>JAJEOU010000774.1:1476919-1686653 GCA_021534815.1 Acrocephalus arundinaceus
GGCTCCCAAGATTGAGTGATAGTATGGGGGTTGTGGGTGTGTAGTTTGAATAGTATTGTGTGATCTCACAGGGTGAAAAGCTTAGATTTGAGATTTTAGTATATCTAAGTTAAGATGGAGGATTCTGGGTGTTGTCTAAGTCCTTCTTCTTCACTTTCTTCTTCCTTCTTCTTCATGAGTTTAGGTGGTTTTCTGTAATTAGGTGAAAAAGGTCCACATTGCAGACCTTGGGTAGTCATTATTGGGTCAAAAGTATAAATAATATAGGTGTCACCTTGTTATTAGGTAATTATCGCTTAAATAACCTTAGAAAAAGTTAGAAGGACTCCATTTTACCTCATTTTCCTAGCTTGCTGGTTGGAGCTCACGGCTCGTGAGTTTGTACGTAGACAAGATATAATAAACAACCAAGTCCAAACTCGATCCTTCATTTCCCATGTCTCTCTCCCGACTTTAGCAGAGAGAAAAGAAGCCAAACCCCATCACATTGGTGTTAAGTAAATTAGGATTTTCCCCAAGAGCCATCTGAGTGTTCCTGCAGTCCTGGGTTTGGATGGGATGGGGTTCCTTTCTTCCCAGGAACCGGCAGAGTGAGGCAGTGCCAAGGAGCCAGGACAGAGCAGAGCTGGGACAGCTGAGCCAGGCTGGCCAGAGGGACATTCCAGCCCACTGAACATCCTGCTGAGCCTCCTGGGAACCCAGCTCAGGCTCGTGATCTGCCCCTCTCCCCAAACCAGGCCTGTCCACCTCTCCTGGACGGTTTTGGTTGTGGAAGTGGGAATAGAAGCCAGGAAACAATGTGGCTGCTAAGGGACATCCATTGAGAGCTGGACTGGGGGACCCAGAGGCAGGAGGGAGCCCAGGGCCTCCCAAGGTCTGCCCTCACACCCACCCACCCACGGATGCCTTCTGTCTACCTTGTGCCCATGATGCCTTAGCTTTTATATTTTCAGATTCTGTGCTACCTAGGGATGTAGCCTCATATTAGGAGCCATATTAAGCTCCCTCTACGGAGCAGTTCGACAAAACAAATCCACTTCTGCTGGAAGACCAAGGACAACTTTCAGCCCAAGAACACAAACAAGGGTGGGCTGAGGGGTGGAACAAGAAGGATGGGACCTCGCAGCTTGGGCTGTAATTGGACACTTGGACCCCAATGTGCAAACAGACCTAAACTTATAAAATGGTAAAATCTTGTGACTGAGCGGCCATTTTGTAACCACTCAGCCCACCCTGGGTGCAGCCTTGCTTAGGCTTCTGTAATGCCCAGGGTGGATCCTGAAGACCTCTTAATAAATACTGACTTTATTCTCTAGCTCTGTCTAACCTCTGTTTCAGGTCAGCCTTCCCAAAGCAACACCCTCAGAGCTGCCCCATAGGTACAGGGACCACCAGGGACCACCCCCCACACTCCCAGCTGCTCCCAGTCAGACCAGATCCCTCCCAGCTCAGCCCCAGGGCTCCTTCCAGTCCTTAGATGGTGGAGCAGCCACAGGAACAGCTGCAGCTGCTGCCCTGGGGAGGGATCCTGGGCAAAGGCCCCCCCTGGGCAAAGGCCCCCCTGGGCAGAGGCCCCCCCCAGCCTCGTGTCCCCTCCCGGGCTGTGCCCGATGCTCTTGGGGGGGCTCAGAGTGGCCACTTGGCCTTGGGCAGGCAAAGGGGCAGTGCCAGGTCCCGCCCAGCCAGGGGCTCCGGCCATTCCCCCTCCCCAGACACAGCCTGCAGGAGCTGCACCTGCCCCAGGTGATTTCCCAGTTCCTGTTTTGCCATCAGGGTCCCACTGCTGTGTCCTGCCAGAGCTCACCTGAACCCAGGGCTGGGGCTGAGGGGTGCCCAGGATTTGGGGTGCTCAGGACTCCAGAGCTGCAGCTGAAAATAAAATCAGTGCATCACAACCCCAACCCCAGCTGTGAGACCTTGGGAGCAGCAGGAACTCAGGTATGGATCCTTTGGGAAGGGAATGGTGACTCCAAAAGGGCTGCAGGGCTCTTTTCCAGCTCCCTGGAATTGCTGAGATGGCTCCAGAGGTGCCCAGGGTCACCCAGGGGGACCCAGCTCTGTCACACCTTTTTGGGGCAGGGCCACCAAGGAGCAGATCCAGCCAAAAGAGCCCAGATGGGCTCCCAGGGATCCCTCCCCGCTCTTCCCACAGGGGCTCCCAGTGATCCCATTTCCTGCCGCATCCAGACAGGAATCAGCAGCTGTTCCTGGCAGGTGGTGACACAGGGTGACACCTGATGGCAGTGACCACCCCAACCTTCATCTGGACGCCTGGCCCGGTGCCACCATGCAGAAGGAGAAGTGCTGGGGGCCGAGGGCAGAGCGAGGTCCCGGTGTCACCGCGAGGTCCCGGCGTCACTGCGGTGGTGGTGGCTCGGTGCCATCTGTGGTGCTGTGACCTCACAGGGAGGATTTGAACACACTCTGCCAAATTAGTGACAGGAATGTGATCCCAGCCGGGCCCCGGGGGCTGCTCCCGCTAACGAGAGCCGGGGAGGCAGGGCTGGAACTGTGCGGGATCCAGATGGACTGGGAGGGATCTTTGGAGCGGCTCAGCGTCAGTGGTTGGGAGAATTCCCTGGATGAGCCTCTCCCGCCACAGGGTTTGAGCTGGGAGAGGGCAGCAGCTCCCAAAATTCACCCTCAACAATCTCTGGTTTGGTTTTTGTGCGGGTGAGGGGTCCCGCTCTGGGACACTCAAACAGGACCTGGAGGGGCTGGAGCATGTCCAGGGAAGAGAACAAAGCTGGGGAAGGGGCTGGAGAATTCCTGAGGGAGAATTCCAGGGAAAGGGGCTCAGCCTGGAGCAAAGGAGGCTCAAGGGGGACCTTGTGGCTCTGCACAACTCCCTGCCAGGAGGGGACAGCAGGGGGGGTCGGGCTCTGCTCCCAGGGAACAGGGACAGGAGGAGAGGGAACGGCCTCAGGCTGGGCCAGGGGAGGCTCAGGTTGGACATCAGCAGGAATTTCTGCATGGAAAGGGTGGTCAGGGCTTGGCAGGGGCTGCCCAGGGAGGTTTGGAGTGCCCATCCCTGGAGGTGTCTGAGGAGCTCCTGGAGGTGGCACTCAGAGCTCTGGGCTGGGGACAAGGTGGGGACAGCTGGGACTGGATGGGCTGGGAGGGCTGTTCCAAGCTCAGTGATCCCATCATTCTGCTCTATAATCTCCACTTCCCATCCTGATTCCTCACTGGAGCAGGAGAAAATATTTCATCATTGCTGTTATCAGGAAACATCTTCCTGCTGCTTTTAAAATTCCAAGCAGGAATATCAGTTCCAAAGCCTGGCTTTCCTCTGCTGAGGCAGTGCTTCCATGTGGGAGTGAGGCCGTGCCAGCGCTGCCATTCCCGTTGTTCCTGGTAGAAACAAATAAATGCATAATCCCTTTTAATTCCTGCAGACAAAGAACTGCGAGCTGTCCCTCACCAGGGGCTTCCCAAAAGGACAATGGCAACTGGCTGCAGGCACATTTTGGCCTCCTAGGCCGGAAACTGGGAATTTCCCCATGGAATTTTGTGTACCTTAAGCCATGGGCTTGAATGCTATCAGTGACAGGTTGCTCCAGAGGGAAGTCAGAGCAGGAAGAGGATTCCCAGTGGGAACTGAAGCCTACACAGGCCACAGAGATCACCCAGTCCAGCTCCTGACCCTGCACAGACACCCCAATACCCCCACCCTGTGCACCCCTGGGAGCATTGTCCAAGCTCTGCTGGAGCTCTGGCAGCCTCGGGGCTGTGCCCATTCCCTGGGGAGCCTGGGCAGTGCCCAGCACCCTCTGTGGGCAGAACCTTTTCCTGATATCCAACCTAAACCTCCCTGACACAGCTTCAGCCATTCCCTCAGCCCGCAGGGAGCAGAGCTGCCCCTCAGGTGGGATCTGCTGGGCCCAGGCTCCAGAATGAGGGAAAGGAGAGGGAACACATGGGAGGCATGTGGGAAGAAGGAGAAGAGGGCCCTGGGGGCAGCTGGATCATTCCCAGGCACTCCCAGAGGTGTTTTATGGAGCCATGGGTTCAGTTCCCTGCCTGGTGACCTGGATTGACAGCGAGGTGGGGCCAGGCTATGCCAGGCCTGGGGCATTTCCCAGAGCTGACTGAGCCCTTTAGGAAGCAGCTTCAGTAAAGAGAAAAGAAACAGGAGCCAGAAAACCACTGGGGAGGAGGGATCAGGAACTCCTGAGCTCTGGAGGGAGAGGAAGCTCACCGGGGCTGTGGGACAGGGTGGCTCACACCCGTCCAGCCCTGCCAGGGACAGGGATGGGATGGTTTGTATTCATTTCCCAGCCATGGAAACCACCAAAAAAAGAGGAAAAAACCTTTCTGGATGGATTGATTATTGCCAGGGGTGGGAAGGCAGAGCTGGTGAGCTCCTCTGCAGAGGATTGGTGGCAGCTGGGACTGACTGAGGCACTCAGAGCAGGAATGAATCCTCACCTTTTCCAGGGTCAGATGTCCCAAGCAGAATAGTTTTGAAAAAAAACCCTTTTTCTTAAACTTTGGGCACAGATTGTTTGTGATTCTGTTGGAACACCACAAATCCACGTGGTCCAGAATTTCCACTGGGCTGTGAGGATGAGATGGAGTCACTGAGGTTGTTGGGGTCCCTGCTCTGTTCCCAGGGTTCCTGGGCCAGGAACAGCAGCACTAGTGGAGGCCAGTGGAGCAGCTGGGCTGGGGCTGGGAGTGCTGGGACACCATAGGAGGCCACCCTGAGGCCAGGCAGGACAGCCCAGAGCACCCCAGATGCACCAGCTTGAGCAGCTGAGCCCTGGACAAGGACGGGACTGAGGACAAACCATTCCTTGGAGTTATTCCCAGTGCTGACAAGGGCTGGGCACACAAGGGGGTGGCACAGCTGGAGCAGGACACAGATGTCCCCAAGCAGACAGATCTGCCACTGCCAGGGACTGCCAGGGATGTGTCCCCACTCCAGCAGCTCATCTGGAAGGGCTCTGGGAAGGCCTGTCCATAACAACCTTGGGAATCACCAAGATCAGAGCCCCTGAGCTCATCCCAGGGCTGGAGCCCCTCTGGAACCAGGCTGGGAGAGCTGGGTGTGCTCACCTGGAGAAGGAAAGGCTCCAGGGAAACTTCAGAGCCCCTGCAGAGCCTGAAGGGGGTCCAGGAGAGCTGGAGAGGGACTGGGGACAAGGGATGGAGTGACCAGGTAAGGGAGAATGACTTTAAGCCAAAGGAGGGAAAGGTTAGATGGTATATTGGGAAAAAATTCTTCCCAGTGAGGGTAGGGAGGCCCTGGCACAGGGTGCCCAGAGAAGCTGTGACTGCCCCTGGATCCCTGGCAGTGCCCAAGGCCAGGTTGGACAGGGCTTGGAGCCACCTGGGACAGTGGAAGGTGTCCCTGCCATGGCAGGGGTGGGATGTGATGGGCTTTAGGTCCCTTCCAGCCCAAACTATTCTGCCATTGTGCCATTCCAAACATTTCTGGATCCCTCAGCAAACGGAGCTCAGGCAGGCCCTGAATCATCACCCCTGACCAGAGAATGGAAATCAGGTCAGGCCACACCACATTCTGCTTCTGTTGGGTTGGATCCCATTCCAGTGTCACTCCCTGTGTCCCCATGGACACCCAGCACACACAGGGGCACCTCAGTGTGGGGAGAGATCCCAGGATTTGTCCCCTGCAACCCCAAAATCTCAGCAGAGCTCTGGGTTCTGAGGGAAATTCAAGGCTCCACATTCCCTCCTCCAATGCAGAACGCAGGAGCCTTCCCCTCCCTGCTCGAATCCACTGGGTTTGCACGAAGAGAAAAACGGGAATGAGGGAAACTTCTCCCTGGAAGAGCAACCTGGGAGTGGGGAGAGGCAGGTCCTGCAGCTCTGGGGTGGCAGGGTCAGAACGGGAATCTGAACACCAAACAGGGATCCAAACACCAAACAGGAATCCAAGCACAAACCAAGGATCCAAACACCAAACAGGAATCCAAACACCAAACAGGGATCCAAACACCAAACAGGGATCCAAACACCAAACAGGGATCCAAACACCAAACAGGGATCCAAACACAAAGGATCCTAACACCAACCAAGGATCCAAACACAAAACAAGGATCCAAACACAAACCAAACAAGTATCCTAGCATGAAACAAGGATCCAAACACAAACCAAACAAGGATCCAAACACCAAACCAGGATCCAAACAAGGATCCAAACACCAACCAAGGACCCAAACACAAACCAAACAAGTATCCTAGCATGAAACAAGGATCCAAACAGGAATCAAGCACCCAGATGCACCAGGCAGTGTCAGAGATGTTCCTGACCTTCCCCCAGCTCTGGTTCCTCAGCTCTGGGCATTGAAGCTCTCCTGACCCCCCAAACCCAGTCATTATGCAGAAATAACCTGTGTGAGCTGGAAAAAGCACTCAGGACTTGTTTGCTGATACCTTTATCAGGCTTCTGGGACATCCAGGCCTTCCCAGGGCCTGGGATACTTCCGTGTGCTCCCTATCCTCGGTCACACCTGTGCAGGAATTGTGTGCAGTGGTTGGGATGCAAGGAGAGCAGCTGCCTGGGAATGCAGGCTTGGAATCACAGCAGGTGCATGAAATATGTAAAAATACAGAGAAAAGGCAAGAGGAAAGAAGGGGAAGGGGAAGGGGAAGGGGAAGGGGAACGGGAGAGGAGAGGAGAGGAGAGGAGAGGAGAGGAGAGGAGAGGAGAGGAGAGGAGAGGAGAGGAGAGGAGAGGAGAGGAGAGGAGAGGAGAGGAGAGGAGAGGAGAGGAGAGGAGAGGAGAGGAGAGGAGAGGAGAGGAGAGGAGAGAAGAGAAGAGAAGAGAAGAGAAGAGAAGAGAAGAGAAGAGAAGAGAAGAGAAGAGAAGAGAAGAGAAGAGAAGAGAAGAGAAGAGAAGAGAAGAGAAGAGAAGAGAAGAGAAGAGAAGAGAAGAGAAGAGAAGAGAAGAGAAGAGAAGAGAAGAGAAGAGAAGAGAAGAGAAGAGAAGAGAAGAGGCTTTGAGGAAAAGTTTACAGCATCTTCCAGTACCTAAAGGGGCTCCAAGGGAGCTGGAGAGGGATGGGACAAGAGGGAATGGATTCAAACTGGCAAAGAGTGGGTTCAGGTTGGATTTGGGAAGGAATTCCTGCCTGTGAGGGTGGAGAGGCCCTGGCACAGGTTGTGTCCAAGGCCAGCTTGGAGCGCCCTGCTCTGTGGAACGTGTCCCTGCCCAGGGATTTCTCACTGCTGTATCAGCAAAGTCTCCTGGATTTAAATTCCCTCAGTTTGGCTGCCGAGGCTGGCCAGCAGCCCTCAGCCCCAGCCAGGAGAAGGAGCAGAATACCACCCTGAGGGGGTTTAACATCAGCTTTGCTGGGTTTTTATCCACCTGGTGGTTTTTTACTGCACACCAGCTGGAGCAGCTCCCCCTGTAAGGTTTTTCCAGCCAGCCTGCAGCTCCCTGATGTGTCTGTAATGAGCCCCATGGATGTATAATTTAGGATATGTTTAATCTCGCTGCCTCTGGAATAAAAAATTCAACGTTTCGGTTGTTCTGGGCCTTTTTATTTTAAAATACCCTCAGTTTTGTTGTTTCCCAGGCCGTCCAGGGAGTCCCACGTGGCAGAGTCAGACTGGGGTGAGCATGGGGATAACTGATGGGCCGGGGATGACGACCTTTGCAGGGCTGAGGCTGCGTCTCCCTGTGAGTCCTTTATTCCCTGCTCCGAGTCCCTTTTCTGTGTGGTTTGTTTGCCTCCAGCCCGTGATGGATGGGGCACAGACTTAATGAGGTCGTGTTTTCCCACCAGCTCCATTTGGAGCCGTTTAATGCTCAGCTTGGAGCAGGAGATTGAGTTAAAAGCTGTTTAAGAGTCCGTGATGCAGACAAGAATTCTGCCCAATTTTCACTCTTTTTCATATTTGTTAATGAGCATCTCCAGGGGGAAGGTGAAGCCTGGAGCTCATTTTTTGGGGATGAAACCCTGGCTGAGGCTGGGACGCTCTGACTTCCACGCAGAGCAGGAGCCCATCCTGCACAAAGGCAAAAACCTCACAGGGCAGGGTCAATGCTGTGAAATTCCAGCCACCTGGAGCAGGGACACTGTGGAGACACTGAGGATGAGAGCAGCAGCAGTGGAGGGAGATCCTTCCCCACAGGGGAAGAGCTGGGCTCGGGCTCCATCCTGCTGGATCTGAGGAAAAACCCTCCTTAGGCTCCAGCTGGATGCAATTCCCAGGCTGGGTGAGGATGTCAGGAGCCAGAATGGACCTGGGTTGGTGACTTCACTGACAGGGACCTCACAACCCTTCAGGACTGAGTCTGGAACTTTCTGCTGGAACCCCAAGGGCTTTTCTGTGGCTCACCTGGGCAAGCACCAAGGAAAATCCTCTCCCTGCAGGTGCAGGGGCATGGCCTAGTCTGTGCTGGGCCATTCCCTGGCTCACCTGGCCCCGAGGGTCCCCTGGAACCCGCTGTGCTCCCCAGGAGTTTCACCTTTGCTGTGGCAGCTCCCCTGACTCTGCCGGCCCAAATCTCTGTTCCTCAGGTCTGTGAGCACCTCCCAGCCTCACCCACTGATCCCACGGCACAAACACACCTGGATCCAGCAGCTCCTAAGCCACCCTTCTCAGGGCTGGCAGCAGGTGCTCAGGCAATGTCCCCAGTCCAGGCCACAGCATCCAGTGGCACAAGCACTGGGATAATCACACCCATTCCCCGCCCTCCCCATGGAAAGCTGCAGGATTCACTGCCTTTGGAGCAGTTTCCCTGCAGGTCCCCTCCTGGCTGTTCCCTTTCTCTGTTGATTCTCTGGCAGTCCCAGCAGGGCTCTCCCCTTGTTAATGGTGCTGATTAAATTTCAGAGTCTCCAATGTAAATACTCCGGGAGATTTCCTCTCTCCCCACCATTTCAACAGCCCAGTCTGGAAATTTATGGATGTTTGTGCACGGGGATGGACGGGAAGGAAAGCTGGGGGCAGATGTGGCACTGACACATCCCCAGGGCTCCCCAAGAGCCCTGCCTGGCCCCTTTGGGGTGTCCTGCCCCCTTTGCCACCCCCAGCTGCCAGGAAAAGTGCAGAAAATGCCTCTGGGGTGTCCTGGATGAAATCTGATCCTCCAAACCTGCACAGAGAGGATGCAGGGGAGGGAAAAGGTGAGAAAACCTGCCGGAGGTGCTGGATTTCCTCAGCAGGAGCCAAACTCAGCCCTCCCAGCATGGCTGCACCCAGAGTCAAGGCTGGGCACTGCTCCAGCCTCGGTCCCCTTGGCTGCCTCCAGAGCAGGAGCAGAGCGTGGGTCTGGGGTGTGTGGTGTGGGGTGTGGGGACTAGGATTTGGGGACTGGGATTTGGGGACCGGGGTGTGGGATCTGGGATTTGGGATCTGGGATCTGGGGTCTGGGTCTGGGATGTGGGGTACAGTGTGGGATCTAGGATCTAGGATCTGGGATCTGGCATGTGGCATCTGGGATCTGGGATGTGGGGTCTGGGATGTGAGATGTGGGATGTGGGCTCTGGGTTCTGGGATCTGGGATTGTGGGGTCTGGGATCTAGGATCTGGGATCTGGGGTCTGGGGTGTGGCCTCTGGGCTCTGGGCTCACAGTCTCTGGCGGGGATTTCCATCTGGGGACTCCTCCCCACTCCCCCACCTGCGGCTCCCTCTCCATTCCCCTTCCCTCTGTCCCTGCTGGCTGCAGGCTCTGGCTCCTCTCCCTGTCCTCAGCACCCCGTGCCAGCGGTGGGAGAAGCCAGAGCTCCCTTGGAGAGCAGCCAGAGCCTCTCCTCGTTCCCTCTCCCCATCATCACTCATTTATTATCCCTCACCCCACACATTTTCCCTCTCCTCCCTGCCCACCGGGCACGGCTGTCTCTGGACAGAAGGAATGACATCCTTGTCCCTGACAGGTGACAATAAAAGACTCTGAAACCCGGGGAGAATCGATCTGAGCTCCAAGAGCAGCCGAACGCTGACAGGGGAGGGGACAGGCCTGGAGTGTCCCTGCTGCTGCCGGGGACAGCCCGGGGAGGGACAGGGACAGCGACAGCGACAGCGACAAAGGCTCGCACGGATTGAGCTCCGCCTTGCAGAGCCCTCCCTCCCCCTTCAGGGCTGGTTTTGGGCTGGCAGGGTTTGCTAACGTGGCAAAATCCCTCATTCCCAAGGGGCTCGGGGAGCTTCCCATGGAGCAGAGCGGGGTGGATGCTCCAGAGCGGGATCAGCACCCCTGGAAGCCACCACAGCCCCTCCTTGTGCCCTGCTGCTCCTCCACGGGTGTCCCTCCCTTTCCCACCCCAACCTGGGTGCCCTTGGGAGGTCTGGAGGGAGGTGGTGACACCTCCAGCCCCTCACCTGGGGGCCCTGTCCTGGCAGAGGTTGCCCAGACCCTGGCACAGCCCAAGGGAGATGAGCTCCTCCAGGTTCAGGTCTCTCCACACAGCAGCCAAGCCAGCAACCCCAGGGCTTGTCCTGATGATGCCTTGGGAAGGCCAACCTGAAATAGAGCCAGAGAATAAAGTAGATATTTATTGAAAGGCCCCTAGGGTCCAGCTTGGGCTACACCCAGGATGGACCCAAAATGGTCACAAAATGGGCAGCCAGTCATGAGGTCTCATACTTTTTCAAGTTTTGGTCCATTTGCATATTGGGGTTTAATTGTCCAATTACTGCTTCAGGCTAGGAAATCCCATGCTTCTTGTTTCTCTCTTCAGCCCACCATTGTTTGTGCTTTTGGGCCTGAAAGTTGTCCTTGGTGTGCAGCAGGACAAGGATTTGTTTTGTGTCCCTGCCCTGTGCAGAGAGCTGAATGACACTGACTGTGAGCTCAGAGCTGCACCCCTGGACAGCACAGAATCTGAAAAAATGAAAGCTGAAACTTAAGGCATCACTGAAAGCCAGCTGGGACTGGGGTCCGGGCTAAATTCTGGCCTGGCAGGGCAGTTCCAGGGAATCTGTGTCTGGAGCAGTGCGTGCAGGAGCCTGGAGCCCAGAGGAGGCCTGGGAGCAGGGCAGCTCCTGCTTGAGGACAGGATGGAGCAGCACAAGAAACTCATCCCTGGAAAACCGCCTTTCCTGATCCCAAAGGAGATCCCTCTGGGAAGAAACCCCACTGACACCCCCCTGGTGTGGGGGTTTGCCCCGTGGAACCCTGGATCCCTGCTCACCTGCCCCGGGAGATGAACGGGGAGCGTTTGGTCCCTCCTTGGGTGCTGTCAGGGCTGTCCCAGCCCCACTTCCAGCAGGAATCCTGCAGCCAGGCAGGGAATGGGAGGCAGCAGGAGCGTGGGGAGCCAGCAGGGTGCTGGCAGCTCTCAGGAACCCAGGGCAGAGACCGTCGGGAGCTGAGGAAGTGTTTGCCTTGGAGCTGCGCCTGTGCCAATCAGAACGGGTCTCTGCAGGGCTTAAAAACTTGGCCCAGGTGTATGGAATGAGGAAGAAATGCTTGGGAAAACTGGAGAGAGGTGGGATATGACAACAGAGCTCCTGAAAGGCTTGGCTGCTCTCCCAGCAGGTGCAGAGCCTGTCCAGGATCCAGGGCAGGGCAGGGAGAAGCCTTTCCCAGCACAGCTCCAGCAGCTGTGGAACATCTCAGCCAGGGGCAGCCAGGACAGCTCTGCTGCTTGGGGTGGACAGGGATTTGTTTCCATCACTCCTGGAAAGCCTCACTCCAAAACCTGTGTTCCAAAATCCCCTTTCCAACAGGAATATCCCGGGATCTGGAGGCCTTGTTCCCAGCCAGGGAGAGGCAAAAGCTCCCTGTGCACTCAGGGGATGGAGCCAATGTGGGGAACCTGCAGCTGTGTGAGGAGGATTCCTGGGATTCTCCCTCCCGTCAGCTTTGCAGCCTGCATAGGGACCCACCCCGTTGTCCCTGTCCTGTTTGTGCCCCTTCTCCTGTCCCACAGCCCCAGGGAACAGCCCCGGGAAGGAGCCCTAAACACCCCAAGCACCTTCACTGTTTCATCTCCCATCACTGACGAGTCAGAGCCTCTTGCTTTCACCCCGTAATTCCTGCAAGGAGATCCCCGGAACAGCTCCGCTTGCAATTCAATGTGAGAACACTTCATTATCACCACTGATGGAGCATCAGATGCTGCTAATTTGTGGGAATAACTCCAGAAAGAATCATCCTCCTCATTGAGGAAGCGAATCTGCTGGTCCAGCTCTTTGAGCAGGAGAAGGAGGAACATGCCAGGATATCTGAGAGTACAGAATTTTATACTTCCTTTAATGACTTCCTTTAATAACTTCCCTGTTTTCCAACGGGCTTGGGAGCTTTGGGGGTGTCAAGGTGTAACCGAGATCCCTGACCTGTGTCTCAGGGAATTCCCAAGGCCGGGATGGAATCTTGCAGGTTTAATGGCCCTTGCTGCATTTCTCCTCCGTGAATGTGCCCAGCTGCTTCTGGCCTCCTCTCATCCTGGCACAGCCTCGCTGTCCTCAGCTGACCCCCCTGCCAAGGCAGCTCTTCCCTCCTGGTTGTTTACAAAACCAGGAAAACTTGGGAAGCCGAAGCTCCATCTCTCCAGATTTTGGGGCTGGATCCCGGTTTGATGGGAAAAGAGAAGCCCAAGGGGTGGGAGGCAGCCCCTGGGTGAGGGGAGGGAAGGAAACGCTGCTGGTTTAACCCAGGGAACTCACCTTGTCCTCAGAGGTGGCACTGCCCGCTCCCTGTCCCGTGTCCCACGGTGTCAGCCATCCCTGCTCCAGACTCCTCCAGCTTCCCTGCGTCCTGCACATCCCTGGAACGTCGGGCACTGCCCAGGCGCCCCAGGGAACGGCCCCGGGGCTGCCAGAGCTCCAGGGTTTGGACTCCGCTCCCAGGGATGCTCAGGGTGGGATTGTGCGGGGCCAGGAGCTGGGCTGGATGATCCCTGTGGGTCCCTTCCAGCTCGGGATATTCTGGAATTCCGTGATGTCTCCGGTGATTCCATCCCAAGCTCTGGCTCTCCTCCGGAGTCGCTGCTCCTCCCTGGGAGGCTGGGCTGAGCCTGAGGAGAAAGTGTCACCCTGCAGGGAGAATTCCTGTCCTTTCCAGCCCTTTCCCACCGTGTCCTGCAGCCCTGGCACCTCCCCTGTCTCGGTTCCTGGCGCTGGGATGAGCAGGCAGGGCTGCTATAAATAGTGCCGGCGGTGAGAGCTGCAGCCTGGCCGCAGACAGGGAAGCAGGAGCTGGAAGCGGCCGGGATGAGGAGCCCCAGCCCCAGCCCAGCCCCACCCGGCGATTTTAGGGACAAGCCTTGAGTCCCGATGGATCCCAAGGGAGAGGGAGGAACGCAGTGCACGGAGCTGGGATGTGCATCCCTGGCTAAATGCGAGATGAGCTCTGCTTCCACCGCCATTTCCAGGGACTGGAGAGCCGTGTTCCCGGATTTTTTTATCATTCCCAGCTGAAAATCTCCCTGCCCTGCCAGGACCCGGCAGCTCCTGTCTCACCCCATGGCTGGTGGCTGGATTTGAAGGATAAAATTCCTTCCCTGACGGGTCCCTCTGGGCTGCTGTGCTGTCCCCAGCACGGAGGGACACCCGGGTGTGAAGGATTCCGTGTCCCCTGTCACAGGATGGCACCAGGGACAAGCAGGTGGCACCAGGGGTGACCAACACTTGGCTCCGTGCCAGGGCCTGCCACCCCAGCTTGTCCCCACTGTCCCTTTGCTCTCACACCGTGCCAGGAAATCCCACGGAGTGTGGGACTGTCCCCATCCCCTGGGGGATCTCCTCGCAGGAAGAGGAAGGTGGTGACACCCGGGCAGCGTCTCCAGGGAGGGCGGGGATCCCTCTCCAGCCTCCCTGAGTCCCAGGGGAGCTCCGGGCTCGAGCGGACATGTTTGTCCCCCACATTTACGGGTTGGGGACCACACAAAAGGGACAAATCCATCCCACAGCTCCCGATCCCACCCTGCTGTGGTGGAGGAGGAGGAAGAGGACAAGGAGGAGGTGTCACCCTCAAGCTCAGCACAGGAAGAGGTCCAGGATTGCTCTGAAGCTGAGAAACCCCCAGGGAACAGGAGCAGCTCCTCATGCCCACCCAACCTGTGCCACTCGTGGGTGTCCCCCTTCCCAGCCCTTTAATAGGTGCGATTATCCCAGCAAACCCGGGATCCACGGGAATTCCGGGAGCACGACTCATTCCCTGGCAAGGGGTCCCCTGACCTGCCCTGGTCTCCAGTTCCCTGGTCCAACCCCCATTCCAGCTCACACTCCTGATCCCAGCGCTGTCCCCAGCACTGGATTGCTCCATTCCCATCCCAGCTGTCCCCAGACACTGGCCGGGGGGGCAGTGACCGTGCTGGGGGAGTTGGGGCTCAGCAGAGCGGGGTCCCCAGGGGCTCCTCACACCCCCCTGTCGCCCCTGAGTCAGGGAATCACTGTGGGAATGACAGGATGGAAATTCAGGCATTCCAGACCTGCTCCCAGGCTTTCCACCAAGGCTGGAATTTCCCGGGGCTGCTCCTGAGCAGAGCAATGACGCCAGGAATTATCCTGAGGGAGAATTACCCTGGCTTGGGGGGGCTCGGGAGTTCGGGTGGCTCAGCAGGGATGGACTCCGGCCAGGCAGGGAAGCGAAGCTGCAGATGGAGGGGAATTCTCAGGGATGTGCAGCCAGGCTGGGCTGGGACCTCTCAGCCTCACCATTTCTGGGATCAGGATCCTGGGATCATCCCAACAGAGCCCAGCAGGTTGCCAAGGGCTCTGCTGGGAATGGCCAGGAAACGTTCCCAAGGACCACGAGATGTGGGAGCACCACGAGATGTGGGAGCATCACGAGGCCCAGAGTGACTTCCCTGGGTTTGGCAATCCTGGCTCTCTGATCTCACTGTTGTTTCCTGCTCTCCCTGATACCCAGGCGAGGTCAGCCCCCACAGCCCCTGGGATCTGCTGACTTCCCTGGAATGCTGCTTTCTGCTGGAAGTGCTGACTCACAAACAGCCCCACAGGAGGAGATCTTTAACTCCCGAGTCCCCCATTTTCATGGCACCCCGTAGCCAGGAGCTCCCCCTGCACTGTGAATCATCCATTCCCTTCATTCCTTCCTTCCCTAGGGAGAAATTCCCCCCTGGGAGGGTGGGCAGGCCCTGGCACAGGGTGCCCAGAGCAGCTGTGGCTGCCCCTGGATCCCTGGAGGTGTCCCAGGCCAGGCTGGACAGGACTTGGAGCAGCCTGGTATGGTGGAAGGTGTCCATGGCAGGGGTGGGACTGGATGATCCTTAAGGTTCTTC
This sequence comes from Acrocephalus arundinaceus, assembly GCA_021534815.1. Taxonomy (NCBI): domain Eukaryota; kingdom Metazoa; phylum Chordata; class Aves; order Passeriformes; family Sylviidae; genus Acrocephalus; species Acrocephalus arundinaceus. The sequence goes on from JAJEOU010000774.1 coordinate 1,492,091, forward strand.
CAGCCCAAACCATTCCGGGATTCTACGATTCCATGATTCATTCCCAAATTGCTCAATTTAATGTTTTTAAGGCTCTTCACTTCCCCTTGGCTCAGGATCTCACTCTGTGCCTTAACTCCTTCCATAATCTTCCTGCCTCAGGCCAGTCATTCTCCTCTCCTGGACTCTCTTCCCAGCCCAGTTTGGTGACTCCCATGGATGTGAAGACCCTTTACAACCCTCCATTCCCAGCTCTGCCCCTTCCCTGCCATCCCCACACGCCAGAGCCCCACTCCATTCTCCTGGAATCTTTGCAGGCTCCAAGAGGGGCTCATCCATCAGCTGGGAACTTGGCAGCATTCCTGGGACTGTCAGTTCCCGGGAACAAACAACTGCAGAGGCACTGTCCTCTTCCCGGAATTGGGGAGGAATACTCGTGGCTCCAACCCACGGCGTGGGGACGTCCTGGAGCCCGGGATGTGTCTGGGATGAGCCATGGGATGAGCCATGGGGTCAGCCATGGGATGAGCCATGGGATGAGCCATGGGATGAGCCATGGGATGAGCCATGGGGTCAGCCATGGGGTCAGCCATGGGGTCAGCCATGGGATCAGCCATGGGATGAGCCATGGGATGAGCCATGGGGTCAGCCATGGGGTCAGCCATGGGGTCAGCCATGGGATGAGCCATGGGATGAGCCATGGGGTCAGCCATGGGATCAGCCATGGGGTCAGCCATGGGATGAGCCATGGGATGAGCCATGGGGTCAGCCATGGGGTCAGCCATGGGGTCAGCCATGGGATGAGCCATGGGGTCAGCCATGGGGTCAGCCATGGGGTCAGCCATGGGATGAGCCATGGGGTCAGCCATGGGGTCAGCCATGGGGTCAGCCATGGGATGAGCCATGGGATGAGCCATGGGGTCAGCCATGGGATGAGCCATGGGGTCAGCCATGGGATCAGCCATGGGGTCAGCCATGGGGTCAGCCATGGGATCAGCCATGGGGTCAGCCATGGGATCAGCCATGGGATGAGCCATGGGGTCAGCCATGGGATGAGCCATGGGATGAGCCATGGGATGAGCCATGGGGTCAGCCATGGGATGAGCCATGGGGTCAGCCATGGGATGAGCCATGGGATCAGCCATGGGATCAGCCACGTCCCCCTTGGCTCCAGCAGCAGCTCCATGGAATGTTCCAGCCTGGAGCTGGAGGTGGGGCCCTGTGCTCCCACCGAGGACACTGGATGTTGTCTGAGGGACACTTGAAGCCACACACAGGACACGAACCCTTGGTGCCTCTCCTGGCTCCCGGCTCCATCCAGGGGATCCCACGGCATCCATGGAGCCACTCCTGTCCCAGGAGCTCACCTTGCTGTGTGCCACTGGCACTGTCCCCACTCCTGGCACTGTCCCCATGCCTGGCATCAAGCCCTGCCCAGCCAGGATGTCCCTGTGCTGGGAATTCAATGCATCCAGGGATGTTTTCCAGCTGGATGTCACCTGGTGTCACTCAGCCCATGTCCAGAGATGTTCTCCAGCCTCCTGAGCAGGATCCCTGCCCAGCAACACCCAGAGCTCCTGTTCTCCCCATCCCCAGCCCACGCTCATTGCAGAGTCCAGCAGCGCCCCTTGTCACACCAATCTCAAATCCTGGAGCTCCTGTTCTTCCCATTCCCAATACCCAGGGTAAGATCCAACAGTGCCCCTTGTCACACCAATCCCAGCACAATCCCAAACCCTGGAGCTCCTGTTCTCCCTATTTCCAGTCAATGTCCAGCCACACCAATCCCAGCACAATCCCAAACCCTGGAGCTCCTGCTGATGGCAAACCAAGGACCCCCTGCCCCCAGCTTCCCAGAGTGGGATTTCTCCCAGCAGGCACAGGCTCAGCTCCAACAGCCATCCAGGGGTTAATATCCCAAGGTGTGATTCCAGCAGGAATTATCCCAGGATCTGCAGCTGATTCCAGCAGGAATTACCCCAGGACCTGCAGCTGATTCCAGCCGGAATTATCCCAAGATCTGCAGCTGACCCAAGCCAGAGCAGCATCCGCAGGGAGGGATCCAGGGGATGGCACACCCCAGGGGCTCCCATGGGATTTGGCAGAGGAAAGGAGCAGGGTTTGGTGCTGATCCCAGGCATTTCTGCCCTGGAATGGGAATCCAGGAGGAATGGCAGAGCTCAGGGAAGGATGAGGAGAGGAGGAATCTTTGCCCTAAATCCGACAGGGAAGCGAAACCATGGAGGGAGAAGCCCTGGTTAATCCAGAGCACAAATTGGCACAGGAATAAATAAATATAAATTTGCCAGGAGCACAGGCTGGAAATTAATAGGATTTTAACCACCAGAGAAGCTGGTTCTGAAAACCCCAGGCCAGGCAAGAAACCCTCCGATTCCAGGATGGATTTGCACCATTCCTGGTTCACAGGAGGACAAGGACAGGAGTGGACGAGGCTTTAATGGCCAGAAATCCGTGTGTACAAACATTAAAAACAGAGCAAACAGGAGGAGCTCCAATTCTTCATACAAAGCAAAATTCTGATTTAATTGGCATAACAGGCTCGTTGGGATAACTTCTGTCTGGAATATTAATATCTGACTGGATACCGTGCGGGAAGGGCAGGCAAGGAGAAGAAGGAGGATCTCAAGAGCAGAGGTGCACACTGAGCAGGGGACTGAGGGGGAGGAGACATTTAATGAGAATTTAAGAGGAGAAAATGGCTGTTGCTACAGCAGAGGCACCAGGAATTGGGCTGAGAAGAAGCATTTGAACCATTTAATCCAAAAAACCCAGGATTTGGTGGTAGCAAGGGATTTTATCCCCTCAGAAGGGCTTTGACAGGGATCTTGGAAATCACTGATGGTTTGACAGGTGCTGGAGCTGCCTGGGCAGGACAGCTCTGACCGAAAGGTAAAACACACAAAACCCCAGGGGTAAAACACACAAAACCCCAGAGGTAAAACACACAAAACCCCAGAGGTAAAACACACAAAACCTCTGGGGTAAAACACACAAAACCCCCAGAGGTAAACGGACAAAGCCTCAAAATGTAAAATGGATAAAAACCCCCAAGCTGAAATTCCCTGGATTTGAGAACAGTAGGTCAGGTTCTTTGGGATGGAGGAGCACAGGGAGCTAAGGGTGGAGTTAGACACCACCCAAGGGAACCAGGGCTGTTCATTATTTATCCCTGGCCTTGGTGATTCCCTCACCAAGGCTCCTGATCCTGCTGCTCCCCAGAGTCCACTTTTCCCCAGGAATGCTCCCTGAAGGTGCCACATGCTGGGATTCCCACCCTGTTCCGGTGTGACATTCCTGGGATGAGGTGCAGACAGCCCAGCTAACTCAAGCTGCTCTACAACAAGAGTCAAACCCGTCTGTGCTAAAAAAAATCCTCTTGGGAGACACTTTTAGCTCCAAGTGGGAAAAGAAATCAACATGGCCATGGGCAGAGCTTCCTCAGGCCTGGGAGGGGAATTTTTCCTTACTCCTGTCCTTCCTGCCCTTCACCCTCATCCCATTTTCCTGAGGATAACCTCCCATTTTATCCAGGATTTATTTTGCTCAGATAAAAAACTGAGTTTTTTAAAGTTTTCTCCATTTTTTGTGTCCCTTCCTCACTTCTCTGGTCAAGAATGTCCAAATAATGTCCAAACTGACACTTTTTCCTTGGCATTAAACCTCCAGCCCAACTCAAAGAATTCCTTGTACCATCATGTTGGGGGTTAGACTTGTTTATCCTTTTCACCTATAGAATTTTTTCCCAAGGGTTGCAAGGCAACTGATTGCCGGGTACTTATGAGTGCTCAGGTGAAAACAAAGCATAGAGACTGGGGATGCTGGCCCACTGCCTGACCCTGCCCCGCAGCCCACCCCAGAAATGAACCACCCCAGTTGGGTGGGGGTTCTAGTGAAAGAGATACGTGAGATGGGCCAGGTGCTGAAAGAATACACTTCCCCAGCTGGTGAGAAGCCCTCCCCTTGCCCTGAAAAGGGAGAATCCGATAGTGCAGCAGTGGAACCCACAGAGGTTACAACCGTCCAGGTTCCAGCTGAACCACAGGACCAGTCACAACCAGCTGCAGTTGCCCCTGTAGAAACAAAGAAGTATAAGATGAAATCAGAGCACCCAGGTAATAAGGATAAGAAAGGAGGGCCCTCACAGCCCACAGGGGAACCAGAGGTTGAGATTACCATCGAGTCCCTGACTTATGAAAGCCTACGTAATCTGCAAAAAGATATTGCACGACGGGGACGTGAGGCTTATACAACTTGGTTACTTCGGGTTTGGGACCTTATAGGTACAGGCGTGCAACTGGATGGTGGTGAGGCAAGGAACTTGGGGCCCTTGACCCAGGACTCAGGGGTGAATCAAGTATTTGTAAGGGAGCAAGGGCCCCTTCCCCTCTGGGAGCGACTTCTAATGAGCGTAAGGGAGAGGTTTGTCCACAGAGACAGAATGCAGGAGCACCATCATAGAAGTCAGTGGAAGACCCTTGAGGAAGGGATCCAACAGCTGAGGGAAGTGGCAATATTAGAGGTACTCTTTGGGAGGGGTGGACAGCATGACAATGACCCTGACAAAGTCAGGTGCACAGGGCAGATGTTGTGGAACCTGGCAAGTAAAGGGCCATCTCAATACACCACCTTCATTGCAATGATCAATCCTGATAGCAACCGAGAGACAGTAGGTTCTGTCGCCAGCAGGCTCAGAAATTATGAGAGCATGGTCAGTGGCCCAATGCAGGCTCAGGTCTCTGCTGTGATTAAGGAACTCAGAGAAGAGATGAGTGAGATGAGGGAGGAGATGAGGAGGAACAGTTCCCATGCGGCACCGGTGCGAGTCACAGGCCCCAGAGCCAGAGCCCAACGCCCTCCAGCTAGAGAGAGAGGGTACACCCCAAGGGCTGACCTGTGGTTTTTCTTGCGTGACCATGGGGAAGACATGGGAAGGTGGGATGGAAAACCCACTTCTGCCCTGGCAGCACGGGTGCGTGAGCTCAAGGAGAGAAACACTAACCGAGGGGGTCCCACTAAAATGAAAGTAGCCTCAACCTCCCAGGACCGAGCCACCAGGTATTATAGAAGTGAAGATGATATGTCAGATCCCCTTGAAGGAGCCTCTACAATGTATGCCCAGGAAGGGAATAATAACCAGTGCTAGAGGGGCCCTGCCTCTAGCCAGGAAGAGGCACGGGAAAACCGAGTCTTTTGGACTGTGTGGATTCGATGGCCTGGCACATCAGAGCCACAGAAATATGAAGCTTTGGTAGATACTGGTGCGCAGTGTACCCTGATGCCATCGGGACATGTAGGGGCAGAACCCATTTCCATTGCTGGAGTGACAGGGGGATCACAGCAACTGACTCTGGTGGAAGCCGAAGTGAGCCTGACCAGGAAGGAGTGGCAGAAACATCTGATTGCAACCGGCCCAAAGGCCCCGTGTATCCTGGGCATTGACTTCCTCCGGAATGGGTATTACAAAGACCCTAAGGGACTCAGATGGGCTTTTGGAATAGCTGCTGTGGAGGCAGAGGGCATCAAGAAATTGAACACCTTGCCTGGACTGTCAGAGAACCCATCTGCAGTAGGACACCTGAAGGTAGAAGAACAACGAGTACCAGTTGCCACCTCGACGGTGCACCGCCGGCAGTATCGAACCAATCGAGATGCCGTGATCCCCATCCACAAGATGATCCGGGAGCTGGAGAGCCAAGGGGTGGTCAGCAAAACCCACTCACCCTTCAACAGCCCCATCTGGCCTGTGCGCAAGTCTGATGGAGAATGGAGACTGACTGTGGACTATCGTGCATTGAATGAAGTGACACCACCGCTGAGCGCTGCTGTGCCGGACATGCTGGAACTCCAGTACGAGCTGGAGTCCAAGGCAGCGAAGTGGTATGCCACTATTGACATTGCTAATGCATTTTTCTCCATTCCTCTGGCTGCAGAGTGCAGGCCTCAGTTTGCGTTCACATGGAGGGGCGTGCAGTACACCTGGAACCGACTGCCCCAGGGGTGGAAGCACAGTCCCACCATCTGCCATGGACTGATCCAGGCTGCACTGGAAAAGGGAGAGGCTCCAGAACATCTGCAGTATATTGATGACATCATTGTGTGGGGGAACACGGCAATGGAAGTGTTTGAGAAAGGGGAGAAGATCATCCAGATTCTCCTGGAAGCCGGCTTTGCCATCAAGAAGAGCAAGGTCAAGGGACCTGCCCAAGAGATCCAGTTCTTAGGGGTAAAGTGGCAAGATGGTCGTCGCCAGATACCCACAGAGGTAATCAACAAGATCACCGCAATGTCTCCACCGACCAGCAAGAAGGAAACACAAGCTTTCCTAGGTGCCATAGGCTTTTGGAGAATGCACATTCCCGAGTACAGCCAGATTGTGAGCCCTCTCTACCTGGTTACCCGCAAGAAGAATGATTTCCACTGGGGCCCTGAACAGCAGCAAGCCTTTGCCCAGATCAAGCAGGAGATCGCTCATGCGGTAGCCCTTGGCCCAGTGAGAACGGGACCAGAGGTAAAGAATGTGCTCTACTCAGCAGCCGGGAACAATGGCCTGTCCTGGAGCCTATGGCAGAAGGTGCCGTGTGAGACTCGAGGCCGACCACTGGGATTCTGGAGCCGAAGCTACAGAGGGTCTGAAGCCAACTATACTCCCACAGAGAAGGAAATCTTGGCCGCCTATGAAGGAGTTCAAACCGCCTCGGAGGTGATTGGTACAGAGGCGCAACTCCTCCTGGCACCCCGACTGCCTGTGCTGGGGTGGATGTTTAAAGGAAAGGTTCCCTCTACCCACCATGCCACCGACGCCACATGGAGCAAATGGATTGCCCTCATCACACAGCGCGCCCGTATTGGAAACCCAAACCGCCCTGGGATTTTGGAAGTTATTACCAACTGGCCGGAAGGTGAAAGCTTTGGTCTCATGGATGAAGAGGAGCAGGAACAAGTGACACGGGCTGAAGAAGCACCACCGTACAACCAACTGCCAGTGGAAGAGACACAGTACGCTCTTTTCACTGATGGTTCCTGTCGCATTGTAGGCATGAACCGGAAATGGAAGGCAGCTGTATGGAGCCCCACACGACAGGTTGCACAAGCCACTGAAGGAGAAGGTGGATCGAGTCAACTTGCTGAACTCAAAGCCATTCAGTTAGCCCTGGACATTGCTGAAAGAGAGAAGTGGCCAAAGCTCTACCTCTACACTGATTCGTGGATGGTGGCCAATGCTCTGTGGGGTTGGCTGGAAAGGTGGAAAAAGGCCAACTGGCAGCGTCGGGGAAAACCAATCTGGGCTGCTGATGAGTGGAAGGACATTGCCACTCGGGTAGAGAAGCTACCTGTGAAAGTCCGCCATGTAGATGCCCATGTCCCCAAGAGCAGAGCTAATGAGGAGCACCGAAACAACGAGCAAGTAGATCAGGCTGCCAAGATAGAAGTATCAAAGATAGACTTAGACTGGCAGCACAAGGGAGAGCTGTTCCTAGCTCGATGGGCCCATGATGCTTCAGGACATCAAGGCAGAGATGCCACCTATAAGTGGGCACGAGACCGAGGGGTGGATCTAACCATGGACAGTATCTCCCAGGTTATCCATGACTGTGAGACATGTGCTGCCATCAAACAGGCCAAGCGGGTAAAGCCCCTATGGTATGGGGGACGGTGGTCTAAATATAAGTATGGGGAAGCCTGGCAGATTGACTACATCACCCTTCCCCAGACCCACCAAGGCAAGCGCTACGTGCTGACCATGGTAGAAGCCACCACTGGATGGCTGGAGACCTACCCTGTGCCCTATGCTACTGCCCGGAATACCATCCTGGGCCTTGAAAAACAAGTCCTTTGGAGACATGGCACCCCTGAGAGAATTGAGTCGGACAATGGGACCCATTTCAAGAACAGCCTTGTAAACACCTGGGCTAGAGAACATGGCATTGAATGGATATATCACATCCCTTATCATGCACCAGCTGCCGGGAAAGTTGAACGATGCAATGGCCTGCTTAAAACCACCTTGAAGGCACTGGGTGGGGGGTCCTTCAAGAACTGGGAGATTAATTTAGCAAAGGCCACATGGTTAGTGAACACCAGAGGTTCCAGCAACCGAGCAGGCCCTGCCCAGTCTGAGCCCCTGAGAACAATGGATGGGGATAAGGTTCCAGTGGTACACATGAGAGGTATGCTGGGAAAAGCTGTTTGGGTTAATCCTGCCTCCAGCAAAGACAATCCCATCCGTGGGGTTGTCTTCGCTCAGGGACCAGGTTGCACTTGGTGGGTAATGCAAAAAGATGGACAGACCCGATGCATACCTCAAGGAGACCTTGTTTTAGGGTGAACTACCCATGCCACTGTATCCGTACCCACATCTGCATGTATATATGTATATAATTAAGGTAGTGCATGTATGTATATAGTTTAGCAGTTTAAATTCAAATGTAATATGTTAGTATGGGAAAAAATTCGGGGTGGATTAATGTTGGGGGTTAGACTTGTTTATCCTTTTCACCTATAGAATTTTTTCCCAAGGGTTGCAAGGCAACTGATTGCCGGGTACTTATGAGTGCTCAGGTGAAAACAAAGCATAGAAGCTGGCACTTGGCTACACCCTTGTCTCTGGGAGTTTCCCCCCCCCCCCCCCCCCGAGGAGTGTGGGGGGAGGGAGAAAGACGGGGCTGGGGGGGGGGGCAGCTTCACTTTTAGTGTGGTCTGCGTCGGGAACGGACGGGGGCTGCCATTGCTGCGTGAGTTTCTCACTGGCACCACCGGGATCTGATCCTGGAGAGAGAGAGCTACCATCATCTGCTCGTGTGCCCGGATCCGGATTCCTCTTTTTGCTGCCCTGCTGGAGCTGCCTCGGCTGGGCATCCTGTCCCACTGCCTCGGCGCTGTTTTGGAGCTGCACTGCACCGCGGGCCCGCACTGGCCTATCCTGCCAGACCCCTTTGCCTTCTAGTGACTACTGACGGAGCTCTGAACTTCATCTGATCCACCAGCCCGGGATTCCCCACTGTTCCAGCTTGGTACTTTTCTTCGGAGTCCCCCAGAGACCAGACTGCCCCGGGTTTTGTGGGACCAAGCTCCGTCAAGGTCCCTGGTTCTGTTTTTCGCTATTAATTGCTGTAGTTGTTGTTGTTTGTTTGCCCTGTTATACCTATTAGTAAAGAACTGTTATTCCTATTCCCATATCTCTGCCTGAGAGCCGTTTTAATTTTCTAAATTATAATAATTTGAGGGAAGGGGATTTGAATTATCCATTCCAAGAGAGGCCCTGCCTCTCTTTAGCAGATACCTGTCTTCTTTCAAAACTAAGACACATCATCCCAGAGGGGAATCCTTCATCTTTAGGATCCTGGGAGTGAATTCCCAAAAAATCAGAGGGAAAATGTTGAGGATGGGGTGATGGGATGCACTCCAAGTTTCATCCCTGGTATCCTTGTGTCATGTTTGGTGCAGAGGACATAGTGGGATTAAGGTGGTGCTGATGAACCTGTTGGGCTTTAGAGTGTGTTAAATATGGAATTAAATAGGAAAAAAGGGACTTTGTGTCCTGGAGCAAGGGACTTTTTTCCTGGAGCAAGGGAACTGGGAGCAGTCGTGGTGATGGCAGCAGTGCAGAAGGTTTATCCAAGACTTCAGGGCCAACTCTGTTCCCAGCCCAGTGGCCCCAGGTGCTGAATCCCTCCCCCAGCACAAATTTAAAGACATTTTTTTTTAAAAAAAATTATCATCCAGGGTACATCAGCCACCCTGAGCCAATCCTGAAGTTATTCCTGAAGGTTGGTCCTGGCAAATTCCTTCTCCTGGCAGAGCCCAGTGGTCAGGACTCAATTCCCTACAGACCTCTCTCCCCTCACACCTCTCCTTGCAGTGAGGGTTTGTCTGAAATGATGAATTTGGGGCAGTGGATGCCAAGGACAACAAACAGCAGGAGCTGTTCCCAAGGTCTGGATGCACAAGAGGAGCTGGGAGCATGGACAGCTCTACCTGGGATTATCCAAAACTGCTGCAAGGGGGAATTCTCACAGAATTCTCACTCAGAATCCAAAAATGGTTTGGGTTGGAAGAGATTTTAAAGCCCATCCAGTTCCACCTTTTTTCTTTGGGCAGCAGGGACATGTTCCACTGTCCCAGGCTGCTCCAATCCCTCTCCATCCTGGCCTTGGACCCTCCCAGGGATGGGGAATCCACGGAATTACCTGTGCCAGGGCCTCACCACCCTCACAGGGAAGGGTTGGAATGTTCTGAGCGCTCCCAGCTCCAGCACGGAGCTCCACACCTCATTCCCTGTGCCCGTGAAAGCCAAATTCCCATTCCAATCCTGTCCCCATCCTTTCACACCCCAGCGCTCCCTGCAGGGACTCTCCCTCTGATCTGTGACCATGGAATTCCCTTCAGAGCTGTCAGGGAAGGGCTTTCCCCCCATTTTTATAAATCTGAATACTCACCCTCCCTCAGCCCTGCTGGGAGGCAGCAGCTGAACCTCTCAGGGCACTGCAGGAGCCCCTCAGGTGAAATCTCTCCCCTCCACTGCCCATGGCCTGAGGCTGGGGGGGCCCTGCTCCCTCTTTGCCTTTTCCATCAGCTCAGGGCAGCTGGAATTTCTCTGCTGAGTCTTTCCTCAAATCCATCTGCTCCAGATCTCCTTTCCTTCCCAGCAGAGCCTCCAGAGCTGGCACTGAACCCTCCTCAGCTTTCCCTGAGTCCATTTCTCCTGTAAATCCACATTTATCCCGTTTGCCCAGGCAGGAATTATTTGTGGTTCCTGATTTTCCTGCTCTGCCCGATGCATTCAAACCTTTCAGTTGAGTTTTGAGGCGGGGGGGAGGGGGGGGTGGAGGGTCTGAAGCCAATTTAATATTTGGTTAAACCTGGCATTTCCACTGCTCTGATTCCTTGGATTCACATCCAGCTGTGGCAGGCACGGAGAGGGGCAAATCCAGGAGCAAATCCCTGGGGAGCTTCCCGGAAAAGGCTGAGAGCATCCCTCAGGTGATGAGTGGGGTGAGGAGGGTCTGCAGCCAAAACCACACCTGAGGCAGGGCTTGGCTTTTCCTGATCCTAAGGAAGGGTTTCCTGAGTGATCCAAGAGACCCCAAAGGTGTCAGGATTCCCAAATTTCTGATTCCGGCCTTCCCAAGATGGGAAAACCATCCCAGGGGCTGAGCAGAGCCACGAGACCCGAGGGAAACTGAGGCAGCAGGAGCGAGGTGGGAGCACAGCCCTGTCCTGCCTCTGGAGAGGGCTGAAAACCCCTCAGCCCCCACGGGATCCATGGGGGATCCCAGCCCCGTCTCCTCCCCCTCAAAAGCTGCCATGGAACGGCTGCAGGCTCCCTCCAGGCTGATCCAGTGACCCAGATTCCCCAGGAATTCCTGGTCCCTGGGAGATCACACCTCATGTCAGGGAAGGAGGAACAAACCCCGGGGCTGCTCTGCCAGGGGTGGAAATGGGGCTCTCTGAGAGGAAGAAATCTTGGGAAGAATCTTATCCTGACCAAAAATCCATGCAGAATTCCTGGTCTAGCTTGGGATGTGGCCAAGGGGGATCCGTACATGGAATTGAGGGAGTGAGGATGGAGCCAGGAGCTCCAGCAGGTGGGAAAAGAGCTCATTCTGTGCAGGTGCTGGGAAGATTTGGGTAATTCCAGGCCTGTCAGGACAGGGAATAGCTGGGAATTCACAGAAAATTGACTTTTCCAGCCCGTTATCTTGATGGAATGATAAATGTGGGTGAGGCAGATAAATTGATAACTAAGGGATAATGGAATGTGAGGAGCATTTCACCAGGTCCCACAGGACCATGAGACTGGAATGGGAAAATCAACATCAATCCCATGGAAGGGGCTGGAATTTCCTCAGCCCACGGGTCTCACCCTGCCCTGAAAATATGGGTTTCCAAAAATCCTGCACCACCCAGGACTGACAGGGAACAGGGAAAACCAGCACAACCCGAAATCCCACCTATCCGTGGAGGTCCCCAGTGCCAGCACCCCCAGATTCCAGCAGGGACAGAGCCCAGCTCGGGCCAGGGGGGGACAATTGAGGGGTTCAGCCCAAATTTGGGCACCTGTGAGGGAACAGAGTGTGAAATTCCCACCATGGCCAGTGGACTTGGGATTCATCCGTGCACGTGTGGGATGTCCCACAGAGCCCTGAAGAACCAAACCAAGGCTCTGTGGGAGACTCAAGATGGGAATTGGAGGTGGATGTTCAGGTAACCAAGCCCTGGAGCTCCTGCTGGCAAGGCCTGGAGAGAGATTCCCGGGAAGCCCAAGCCTGCTCTGCTGCCAGGACATGGATTCAGCCCCCCACACACCTGGGATGTCCTGCAGCCCCAAGCTTTGCCTCCACTGCCATTCCAGAGGGACTCCAGTAGGTCCTGGGTCACAACTTCCATCCCTGGGGTCTCGGTTCTCGGGCTGATAACTCTCTGAGAATGTTGTTTAAAAGTCTTTCTCTTAAGCTAGAAGAGAGGGTCAGGATTCGTCTGTCTCAGTCTTCAAGGATGTTTGTTATTTCTTATCTAGGTATATTCTGTTCTCACCTGACGAGGGTGCTAACTACAGTGCTGGTTGTCTCCAAGTGACTACTTAGAGGGCAGTTGTAATCTTTTATATTATGTACTACGTGCCTTATGTTTACAGATAAATACTAATACTTATCACTTACGTTCGGGTGTTTCTACTTTAATCTAATCTAAAAACGCTACTACTACAGCAGAAGATGGAGGGCAAGAAGAAGAAGCAGAAGGACAGGACATGCCTAAATTCTTCTATCTTGCCTTCTTAAACCTCTATTAAACCCTAAAATTCTACATCTACACCCGGTGATAAATTAACATTATACTAATCAAACTCTCATGGCTTGTCTCTGGACCCCTTGCCAGGGTCTTGGATCACCCAGGACAGCCAGAGGGATGTCCTGGGCTCTGACACTGGGGTGGCTTCTCCTGGATTCCAGCACCTCCCAAATCCCATACATCCTGGATGTCTCTGTGGGCAAGGAAACCCCACCTCACCCCGCACAGACGTCCTCACACTGAGCTGGGACCAGTCTCCCTGGGCTGGTGTCACCCGCAGGGGGTGGGGAAGGTCCCTCGGGGCTCCAGCTGCTTCCTCTCCTCCTTTTCACAGGAAAACCAGTCCCAGCATCCCGGGGGTTCCGTCCAGGAGAGCCAGGCCTGGATTTCTCCAGCTGCAGGCTCCAGTTTGTGGTGCTGGGATGGGGCTGGAGCACTGGGAATCTCCCGCCTGCCCCAGCTGCGTGTGACTCAGCAGGGACAAGGCTCCTGCAGGTTCCCTCACCTGGCAGTGCCCGGGGGATGTTCCCATCTCCTGGACGGTCCCAGTCCCTGGGCAGAACTCAGGGACACGGCACACCTGGATCTTGGCTCCCCGAGGCTGGGATTTGGCACATTCCTGGGAGTCCAGGTTTGCAGATGGCCTCGGGAGGCTGGGCTGGGCTCAGCTCCTCCAGGCATGCTCGGGAATTAATGCAGACCCAGGCACTGCTGGAAATTGATTCTTCAGAGAGTCCTTCAGGTCCTTCCTTCCATCCTTCATCCCTGGGAGCGTCCCAGGCCAGGCTGGATGGGGCTTAGAGTGACCTGAGATAGTGGGAGGTGTCCCTGCCACGGGATGGGATGAGATTTAAGGTCCCCACCCAAACCATTGTGTGATTCCAGGAGCTCGAGGTGCTGGCTCCTCCAGGAATGACAATCCAAGGCCATCCCTGCGGGCAGGGGAGGTACCAGGTGGTCCCACCAGCTCTGCTTCAAGGGCTGTTGGTTGGTGGCAGATGAGTGACAAATCCAAAAAAACCCCAAATTACCGCACTTCACCCCTGAGCTGCATCCAGAACCCTCCGTGGGTGGTGTCCGTGTCCCTCCCAGCGGTCACGCCTCATTCCTGCCGCAATTCCAGGAGATATCCAGCCGGGAGCAGCCCTGGCTGCTGGGTCACAGCCCGAGGTCACACGGTGGGAGTGCCTTGGTCATCACTGCCACCACCCCCAGCTCATCAGTGATGGAATTCTGATCCCTTTCCGTTCTCCCATTTTCCCCCTGATTTTTCAGGGATGCATTTCCTGACCCGCGGCTCTTCCCGGTGCAGGGGCCAGGGAGAGCAGGAGATTTTGTGAGATCATGGCTTTGGGAGGTGTTTGTCGGTGCCGGAGTCTCAGCTCTCCGGGAATTAATTTGGGAATTGGAGCTTTGTAAACCTGGAGTTCATCCCCAGCCCCATTCCCGCCCGGGGAACTCATCCAGGGTGATCCAGGTGCCTCTGGATCCGTGACCATTGGATTTGGATTCGGGAGCTGCTGCCTCTGACCGGAGGGAAGGGAGACATAAAATCCCAGTTCCTCATTAGTCACAGAGCCCAGATCGACAGCTCGCTGTTAATGAGCTGCAAATGAGCTGCCCGGAATCCAGAGGGACAGGAGGAGGGAGAAGAACGGAGGTGCCCAGAATCCCGACCCCACAGTGCTGCTTGGGGAAAAAAAAGGAGCGGTTTTGCTGTGAATCTTCCTTTCATCAAATCCCAGAGTAAGAGAAAGGTGGGAATCAGAGGCGCTGCTGCTGTGCAGGTGCTAAAGAGCCGCGGGAAGGTGTGAGAGGACCTTTCCTGCAGGGCAGCTCCCGGTTTGCAGGGACCCACAGGAGCGGGGGATGCTTTTCCCACCTCTGCACAGAGCATTTCACACCCGAGTGAGAGGGAATTTTGCGCCTTTCTCTCTTCAGGCCTGGTTTAAAGCTGAGCTCTGCTCACCCCCAGACCTGTAAAAGTGGAGAAATAGGAGAACATCTGTCCCCAGATCCGTTTTTTTGCGTCGTTCCCTGGCACGGCTGAAGGGGATAACATCAGGACTCCTGGAGGCGAGGGGCAGGTCCCTCACCCTGGTGGCCCGGCAGAGACAGGGACAACATGGGGTCACCATCCAGGTGGAGCCACCATCCCTGGGAGTGTCCCAAACCCAAGCAGGTGGCAAGTGACAACGATGTCACCTCAGCTCCAAGGCAAACCAGGCTGGGAGGTGCCTCCCTGAGGTGCTGCCTTTGCTCCTCTGTATCCCAAATTCTCCATTTCTGACGTTTTCCTCCCCTTGCCTCAGCTCTGGATGTGTCCCCACCTGCCCTGAGGCTCAGAACCCCCTCCCTGGTGGGGACCTGGGGCAGGGAAGGGCTCAGATTCCTTTGTACCCCTACATTGGGATCATCCTGGTCCCTCTCCATGTTACCAAATCCAGCTGCAGCCGAATTGCTGCCCCCAAAAATGCTTTCCTTATGGGAACTGGGGATGAAGTGGGGCTGGACCCTCACATGGGCCTGCTCACTCCACAGCTGCCTGTCTTAGGTTGCAATGGCAAGATGTAACCCAAAGTTTGTACTCTAAATCCCGCTGGGGCAGTGTTCTTTATCCCTTCCAGGACCCAGCCTCCCTGCAGGGGATATCTGCTGTTCATGGGCCATCCAGGCTCACTGCAGAGCTGATACAATGACATCATCCCATGCGGAGATGCTCTGCCCAGGGGGAGGAGCCCAGCATTCCTGCCTGGATAAAACCTGGGATTCAGAACAGCAGCACAGCCTGTGTGCACTGCATTCCCAGAGGGAGACCAGACCCATCTCACAGCACTGGACCTTCAGAGGAAAACTACACCCTCCTACAGGATCATTGCTCCAACAGAACCACATTTGTGTCCTGGGTTACAATGTAAGTTGTGCCCAAAGTCTGTATTCCATCCCCATCTCCATGAGCTGCTGGAACCAGCTGGGGCAGTGTTTCCCTTCTCTCGTGCCCATGGCTCATGGGGAACTCCCTGCGGGAGCTGTCTCTGGTTCATGGGCCAGCAAGGAGCCACTGCAGGGCTCAGAGAATGAGATCAGCCCAGGGGGAGATGCTCCGCCCAGGGGGAGGGGCCAAGCATTCCCACCTGGATAAATCCAGGGTTTGGGACAGCACAGGCAGCTTTTATCCACTGGACTTCCAGAGGAGACAAGAGCTGCCAGACGTTTGTACAGGAATCACTGCTTCGACCAGACCATCTCATCTGGACTGCCACTACCACCCTAAAAGGGTGTCAGGTTATATTCTGACTCTGTCAGAGGTTTTTTTTGTACTATTGCATTTATTTTATTTTACTTTATTTTATTTCTTTTCCTCTTATTAAAGTGTGTTTCTGACTTGGAGTCTCTCACTGGTTTTGCTTTCAAACCAGCACAATCTGTCACTGCAGGAGGACTTGACTGGACTGCTGCCAACACCCTGACCAACAGGGTGCCAGGTCGTGTTCTGACTCTGTCAGGGTTTTCCTTTTTTTGTACTACTGCATTTTTATTTTAATTTTCCTAGTAAAGAACTGTTATTCCTATTCCCATATCTTTGCCCGAGAGCCCCTAACTTTCAAAATGATAATAATTCAGAGGGAGGGGGTTTACATTCTCTGTTCCAAGGGGGGCTCCTGCCATCCTCAGCACACACCTGTCTTTCCAAACCAGGACACTGTCCCTTCCCACCTCAGCCCGCTCCAAAATGAGCCCAAAAGCCCCCAAAATGTGGGATTGTTGTTATCCCACAGCCACCAGTGCAGGAACTCTCCCACAGCTCCTAGCTCCTCTGCAAATACATTTTTCCACCTCTAAAACTGCTCTTTTTTTAATCTCTAGAGCTCCATTTTTGACCTCAGAAAGGCATTTTTAAACCTCTAGCACTGCATTTATGCACCAAGAGCTGCATTTTTTTTTCTTCTCTAGAACAGCATTTTGTAATGTCAATAACTGCAGTTTTACTTCAGATCTGTTTATTTGCACCTAGACCTGCATTTTCCCCATTAGAACCTTGTTCCTTTGTGCCTAGAACTGAATTTTTTTAACCTCCAGAACCACCTTTTTTTTTTTTAAACATCTAGAACTGGGTTTTTTTTCATCAAAAATGGAATTCTTTAACCTTTGTGATTGCATTTTTGACCTCTGGAATGGCATTTTTTAACATGTAGAATTGAATTTTCAACCTCTTTACCTGCATGATTTTTTACCTCTAGAATGGCATTTTGCACTTAGAACTGCATTTTTTAACCTTTGTAATGGCATTTTAACTCTAGAATGGAACTTTCCCCCTCTAAAATTGTATTTTTTAGCTTCTAGAATGGCACTTTTTAATTTTTTAACCTGTAGAACTGCATTTTTTTACATTTATAGCTCAATTTTTTTAAACTTCTAGAACTGCATTTTTGCACTGAGGACTGCATTTTTTAATCTCTGGGACTGCATTTTTTACCTCTATAAGAGCATTGTTTCACCTCTAGATCTCCATTTTTTAACCTCTAAAACTGCATTTTGCCTCTAGAACTCTACAACTGCATCATTTTATCTCTAGAACTGGGGTTTTTACCTCTATAATTGTATTTTTAATCTCAGGAACTGCATTTTTTGCACCTAGAACTGCATTTTTAAACTTGTAGAACCGCAACTTTTTTCACATACAACTGTATTTTTTACCTCTAGAACTGCTTTTTTTAAACCTCCAGAACAGCATTTTTCAACCTCTAGAACAGCATTATTTCAACTCCCAGAGCTGCATTTTAACCCCTAGAACTGCATTTTTAAGCTCATTAACTGCATGTTTCCCTCCTTACCTCTAGAAGAGAATTTTCATACATCTAGAATAGATTTTTTTAAGCCTTAGAACTGAATTTTTAAACTCTTGACTTGCATTTTACCACTATAACTACATTTTTTACTCCTAGAACAACATTTTTTAACCTCTAGAACTGCATTTTAACCTCTAGATTAAAAAAACCTAAGAAACCTTCACCTCCCTCCCCCCACCCCTAACTCTCAAGCATCCAGAATTGCATTTTTAGCTCTAGAGTGGCATTTCCACACCTAGAACTGCATTATTTCACCTCTAGAACAGCTTTTTTAACCCTTAGAACTACATTTTATCCCTTGAATGGCATTTTTTTTTGTGCCGAGATCTGACTTTTTTAACCTTTACAACTAATTTTTTCCCTCCAGAGCGGCATTTTAAACATCCCCGAGTGCAATTTTTTTTTGCACCTATTTTTGCACGCCGCCGGGATGAGCCGCGCATTCCAGAGATCCCTTTGAAGGGATAAAGGGCCCGGTTAATCCAGCGGCTCTTCCCCCTCCTTCCCAGCCATTCCCTTTGAAGGATCCGGGCAGAGCCGGAGCGATTCCCAGCGGCAAATCCAGCGCTGACTCCTCCTGGGAGAGCGGGAGCTTTGCCTCGGATCCAGCGCGATTCCAGGGATAAATGGAGAAGCAGGCTGGGGGCAGCCTTTCGGGATATTCTAGGTAATTTTGTGATAATTTCGGGATAATTTTAAGATATTTCAGGTAATTTTGGGATAGGGGCAATCAGCTGGGGTCAGAGAGTCCGGACAAACACTTGGGATAAATCTTTGGGACAAATCCTTGGGACAAACCCTCAGAAAAAATCCTTGGGATATACCCTCAGGACAAACTCTTGGGACAAATCTTTGGAACAAACCCTCGGGACAAACCCTCGGAGTGTTGGAGTGTCACAGCCAGTCCTGGAAGGGCTGATCCAGGAAAAGAGGAGCAGCTGATTAAAGCCACTCCGGACAGGTTTGATCCCAGCCCGGCAGAGCAATGTGGAAGCTCAAGGAATTCTCTGAGCTCCCTCCAGGAAGGGGTGGGACAGGCACAGACCCATCCCAGGGCCTGGCAAAAACCTGGAGCATCTTTGTCCAGCCTTAGAGGACACGGGAAAACGAGGGGATTTGCATTTTCCAAGGAAAACCCGTGTTCTCCAGCCAGCTCAATCCTCATATTCCTGTGAGGTGGAAGAGCCCAGGATGGGCTCGTGTGTTGTTGTTGGGGTTGGTTCCCTTGGTTTTCCGGGTGTGAATGTAGCATGGAAGGGATCAGGCACAACAGATTTATAAAATCATGGAATTGTTAAGTTTGGAAAGGACCTTGAAGATCACCCAGCACCACCGTGGGGATCATTTAACCCTGTCCCCAAGTGCCACCTGCAGGGACGGGCACTCCAAACCTCCCTGGGCAGCCCCTGCCAAGCCCTGACCACCCTTTCCATAGAGAAATTCCTCCTGATGTCCAACCTGAGCCTCCCCTGGCCCAGCCTGAGGCCGTTTCCTCTCCCCCTGTCCCTGTTCCCTGGGAGCAGAGCCTGACCCCCCCGGCTGTCCCCTCCTGGCAGGGAGTTGTGCAGAGCCACAAGGTCCCCCCTGAGCCTCCTTTGCTCCAGGCTGAGCCCCTTTCCCTGGAATTCTCCCTCAGGAATTCTCCAGCCTCTTCCCCAGCTCTGTTCCCTTCCCTGGACACACTCCAGCCCCTCCAGGTCCCTCTGGTCGTGAGGAGCAGCTCACTGGAAACAGCTCAGAACTCCTGGGTGCCTCTCTGGGAGTTCTCTCCCCATTTCCAGGATTGCTGACGTGCAGTGCCCTGGGTGGGTCTGTCCCACTGATCCCACTGATCCCACCGATCCCACTGATCCCACCGATCCCACCGATCCCACCGATCCCACTGATCCCACCGATCCCACCGATCCCACAGGTCCTATTGATCCCACAGATCCCACCGATCCTACCGATCCCACTGATTCTGCACCTTCCCAGGTCCCAGCTACCCCCCAAACCAGGATGGTGCCGTTTTCTCTCTCCCCTGGCCCCACAGCCCCTCCTTCCCCTGCACCTGCACGAGGTCAGAGGAGACACCAGGATGATCCAGAGGGATGGAGCAGCTCGGCTGTGAGGGAAGGCTGGGAGAATTTGGAATGTTCAGCCTGGACAAGGGAAGGTTTTGGAGCGACCTAATTTTGGATTTGCAGTAATGAGAAACATGGAGAGACATGATTTCCAAGGGCCTGGAGTGCCAGAACAAGGAGAATGGCTTTAAGCTGGAGGAGGAGAGATTTAAATTGGATTTTGGGAAGAAATTTCTCTCTGTGGGGATGGTGAGGCCCTGGCACAGGGTGCCCAGAGAAGCTGTGGCTGCCCCTGGATCCCTGGAAGTGTCCAAGGCCAGGCTGGACAGGGCTTGGAGCAGCCTGGGACAGTGGAAGGTGTCCCTGCCCATGGCAGGGGGTGGGACTGGATAGACTTTGAGGTTACTTCCACCCCAGCCCATGCTGGGATTCTGTGGAATGTCAGGAAGGTCAGGAATTCTCCCAGTGTGAGATGGGTTCTCCCTCTCAGCTCCTTCCCTCCAAGGCAGCCCTTGGGCATCCTGCAGGACAGAGCTTGGGCAGGTCCTGCCCACCTGGAGCCTCCGTCTGCTCCTCAGAACAAACCCGAGCTGTGCAGGGAAATCAGAGCAGGAGTTTGTTTGCCACAGGCAAAGCTGAATTTGTCTCATTTCTGGTATTCCCCAGGAACTCAGCTCTTGTCTTAACCCTCTCAGAGTGAGCTCCCTATCAATTATGTCAGCTTCCAAACCCTGCAGGGAAGTGTCATGTCCTGCTGTCCCCACGCAGCCACCACAGGAGGATGGGCAGGGGGACCTTGAGGTCTCTCCTCCACCCAAGGCCTGGCAGAGCAGAGCTCTTCCATCCCTCAGGGAATTTCTCCCATGATGGATATCCCACCCACCCTTTGGCCCCTGTCTTGCTCTTTAAGTCCCCAAATTGGGAAAACTGTTCCCTCGTGACCCAACACAGGTTCTGCTCTTCCCAGGTGTGGCCATTCCCTGTTGTATTCCAGGAATTTGGCTTCTTCCTTATGAAAACCCCGTTTAATCCCCTTTGCCCTTTCCACAGCCTCTCCTCGTGTGCTGTTGCTGGATGCCCCAGCCATCCCTATGGCCTCACCTGAACTGGTTCCAGTATGGGAATCCCTCTCCTGAACTGGGGAGCCCAGCAGGGGACAGATGTGGCCTCAGGGATGAGGGACAGGAGGTCCCAAGAGGAAGCTGCTGGAGCTGGCCCTTGTTGGACCCCACACTGGTGACTGCAGCTCCCAGTTTTCCATGGAATCTCCTGCATTTGGGGGCTGGGGGATGTTACTGATGTCCAGGGGTGTTGCACTCACAGCCCTCAGTTTTTGTCTCCTCACACACAGAGAGCAAACAGGCTCAAGCTGCTGCTGGAAAATTCCCCCTGGAGGAAGCTCAGGCTGTCCTGTAGCAGGAGAGGGACAGGAGGAGCTCCCAGGACCCCAAAGCCACAGCCCGGCACAGCAGCATCTCCTTCCTGCTCCGTCCTGGATCATTTTCACAGGGGTTGCTGACATAAGACACATTTTCTCTCCCAGGTGGGGTTTGGTATTTGTCCAGGGGCCTCCTGCAGCTCCACTTCATGCCCAGGGGTCACAGCCCTGGAGCTGAGCTCAGGGAACAGCTCCTGACCTCGGGGCCATGGCTAAACTCAGCCCAGACACCTCCCAAAGCTCCACGTTGTCCAGTCAATACCATTCCCTGGCCTTGCCAATAAAAGCAGCAGGAGTATTATTGGGAAACCAATAAAATCCAAGGCTCCCAGTTAGGTTTCTGCCCACGGGGCACAGGGACAGATGTGCTGGGCAGTGTCACAGCTGCTCTAGGTGGCATCCCTGGGGTCCCACAGCTCAGCAGCGCTGGTTCAGTGTGAGTTTCTTTCTCCTGGCAGGTTTTCCCAGCCTGGAAACCGAGCAAGGAATGGTTCCACACTCCAGAACAGCAGCTGGGAAGAGTAAAAGTGTCCCAGGAGGAGGAGAAGCAGCTTTGATTCATCTCTGCACATTAGAAGTTTCTAATCACACCCAGCCTTATCTCGGGGCTGGAGCAGATCCAGGGCTCTGCATTTGTCCTTGGTGTGTGCAGCAGCTCCGGGTTTGGGACAGGGCAGGGGGACACCTGAGGGAACAAAAGCCATTTCCAGGTGGAGGAGGGACATTGCAGAGCTCAGCGCAGCACCAGGAGTTTCAGGGATGGGTAGGAGTGACAGCACAGCCTCCGAGCTGCAGACCTGCCACAGCCACGAGCAGGGGAATTCCAGAGGTGACCTCCCGAGGTCCTGCCCACCTGGATTATCCCGGGAGCAGCTGGAGGTCCATCCCCAGGAGCTGGGGTAGCACATTTCCACAGCCAAGACTGATGTGCAGGAGAGGACCCTGAGTGACACCATCACCAGAGCCACCAGCAGCTCCGGGCCAGCGCCACACCCCCGCTCCCAGGAGTCTCCCAGGAGCTCAGGGAAGGGCAGGATGCTCCAGCGCTTCCACAGGGACAAACCAGCCATCCCAGGACTCCAGCAGCACTCGGGATGTCCTGATGGAACAGCCCAAGCAAAGGCTGCCCGTGCAGCATTCCCACCTCGGCGATTCCATGTGCTCCTCCTGCATCCAGGGAGGCTCTGGTGCTGTGGTCCCACCCGGGCTGGCTGGGAAACGCTGGGAAGCACTGGGAAGGAGCACTGGGAAGAAGCACTGGGAAGAAGCACTGGGAAGCACTGGGAACACACCCAGCTCTCCCCTGGTTTTTACACAACCCCTGGCTTGCAGCTCAGAGCAGAGGGGGCAGTTATGGGACACGGTTTTAAAGGATTGTCACACCCGGCTCAGGTGGCACCGGTGGCGTCGGAGATGAGCCAGACTCTGGGATGAGGGCAGGGAGCTGTGGGATCCGGTACTCAGGAATGTCCAGGGCTGTGGGATCATGGCAGGAGTGAAGGATCCGTCACTCAGGAATGTCCAGGACTGTGGGATCATGGCAGGAGTGAAGGATCCGTCACTCAGGAATGTCCAGGACTGTGGGATCATGGCAGGAGTGAAGGATCCGGCACTCAGGAATGTCCAATGAGCCAAGGAGAGGCTGCTCCTCTCCCAGGATCCTGCACTCTGGAAGGTGGTAACGAGGTGTAAAAGCTGATTTACAGAGCAAATTCCCGGGAAGAACGCGGCGAGCGACCGAGATCCGACAGAGATGGAGAGGGAGAAACGCTAGAGGCTGCGGGGATGGAGCTGGGAATTATCGCAGGCTGGAAATGCTGGCAGCGAGAGCTGCTCCTGCCCTGCCACACAGACATTCCCCCCGGGGAATGGCCACGGGTGGAAAACAAGCGGTAAATCCCCGGGGTTTTGCAGCGGGTGGAGTTCCCAGCCCCTGTCCCACCCCGAGCTCCCCAGGCCACGAGGGAGGGGCGGCGGCTCCACATCAAAGAGCAGCAAAATCCGCGGAGCGAGCGCTGCTCCCGCTGCGGTTCCTTCTCTCCGCACCGTCCGCTCGCTTCCAGCCTCTCTCCGCAGCGATTCCCACCGAGGGCTGGGTTATTCCAGCCGCATCCCATTCCCCCGGCACGGAGAAGAAGCATTCCCACCCCGGGATCGCCGGGAAAAGGCTTTTCCTGGCTGGCAGCTGCTGCACGCACGGGGGGAGCTGCAGGTGATGCTCCGGCAGCCAGGACGGGCTCAGCAAACCCAGCCAAGGATTAATCCAAGGAGAGGTGCCAAGTGTGGGAGTTGGAAAACCTCCCACTCCGACACACACTCCCACGGGTTTGCTGCCGACCTGGCTGGGTTCAGCCAGGGACAACATTTCAGGTGAATCTGAAGGGAGTAAATCTTCTCTGTGCTGAGTCCCAGAGGAGCAGGACACAGATCCTGCTCAGGGGGAGCAGGGAAGAGTTTTGGACGCTCGGAGCAGCTGATCCCAAAAAAAAGCAGCACAGAAACGTTGCCTGGCTCTCCCGAAGGATTTTATCCTTGTAGAATCATGGAATATCCTGAGCTGGAAGGAACCCACAAGGACTGAGTCCAACCCCTGGCCCTGCACAGCCCCAAAATTCTCACCCTGTGTCTGAGAGGGAGCTCAGGCAGCCTCGGGGCTGTGCCCGTTCCCTGGGGAGCCTGTGCAGTGCCCAGAGGGAAGAACCTTTCCCTGATATCCAACCTAAACCTCCCTGGCACAGCACCAGCCATTCCCTGGGGTCCTGTCCCGGTCACAGGGAGCTGGCCCTCCTGAAGATGTAGAACACTTTCCCAAAGGGGTTTATCAGCTAAAAATGCAGTTTTAAAAGGCATGTTTCCAAAAGTGAGGCTCCAAACTTTTAATCACTGATAAATATTTTTGTTCCAGCCCTCCAGCTGTGTTGCTCCTATGAGAAAACAACGTTTGTCCTCAGCTTGGGGTCAGGGAAGAGCTCATGGCAAAGCCCAGGATCCCAAACACGCCTGGCTTTGCTCTGAGGGTGCTGAGTGGGCCCAGGACAGGAATATTGGGAAGCTGCTGGATCAGGGATGCTGGAGATGTCCCTGTGTGCTGCCATCAGGTTCTGCTGAAGGACTTCTGCAGTTTTCTGGTGCTTTTTTGACCCTGGACTTCCTCTGCCTCCTCCAGCAGCAAGTTCCCCACTATCCCTTGGAATCCCTTGGAATTCCCTTGGAATCCCTTGGAATCCCAGAATCCTGGAATCCCAGAATGGTTTGGGTTGGAAGGACCTTGAGGATCATCCCACCCTACCCCCTTCCATGGGCAGGGACACCTTCCACTACCCCAGGGCGCTTCAAGCCCCGTCATTGACACTTCCAGGGATCCAGGGGCAGCCCCAGGAATCCATTCCAGCCCCTTCCCACACTCACAGGGAAGAATTTCTTCCCCAAAATCCCATCTAACCCTCCTCCTGCGTGAAGATCACTTCCTTTTCTCATCTTTAAGTCTCTCTCCTCCTGAACTTGAGCACACACCTTCCGCTCCCGTGGGAAATCTGTGGAATTCTGTGGAATTTGGGGGGAAGGGCAGCTCTGCTTCACCCCCTCGTGGGGTGAACCTCAGCCACATCCCCCCTGTTCCCACCTTCTCTTCCAGCTGGAATCTGGGGCCTTTTTGCTCCTCAGGCAGCCGCTCCAGCCCCTGGCTGTTCCCAGGAAGAGCCGGGATGGGCACGGACAGGGGGAATTTTCCATGTGAAGGAGCAGATCCGCCACTTTTGGTGAGACACGGGAGTCATTAATTACAGGAGAGGCAAATTATTTCCAGGCTGGCAGGCCTGGCAGCACTGACAGCTGGGATGGGACCAGCCCGAGCCTCCCGGGCCATCCCCCCCCCGTGGCAGATGGGGATTTGCAGCCTCCTAAGCCCGGCTCAGGACTCCACACTTAAGGGGGTCGTTTTTGCTCATTTTTAAGCCCGATTTCACAGCCCAAATTCCTCCCCAAAAAAACGCTTTGCATTGGGATTTCACAGGAGTTATCCATGGCCAGAGCTGAGTCCTGGGAAAATGGGAGTGGAGAGGAGGGGGGAAGAGTGGAGGAGGAAGGAAGGGAGAGAAGGGATGACAGAGAAGAGGGGAGAAGGAGAAAGGAAGGATGAGCGATGAGGAAAGAGGATGAGAGAGGGAGATGAAGGATGAGAGAGGAGGGATAAGAAAGAAGGAATGAGAGAGGAGAAGGAAAGGAAAGGAAAGGAAAGGAAAGGAAAGGAAAGGAAAGGAAAGGAAAGGAAAGGAAAGGAAAGGAAAGGAAAGGAAAGGAAAGGAAAGGAAAGGAAAGGAAAGGAAAGGAAAGGAAAGGAAAGGAAAGGAAAGGAAAGGAAAGGAAAGGAAAGGAAAGGAAAGGAAAGGAAAGGAAAGGAAAGGAAAGGAAAGGAAAGGAAAGGAAAGGAAAGGAAAGGAAAGGAAAGGAAAGGAAGCTGAGAGAGAAGGAATGAGAAAGGAGAGAGGAAGGAGGACAGGGAGAAGGAAAGAGGAGAGAAGAGAGATGAGAGAGGAGGGAGAAGAAAAAGAAGACAGAAAAGAGGAAAACAGAGGAGAACAGAGAAAAGGAGAGGAGAGGATGAGAGAAGAGAGAAGGGAAAGGGAAGAATGAGAGAAGAGTGGAGAAATGAGAGGAGGCAAAGAAGGGAGAGAGAAGAGAGGGATTCTCCTCCAAGAAATGCCTTCTCTTCCAACAGCCTGGCATTTATCACCCGTGGGAGAGTGATTCCTGATGGCCAAGGATGAGATCAACCCCAGGCCATAGGAGAGAGAACCATCCTGATCCCACCAATTTTGGGACAGCTGTGTGCCTGCTGGCCCTGCACTCATGGCGGGGGAGGAAATCCAGGAGCACAGCAAGAGGTCCTGCTGCATTCCTGGAACCTGGAGCTCCAAAGGATCCAGCTCATCCCTGAGCCAAGAGCTCATGGAGCTCCAAAGGATCCAGCTCATCCCTGAGCCGAGAGCTCATGGAGCTCCAAAGGATCCAGTTCATCCCTGAGCTGAGAGCTCATGGAGCTCCAAAGGATCCAGTTCATCCCTGAGCCGAGAGCTCATGGAGCTCCAAAGGATCCAGTTCATCCCTGAGCCGAGAGCTCATGGAGCTCCAAAGGATCCAGCTCATCCCTGAGCCCAGGTCTATGGAGCTCCAAAGGATCCAGCTCATCCCTGAGCCGAGAGCTCATGGAGCTCCAAAGGATCCAGCTCATCCCTGGATGAGCTGGATGGGTGCGAGTGACAGCACAGCCTCTGAAGAGCAGACCTGACCCATCCATGAGCAGGGGAATTCCAGAGGTGACTTCCAGAGGTGACCTCCCGAGGTCCTGCCCACCTGAGCCCAGGTCTATGGAGCTCCCCAAGCACAGCCCCCACTCCCAGCTTCATTCTTGTCTTTTAGGAGTGAAGATCTCCAATGGCAGGGGAGCCTCCGGAGCGTCCCAAAGGTTTCTCTGCACTGGTGGCCCAGAACCTCTCTCTTGCCTGACTGCTTCCCTCAGTCTCCAGCTGGGATTGCTCCGTGTTCCACCCTGGCACTGAACTCTGGGTGAAAATCAGATCATTTGGAGGCCTTTTGGGGACCTTCTCTCCAAAGCAGATTTTCCAGCCTCTAAACCCCATCCCTGGAAGTGCCCCAGGCCAGGCTGGACGGGGCTTGGAGCAGCCTGGGATAGTGGAAGATGTCCCTGCCCATGAAATGAGCTTTAAGGTCCCTCCAACCCAAACCATTCCACAATTCCATGATTATAAATTGTACTTGTGGCTATGTCCTCTGACATTTCCAAACGGACTTTTAGGAGTGGAAGTTCCTCAGCTGGATGCATCAATGAGGATGAACACCAAGACAATTCCTCTCCTTGCTCTCATCCCAGATTTCCTTGCAGAAATCCCTCCATCCTCAGCCACCAGCTCAGACCTGTCCTTTGTACTTCAGCACCCTGAACTTTCTTTTTCCAAACTCCCCACCCTGGAAAGGCGAGTGCAGTTTTCCTGATGGGAATTTTGTCTTTTCCCAGAGTGAAAGGAACACCCAGCCCAGCCCAGATGACCCCACAGAGCTCAGTGGTTTCTGCCACTTCCTTTTTTACTGATTTGCCCTTTTTTCTCTATCAGATGCACAATTGCCTCCAGCCCAACGATGACCATAGCTAATTAGAGTCTCAATTAGAGCCCATTGCTAATTAGAGCCTCAGAATGAGGTGGGAGCTGCTGTGCTGGGGCAGAGCAGGAGTCTCCCTGACTCACCCTTCCTGCTGTGATCACGGGGAAAGAAATGCCCAGGAATGGTGGGAATGAGGCAGGAGTGTGGGACACCTTCCCCAGCACCTTTCCAGGGCTGTTCCATGTCCTTGCATCCCCCAGCCCATTTTTCCAGCCTCTCCCAGTCCCTGCAGCTCTCCCCACTCAGGGCTGGCTGTTTACTCCCACCTCATTCCTGACCTCCACACCAATCCCTCCACACTTCCCAGCACTTCTCATCCTGGTGCTGCTCCTTTTCCTGACAGCCTTTGGAGCAGGGCACTGCTGGAAGCATTTTGGGACTCCCAGCACAGCCTGTTCCAGGACTTGCTCCTCTGCCACATCCGAGCACTCGGCTGCCTTTTCCTGGGGAAATCCTGGACAGCCTTTTGCCTTTTCCCATCTTTCTGGGGGATTAGGGAGCACAAAAAACCCTCCCAGGTCTTTTCTGGTGGATAATTCCATAGTTTTCCACCCTCCAGTACCATTTCTAGCTCAGCAGCCTCATTCCTGCCTTTCCTAAGGAGTCTGGAGCACAAAACCAGCCCTGAGGATTTATCACCGCCCATTCCATCCCCTGGATCCACAATTTTTGCTCTGGGCTCCTCAGATTTGAGCATCTGCACGGATGAAGGTTAACTCCAGCCTGGGAAACTCCATGTTTGCTTCCACAACAAACAACAATGCAAAGAATCCCTTCCAAGGGCTCATCTTCCCTGATTGCTCTGTGGATGTTCCCAGCGCTGGCTCTGGCACACTTTGGCTGCTTTTCCCATGTATTCCAGGAAAATCTGCTCTCTCCCTCAGCTCTTCCTCTGGTTCCTTCCCTGGTGGCACTTGCCAGGAGCTTGGTGACACAACCCTCATGCAAGGACACAGCACCATCATTGTCCTGTTCCGGTCTGACCCCTCTTTCCACAGAATTTCACTGGTTTGTTCCGGGATGTTTCACCCAATCTCTGCCAAACCTCCCCCAGCTATGGGTGCCTCAGTTCCCAAAATTCCTGTATTCATTTAAGACCTGCCAATCCTCCCCCTCATTTCCCAAGGGCTCATTCTTGGAAATCTGAATACATCTGGATTTTAATCCATAACTTTCTCCTGTGGGCTGAGTGTGCAGCTCCAGTGCCCTGCAGAGCTGTGACACAGGGGACTCAGAGATTTGTATTTATATATTTGTATTTTATTTTAATATTCTTATATATTTTAAAATATTTTTATTTATTTATATTTATAATTATAATTGGTTTTATTTTTAATACATTTTTTATTATATATTTATTACTCTTCTATGGCCATTTTTGTCACCTGGCCAAGACACCCCTCTCAGTTTTGCAGGGCTGGCTGTATTTTCCCTGGAGCAGAAGGGGCAGGAGTCCAGGAATCCATGACCTGCCACCATCTCCTGGCTCCAGGGAGATGTTCCAGAGATTCCCCCAGGATGTGGCAGCAGCAGGAGGCAACCTGGGGTCACCAGCTCAGCCCGTTCAGTGCTGCCATGTGGAATTTGTTACCCTGGCCCCTAGCACCACCAGGCCTGAGGCAGCTGGACATTCAGGGAATCAGGGAATTTTTTGGGCTGGAAAAGCCCTCTGAGGCTGACTCCAACCTTTCCCTCAGCACTGCCAAATTCCCCGGTCTCCAAGGGCCACATCACCACATTTTTTTGACACTTCCAGGGGTGGTGACTCCACCTGGATGATGACTCCAGACTGTCCCTTCCTCTCCCAAGCCATCAGAGTGAGTGAGCTCCCCAGCACCCCCAAGATCATCTTCAGGAGTCCTCATCTGATCCCTTCTCTCTTCAAGCCCAGTTTTGGGCTGAGCTCTGCGCACCCCCAGACCCATAAAAAGAGAAATCAGGGATCATTCATCCCAATCCCTTTTCCTGCCTCGCTCCCTGGCAGGGCTGCAGAGGCGCCGCTGGCGCTGGAGCCGCTCTAACCAAGCAGAAGATGTTCCAACAAGCAGAGCCTGTGGAAAAACAACCCTCTCATTTCACAGGGAAGCAGATCCCAGATCTGGATTTCCTGCTCAGTGGTTTGATTTTTGTCTTGTGTCACGGATTCAGTCACTCGGGAAAATCTGTGTCACCTCCCTGCTACCTGCCCCTCTGTCACTGCTCGAGGGCACTGCGGGGAGGGATGCTGCCCTCAGGCTCCAGGAGGGATTTCCTGCTTGGGAAGTGCCACCATTCCCTCCAGGGACAGAGCCAAGAGAAGCTGAGAAATGTGGGAAACCAAGGAAAGCAACCAGCGGCACGGAATCATGGAATGATGGAACAGTTGGGGTTTGAGGGATTTTAAAAATCATCTCGCCATGGGCGAGGACACCTTCCACTATCCCAGGCTGCTCCAAGCCCAGCCTGGCCTTGGGCACTCCCAGGGATCCAGGGGCAGCCACAGCTGCTCTGGGCAAATCACCAATCCCAAGGGATGTCCTGGCAGTGTCAGGAGCACTTTCCCCACGGAGGTACCAAGGAATATTTCTGGTCCCACCAGGTCACAGCAGGAGCTGTGCCCCACACCCTGGCGTGAATTCACGCATTCACACACAGGGTCAAAAAATGGGAGTTGGAACTGGATGGACTCTGAGGTCCCTTCCAACCCAAACCATTCCGTGATTCTGTCATGTCACAATGATTTAGAATTCTGTTTTAGAGTTTAGAGTTTAGAATCAGAGATTCACAGAATGATTTGGATTGGAAGGGACCTTGAAGACCATCCCATTTCCACCTCCTGCCATGGACAGGGACAATGTCCACGATTTTGTGTGACTGAACCTGTGCTGGTCCTCCACCCATGGACACAGCCCAGATTGCTCCCAAGGGAAATTTAGAAGTCTCTGGAAAATTTTAAATGTCTGAGGGGCTGGGAAAGGGGCTCAGCCTGGAGAAAAGGAGGCTCAAGGGGGACCTTGTGGCTCTGCCAGGAGGGGACAGCAGGGGGGGTCGGGCTCTGCTCCCAGGGAACAGGGACAGGAGGAGAGGGAACGGCCTCAGGCTGGGCCAGGGGAGGCTCAGGTTGGACATCAGCAGGAATTTCTGCATGGAAAGGGTGGTCAGGGCTTGGCAGGGGCTGCCCAGGGAGATTTGGAGTGCCCATCCCTGGAGGTGTCTGAGGAGCTCCTGGAGGTGGCACTCAGAGCTCTGGGCTGGGGACAAGGTGGGGATTGGGCACATCTGGGTCTCGATGATCCTGAAGATCTTTTCCAACCACACTGATTCTATAATTCAATCCTGGACTGAACTTTCTGGGCCATGATTTTGGCTGTGAGCTCATTTTGAACAGGCTCAGCTTCCAGCCCTTGGGCTCATGGGAAGGCGGATCCATGAAGAGACAGGAAGAGATTGGATCCATAAAGAGATGGGATCACATCCATCTCCTCTCCCACTCCTCACCCGGTGGGAAATGCCAACGTGTCGCCTCTCTTGAGATATTTGCTCCACTCTCTTCCCTTCTCCCCATGCTGGGCACTGCCCCACCCTTCCCCCGGAGCCAGTCCTGCCCTCCTTGCCAGAATTCCCATTCGTGCTCCAGCCATTCCCCTGCCAGCTGCAACAGACACCATCCACTCCCTGTGCTTCCTTTGGATCTGGCTTCCCACAGATTTGAATTGGATGCAATCTGCCATTCTATGCATGAGGATCATGGGACTCTCTTCAACTCCTTGCATTCAGCCCCTGATTTGGCTCTCCTGAATCATTTTTATCCCTACAAATATTCCAGCTCCCTATTCACAGCCTTTCCTGAGTGTTCTGAGCAGCCTGAATGCCATCAGAGCCCCCTGCATGCTGCCAGGGCCTCCAGCCTCCTGCAAACAGATATCAATCCACAGGCCTGCCGCTTCATCCTTTAAAAACCACCTTTCCATAGGTCATGCATGTGGGAATTCGCTCAAAATGTGCCAATCCTCATGTGAAATGTGGCTGCTCCATCCCTGGAAGTGTCCAAAGCCATGCTGGACGGGGCTTGGAGCAAGCTGGGATGGTGGGAGGGGTCCCTGCCCAGGGGATGGGATGGGATGAGCTTTAAGGTCCTTTCCCACCCAAACCATTCTGGGATTCCATGAGTTTCAAGGGTACTGACTGCACATCACCCCTGCCCTGCCAATTGCCAGGGGAGAATTGACCAACACTGATGGAAAGAACGGTCGTATTTTTCTGTGAATATAAAGGCAACACAAAAGGAAAATGATACATCCAATAAAACCACACGCTTGGCTCTAATGACAAGCAGAGATAAACAAGGTAATGTACCTGATCATTCCAATACAAAAGAAAGGATAGGGATTGAGAAAGGTACTGATACCCTTTTGGACTACCTAAAGACAGGCCAGACAAAATTAAAGGCATAAAAAGCAGTTATATTTATTGAAGGGCCTTCAGGTACATTTTGGGCAGACAAAGCTCCCCAGGGGCTACACCCAAAAAATGGATGATGGGTCATGGATTTTTACACTTTTATAAGTTTGGTCCATTTGCATATTGGGGGTTAATCTTCCAATTACAGCTTCAGGTAATGAAGTCATTTACCCCAAGGTTGCTCCCCTCCAGCTCACTTTTGTTTACATTTCTCAGGGCCTGAGGCAGTGAGGTGTCTTTGATCCCCAGGCCTGGAGAGGAATTGTTGTGTCTGACTAAAATGGGAAAGCATAGCTCACACTGTGTATGGAGTTTAGAGTTATACACTAAAGCATTGCAGGATTACAAATAGATGAAAAATACAAAAGCTAAAACTCTAAGGCATCATTCCATCACCAATTGCCTGAATACTCCACCACCATCCAGAGTGTGCAGTTGCTGGGGAGCCTTGTTTCCCAGCAAGGACCTGAAGAAACCTTCCTGGCAGTTGGGAAAATCTCACATGGTGTGTCCACCCATAGGTCAGGTCTCCAAATTCACCCTGAAAGTGGGTCCAGCTTTTATAGGCCCAAATCAGCAACTTGAGGCTACTTGATGATATTTTTAGCACAGACACTCCTGGATCTGATGGCACATGTCCTGAACAGCAGGGCCAGGGCTTGGCCAGGGCCCAGGCCTCAGCTGGGAGGGCTTTCCCCTAAAATACCCTACAAACAAGCCTCTATTCATGGCAGTTGGGAAAGTTTCATCAAATGATACATTTCTTACAGACACGAGGATATAAAGGCCTAGCAGAAGCGTCTTTGTCATCTATTTTTAGCTAAATAATACTGCTGGTGTTAATCACACAGTGCCCAGGACTGATTCTGTAAGTCAGCTCTGGCTGAGGCTGCTCAGGCCTCAGCACATCAAACCCCACTCGGGGAGTTTGGATTCACCCCTGGACTTCCACATTTTTCTTGAGGAATAATCAATAAAAGCCCAAACAAATCTCTTCTTCTCAGCTCTTCATTCCAGCAGCCATTAAAGGTCTCCCACACCACTGTTTCCAACAGCTGTAATATCAGCTCTGCTTCCTAAACCAGGCCAGGACCCCTCTCACCCCCTGACATCCCATCCCTGCTTCCCTCAAGGGATGGTTCGGAGAGGAAAGCACCAATCCTGGAAAAAGGTTAAAGAGCTTCATCCCTGGGTGCCTCCCCCTGGCCATGGGGTGACTATCCAGCCCTGGAGGAATCCCCAACTTCGGGGAGGTTTAAAAGCCACCTAAAGGTGACACTTGGGTACATGGGTCAGTGGTGGCCTTGGCAGCACTGGGGTGGACTCGATGACTTTAGAGAGCTTTTCCAACCTCAGTGATTCCAGGATTGCTCCAAAAGCTCCTCAACGCTTGGGTTTGAGGGTCCCTCTGCCCATGTCCCCCTGCACAGGGACACAGGGATGGCCCTGGGAGCAGCAGCTGCTCCAGGAACCCGGCTGGGCTCCGTCCTCTCCCTGATCCGCCCACCTCGGGACGGAGCTGCCTGGATTTGTCTCTCAAAATTGTCCTCATCAAAGGACTTTTAACCTCCAAATGCAGCGACAGAAAGGGAATGAGAACAAAACCTCGCTGGGAGCAGGGGAAGCTCAGCCCGGCGTCCCTGCGGGGTCACTCTGTCCTTCAGCCTCCATCCAGCAGCAATTCCCGCTCCCAGAGCCCCTCCTACAGCTCCCTCAGGCTCTTCCCTGGCTCCAGCCCCCGGGAAGGTGCCAGCCCCTCGATCCCCCTGGGATCTCCTGCTCCCTCCCCACCCCTGCCTGCTCCGCTGCTCTCCACCAGCTGCTCCAGATGTTCCTCCGAGCCCCTGCAGCACATCTGTGACAGCAGAGGACACGGAATCCTGGCTCCAGACCTTCCCAGGGTGCCTTTAAATGCTCTCCACGGCAGAGCCATGGATGTCACTCATTTAGCTGCTCCCTTTAATTTCCTTTTAACCAGCTTCCTCTTTTTATGTCATTTCAAGACGTTCGCAAATTCCTGCTGCTGCAGTCAACTTTTCTTGGCTCCTTCCCTTCCCAAGGATGTTGGATTTGAGTACATTAGACTCAGTGTATAAATATATATATATAAAAAGAAGCATCTCTTTGATAGTGAACTATTGATCCAGGCCCTGTTTATTACCTGGAATAAATCAAAAGTTACTTCTCCCTGTAAGGACTTTCCCCAGCTGCCTCACCAGTTGTCATTTACAGTGTTTAAAACTCATTTTCTGCCCCCACAGAAGCTTCTCCAGCCTCAAATTTCACCCAGTTGTTCAAGGCATTTTCCCTGGAATAACAAAAATCTCATTTTCGGAGCTGAGGACAGCGAACCTGGATCTATAAAAGGTCGATGCTTCATGGATTAAACCAGTTTAACTAAGAATTTCACTTAGGACACACTCAGGGAATAACCAGGAGTTCCTGGGGCTGGATTTACTTCTAAACAAGGTTCTGAATTGTACTCTGAAGTGTAAGAGTTACCAAGGAGAAAGTTCTGCTGCATTTATCTTTTTTCTGTTAATTTTCCTGCCAGCTTTTCAAAGCCCATTTTCTTTTGGCCTGGGTTTTTTTTTCTCGGTTTGTTTGTAGCTATTTCCATGCTCTGTTTTGACATCACATGTGCTCATATCAAATACACCATTAATTAGGATGGATTTCACTCCTTTGCAAAACTGAGACCCTCCGGGATCAATTCCTGCATTAATTGCAATGTTTTTACACCAAATATCCGCAAACCCAGTGCTCAGATTGGGGTGGGACCACAGGGGGATTTTGGAGCCATCCAAAATGGTTTTTGGTTTTTGGTCTGTGGTTTTTGCCCCATCAGGGAAAACTGTGCACGACCCTCGCAAGCACATTTCCAGCCAGGATTTGGAGTCAGCTCCGAGCTGCAAGCCAGGAGCTGATAAATGTCACCGAGCCCGCCTCGAGTGGATTAGAAATGTCCATTCGGATCTTGGCTGCCAGCCCCGACACGGCTCCCAGCCCCTGCTGAGTGTGGATGGACCCTGGGAAAAGGTCCTTGGGGAATTTAAAATTTACCTGAGTGGGTTTATCTGCCTCAGGGAGTCACTCCAATGGTCGGGACTTTCTTCCAAGCCTCAGGGGTTCTCTGCCACTGGATCCTGCTCCTCCAGACTCCGGGAGCTGTTCCCATAGCAGGAGTTTTTGCCGAGGCACTTGGGTGCCATGGCTGAGTAAGCCCTTAATGCTCTTAGATATTCAACAGTCAAAGGAGATAAAGGTTATCTGATACTCCAGTGACCTCCAAGCCCTCTCTGGTCACTGTGCCTGGCAGCAGCACCATCCATCACTTGCTCCTCAGTGCCACGTTCAGCCTCCTTGAAGCATCATCTGAGCTCCAGCTCACAGCATCAGCCTCCCACCACGCTGTCCCCTGCCCCAGGGGCAGCTGATTTGGGGACAAATGTTGGCTGTAGCCAGGCAGGTTATTCCTGTACCCACAAAAGACACTGCAGTGCCAAGTGTGAGGTCTGGGAGTCACAGAAATAAACGTGCTGGGAAGCTGAGAGGGAGGTGAGGGAGGAAGGGAGGGAGGGAGGTGTGGAGGGTTTGTTGTCACTTCAGGGGCAGGTGGGAGTCAGGCTGGACCCACCACACAGCACTGCTGAATTTAGGACTCGGCACTCCCCCCTGCTCCTGCTTGCTCTGCTCCTGCCAGCCAGGAGTGAGTCCTGCAGGGTGGAAGTGGGTTCAAGGGAGATGAGAGCCCCTCAATGAGAGCCGGGCTCGGGGAGGAATCCCCGAGCACAGGCATCAGGTTCTGGCTCCTGACTCACAGCAACGTGACTCAGGAGGAGCTACCAAACCTCAACAGAAGCAAATCAAGGACAAGATATTTCTGTACAGAATAATTCTGTAAAATCAGCTCAGCTGTGAGTTCAGGAGTTCGAGAAGAGCCTGCACTGGTCTGGAACCAGCACCACAAACAGCCAGGCACGGTGCAAAGTGGATTTGATAGGAAAGCAGGTCCAAGAGTGGAGTAAAACATCTGGCTGGCAGCTCCAGTGAGCTGCGAAGAGCAGCCAAAAGCCCAGATGGAATCACACTCCCTGCCCCCCAGGAATGCCGGGAAGTCCAGGCTACCTGCTCGGATGAGAGGGATCAAAATGCCCCCAGGCTCCGGCAATGAGGTGACAACAACGACGGGAATTAGGGACAGGAACCGCCCCCACGCCAACACGGTGGGACCCAGCTCAGAGCAGCTCCACGTCCCACACACTCCTCGGAGCAAGGAGAGGAGCGGGGAGAAGCGGGGAGGCCGCCCTTGGCTCGGTGTTCAGTGGAATCTGGGAATTCAAGTCACTGCATGCTGCCGAAGAGCAGCCCCTGCTCAGCTGAGCGTGGAACAGGGAATCCAGGACCGAGGAGCGACACCAGACAGGAGCAAACACTCAAACCCAGCGTGGGGCTAATGAAGGGCTTTCTGAAGAGCAAAATCAGACAAGGTATAAAAACAAACAGGGCTGAGCATGTCAGAGAGGAACACACGAGGCCCTCGGGGAGCCAGAGGTTAAAGGAAGCGATTCTGGGTACCGAGGATCTCACAGGGATGCTGGAAGCCTCTGTTCCTTCCGGCTCCCACAGCTTCCCTGGAGATTTCTGTGCCTTTGCAGAGCCTCCAGGGAGATGCCATCCATTCCTGGGGTGGCAGAAAACACGGTTGTTTAAAGGGAAATATGTTATGGAGTCCATTTGATGACTTGGAGGGATTCATTCCATCTTCCAACCTCAATCCCAGAGACAGCAGCCACTGGAGGGACTGCAAAGGGAAGGCAGGAGCTTCTGGCCTGATCCTAAAAGTCAGGAGATGGGTGGCAAGACAACAGGTAATTAAATTCAGATAATCAGAGAGGAAATCCTTCAGAGCTGTGATGAAGGAATGGTCAAACAGACACGATTTTTGAGATCCAGGGGAGTGGAAGGGGAAGATCACACCTGGCATTGCCCAGGGATTTGGGGAAGTGTTTTAGCTCCACATTCCAGGGCGGCCTGGGTGGAAAATGAAGCTCAGGGTGGTTAACCCTTCTCCTGAGGCATTAATGTCACCTGCAGCCAGGACGGGGCTGGGATGGTGTCACAGGTGCCCAGGGCTGGCAGCTCTCACACCGATGCCAGCAGGAGGCCACTGAGACCCGGTGGCTTCTGCCCAGGGCTGCTGTTCCTCCATGGAAACATACCCAGGTGTATCCCCCCGCCTAGCACAGCCCTTCCCACCCGGCTGAGGGATGCTCCAGACGCGTGGGAGGGTCTGGAGCGCTGGGACAGCGCAGTTCCAGGGAGCTCCCAGAGAGAAAGGAGAGGACACGGCTGTGACTGCAGCAGCCACCCGTGCTCTCACACCGAGAGACAACCAGAGACACCGAGGCCAGCGGGGGCTCGGCAAACGGGAGCTGAGGAGCTCCATCCTCCCCGGGCAGGGCGGAGCGGATCCGTGCAGGGCAGCTCCAGTTCCCGAGGGCTCCGGGACGCCTCGGCAGAGCGGCTGCGTGACATCGGCTCCCCCTGCTCCTTACCGCTCGCTGCCAGATGCTCCGGGGCTGAATCACAGCGATTTGTTGTGGCGAGCGTCGCCTCGGCACCTGCTGCACGCTGAACACCTCCTCTCCCTCCTCTTCCTCTGCCTCCACTGCCCTGCCCGAGTGATGGGGAGTGGGTGCAGCACCCACGGGAGTCGGGGACAGCCGCCCGCGGGCTCCTGCAGGAGACGGAGACAGGGAAAGGGTTAAAGCCGTGCCTGGAGCCCCCGGGGTGTGGCAGAGAGAGGGGACAGGCTGGGGGGGGGGAACTGGGAGGTGGCTCAGAGCTCCGGCACAGCCCGCAGGGACGCGACCCCCCCCCCCCGCACCCTCCTGGAGCACGGACATCCCAGGGAGGCTGGGGGATCACAAACAGCCCCAAGAGAGCCAGGGCCACCCAGGACCCCCCTTCTCCAGGGGAAACGCCCCCCTCCTACTGCTGCGTGCGGGGCCAGGAGGCACCCGCAACCCCAGGCCTGACCCAGCCCGGCCCCCGTCCCACGGGACCCTCTCCAGCTTCCCCGCCCTGCTCATGCCTCTAGGAGCCGAGCTGGGATTCCCTCTGCTGCTCTCACATCCCGGGGCTTCCAGAGCTCTTCTCCAACCGGACAAGGAGTGAACGCCTGGGAAGAGCCTCCCGTGGCCTCACCTGGCCCCTCCTGCCCTCAAATTTGCCCCACGGCGCCGTGGCAGCGGCACTGTCACCTCCAGGGCCATGTCCAGACACACGGGATGGAGCTGGAGGCAGCGCGGGGATCGGCTGTGACCGGCACCAAGCTGTTCCTCCCACGGGCGCTTCCCACGGGGATTGTGACTAAGGGAGCCATCCCTGGAGCGCAGCTTTGGTGCAGGAGCCTCGGAGCAGCTCCTCGGAAACGCACGTGAGGGGCTGCTGTCAACATGGGGAAGGGCTGCACATGGAGACTCCGGCAAAAGGGGTTAATTCTCCTCTGGAAACGAGCTGGGAGTGTTTACCCAGAGCCCTGAAATCCTCCAGAGCTGGAAATGCCTGGGATGGCATGAGCCAGAGCTCGGGGGGATCATCTGATGGATGAGAGCATGGTTGGGTGAGGGTGGATAAAGGAGTTGCCTGGGAGATGCCAGAGGACAGCCAGGAGTGGACACTGACTTTTAGGGACTGGAACAGAACAGGCTCCACCCCAAATGTGGTCCAGCTGCAAGGATCAGTCACGGGACTGGGTGGTACAAGCTGCAGAGACAGTGACGGGCTGGGCCACACCAGTTAGCACAGGTGACAGCCCAGTACAGGTGACATCCCAGCAAGGGTGACATCCTACCAATCCCAGCATAGGTGTCACCCCAACACGGGTGATGCCCCAGCATAGGTGACATCCGAGCACAGGTGACATCCCAGCACTGGTGACTTCCCACTGAGAGTAACACCCCAGCACGGGTGGCACCCTAGCAGAGGTGTCATGCTAGCAAGGATGACATCCCAGCACGGGTGACAATCCCAGCACGGGTGACACCCCAGCATCTCTGCTCCGGCCCCTCTCACCCTGCTAAGGGGACCGTGCTCCACCCAACCAGCCGGGCACTGCCTGGGAATGACCCGGCCCGTCCCGAGGACACCGCAAGCTGAGAGCGGACCCGACTTGGCGGCGTCCTGCGGGTCCGGCCGATACCTCCCGGTGGGACCGGTCCGCTCCCGGCCCCAGACCGGCGAGACCCCCTTCCATGGCGGGACCGCCCAACCAGGGCTCCGGTCTGGGGACGATACCCTGAGGCATCGCCGCTCCGCTCGGACCGGGCTGGCTCAGCGCGGGGGCGGGATGGGGACAATGGGGACGATGGAGACCGAGGGGATTGAGGGGACCGAGGGGACCCCGGGGACCCCCGGGCCCGCCACCGCCTCCCGCCGCCGCCGCCGCCCCGCGCGCACCTGCCTCCCGCGGGGAGCCGCGCATGCGGCGCGCACCACCGCGCCTCAGGGCGCGGGGGGGCTGGCGGCCGGAGCGGGCGTGTTTACACGGGGGCCGAGGGGGGCGGCATCGGCGCGGCCCCCCCGCTCCCCCCTCGGCACGAATGGTCTCTTCCTCGCGCTCTATTTAATCCCCGCCGCTGCCGCACCGCCGGCTCCAGAGCGGAGGGAGCAGCGCCCGCCGCCCGCGCTGTGGCTCGGTCGCGCCGGCCCCGCGGGCTCCCGCCGCCGTCACCACCATGCAGCCCCCCGCTCTCGGCATCCTCCTGCTCATCGCCTGCTTCGGCGGCGCCCGGGGAAACCTCTCCCGCGACGGTGAGTGGCGGCGCCGCGAGCGGGCGAACCTTCCTCCCCATCCCCGCCGCCATGGCCGGGGATGCGGGGAACCGAGCGACAGGTGCGGGGGGCGGCGAAGCGAGCGGGGCCGTTATGTGGGTCAGGCAGGTGCCGCCCGCCCCGCCCGGCCCTCGGGGCCCGCCCCGCCGCCGGCTGCGGGTGCGGCTCCCGCGGCCCCGGGCGGCCGGCGGGGCTCAAGGTCACGGCGGCGCCGGTGCTGCCCGTCGTGTCCCCCCATGGCCGCGGACCGCCCGGGGCGGGGCCGGGGCCGGGGCGGCGGAAGGTTCCAGACAGGCCCCGGCGGGCGGCGGCGGCGCTCGGCCCCTCCCGGCGCTGCCCGCGGAGAGGGGGGGGCGGATGGAGAGTCCCCGGTGCGGCGGAGCCTCCCCGCCGTGAGGGTGCCGGGGCTCGGCGGCGACAAGCGGAGGGGGAACAGACACCGCGGAGGGGCGGATGGAGCCTCCGGGGGAGCGGCGGTGACATCCCCGCCGTGGCTGGGGCGGGTCCCTGGTCCCTCCGGTGGGAGCCGCCTCTCCGGGACGGGCGAGGGGCTCGGCAGCGGCGGCCGCTCCCCGTCCCGCCGGGATGCTGCCAGGATGTGCGGGGCATCTAGCAGCCGCGGGGCGCGGCGGAGCCCCGGCTCGCCAGACAAAGGGGGTTCACCGGCGGCGACGGTCGCGACAGGCGCGGAGCGGCTGTGATTTCTGTCGGGGCTCCCCGGTGGCAGCGCCGTGTCCCCCGTCGCTGTGGGCTGCGTGTCCCTGCGGGGTGGCCGGCGATGGCTCGGACCCGCCATCCCTGTCTGGCTGCTGGTGGCTCCGTTTGCCGTCTCGGGAGTCGTCTGTCGTGACAGAATTGATGCCGCTGCGTGTGTTTGGGTGGGGAGGTGCAGCAGCTGGCCGGGGGCTGGGCTGGACCCGCTGTGTTGTGGTCTGGAGGTGCGGGGAAAAGCTGACGGTGGGTCCGGTCTGCATCCACATCCCTGCAGCCCATCAGGAGCAGGGAGGGGATTCTGGAACAGGATCGAGGGTCCCGGGGGCTGTGCGGGTGGGAGCGTGGCACGGTGGGGACGAGGGCTGAGCCCACAGCCCCCGCGGCTCCCCCGCACCCATCTCTGTTGCTGTCACAGGCTCTGGGGGCTGGTGGCTGCGTTCCCATTCACGAATCCCAGGATTTGTTCTGGTTTTGGCCACGGTCCTCCCACAGCACCCAGAAGAGTCACTTGGGTGTGGGTGATGCTCACCCCACGGCGTGGGGACATCCTGGCATCTCCAGTGTGGGGATGCTCAGCCTGTGGTGCTGGGGATGGCTGAGCATCCCGGGAAGTGCTCCTGGGAGGGAGGTGGCTGTGACCCGGAGCTGTCCTGGGACAGGACACAGCCCGGATGATGACACTGCAAGATTTCCTCCTGGACTGGCCTCTGCTGTGGCCCAGCCCTGGCCACCAGTGCTGGGGTCCAGCACAGCTGGACAAACAGACCCCCAAAAAACCTTTTGGAGCAGAGGATATGGATGGCTGCGAGATGCTTGGAAAGAAGTTGTTGTTGTGTCTTCATGGTTGGCGCCTCATCCTGGAGCCCCTGAACCATCCTAGTGTAGCTGAGGGGACATCCCCTCCCTAGCGCCTGTCCTGGGGTGGGATGGAGTCTCCTCCTTGGAGAACATTCCTCCAGAGCTGTGTATGGCTCCACTACAACCACAACAGGGTCTGGAGGAACCCCTGGAAGCCACCCAGGCTCTGGGAGCACTGGTGCTGCACAAGAGGGCCCTGTCTGTGCTCTTGGCTGGCGCTGTGCTGCTGTCGGCACATTCGGGTGTTTGGGCTGGTGCGTGGTTGTCCTTGTGTGAGGATCATTCTCTCTCTGCAGAGTTATTCCACTCAGCAGTTGTGTAACCCTTTTGTTTGGACAATGCCCTGGGAGGCCACCTCGGGCCAAAACCAGATGACTTGGGGCTGTTTTTTCCCTGGGCTGCTGGAGGACATTGGGAAGTGTCCTCAGTCTGGTGAGATGAGGGCTTTGCAGAGAGGCAGGTTCAGGGCACTGTCCCTGTCCTGCAGGGTGGCTTGGTCTCTCTGGAGCTGCTGGAGGTGTCTGCTTGGCCAGGCCACCCAGAGAAGCTCCCTCTGTCCTGGGGAGATGCCCTGAACTTCCAGCTGCTGTCCTGGGAGCAGCCTGCCCTGCCTGTGTGGGATAGGGTCTGGAGAGGCTGGGCTCCCCCACAGGGCTTTGGCCATCCCCAGCCTCTGAGCAGGTGACATCTGCAGGTCCTGCTGTCCTGGAGGGAGATGTCAGTGCTGGAATGTGGGAGGCTGGAGCAGGGACAGCCCAGGGGCACAGTGGGGTGGTGGGAGCCCACCGTTGTCTGGAGCAACAGAAGCCTTTGATTGCTGCTTTCCGTGGTGCTTTTCCCCAAGGAATGTGTGCGAGAAGCCCGTTCCCAGTGCCATTAGGGCTCGCCATATGCTCCCAGTGCCTGTGCCAGCACCAGCCCTTGGCTCCAGAGCCGAAGAAGCAGTGACAGCCCTGGTGAGGCATGAAAGGGAGGGAGGGCGACCTCTCTGCATCACTCACTACCTGCTTGGCCTGATTTCGGATGACTTGGATCAGCTGCCTGGGGGAAATGAGCTGTTCCAGGACCGGGATCAGCACTCAGCCAGAGGAGAGGGGAGGGAGCAGAGCATCCCTGTGCAGGCAGCCGGCTGGACAGCACGGAATCCACCACTCAGCTGTCTGGCACAATGTGTTAGGCTCAACAGGCAAGGCTGGATTTTAGGACAAAGCCTGGGATCAGGCTCTGTGGAGGTGCCTGCTGAGTGCCCAGACAGTGAGGGATGTGCTGGCACCGCTGCGGGGGGACAGGAATTCTGCCACTGTCCTGGCAATGCCTTGGGGTTTGGCATGGCCCGTGCTGTTTGCTGGGAGCGTGGTGGCCTAGCCTGCAGGTGGGAGGAGAAATCCCAATGGAATGGGATGATGCTGCCAGAGCAGGAGCTGAGCATCCCGAGGTGTGGGTGCCTGTCCTCCTCTGGAGGGAAAAGCGTCCTGTTTGCCCAGGATTCCCCGCCCAAGAGGTCCCCTGCCTGCAAGACACTGCCTCTTCTCTCTGCCCAATGTTCTCACCTCTCCAGGGGTCTTGGAATTGCCGGGGGAACCGGAGGCGGCTGCATCTGGGGAGTCACCCCAGCGCTGGCACAGCAGCCGTGCAGCCAGATGGAGGGAGCTGCAGCAGAGCTGTTCCTGTTTGTTTTCCCTGTGTTGGTTCCTAACCTTGTTTTATGCCAATCCAGGGTGTCTCGTGCCCATCCAGGTCCCTGCAGGAGAGGAGCAGTGGGAGGGAAGGAAGGAGTGGGGCAGGATGTGGGCATGTGTCCAAGGTGGTTTTGGTGGCGGTGCCAGCTGTGAGCTTGGTGGGCTCTGCTTGTGGTGCTGGGCTTGTTCTCCTGGGCACAGCTGTGCCAGTGTCTGGCCTGGCACCCCCTGCCCAGCCTGGTCTCCACCTGAGCTGCTCTCCAGGCTGTTTTTCCAGCCCCGGTGATGCCTTGGCTGTGCAGGTCCCCCAGTGCTGGTTCTGCACAGATTGAGTGGAGTCCTTGTTGCTTTGGCTCTTCAGTGGCTCTGCGGGCCCTGGAAGGTGCTGCCAGCACTGTAACACCCCCACAGTCAGATGGATCTGCTCCTCCTCCTCCTCCCAGTTACTGGGTCAGCTCAGCTTGAACCATCTGGTCCAGTTCAGGCCCCTCTGCTCTTGGCCGGGCACTGACAGCCGAGAGCAGCAGAGCTTTCATCGGGTGGTGGTGGTGGGGTGGCAGTGACCTCTCTGGTGCTCCAGCTCCTCCACCCACCTGTGAGGGGCTGAGATTCTCCATCCCCCTCCCAGAGAGCTCCTCTTCCACCCGGGGCTGTCCTGGGTGGGGGAGGATGAAGAGCCAGGCGGTGCTGGAGGCAGGAATGCTCCGTGCTGTGTTTGGGCAGCCCCGGTGCCAACAGCACCAACCCAGACAACCCAAAGGCAGCCGGTGAGCTGGGAGGCGGGGAAGCCAAGGCTGTCAGGAGGGCTGGGCAGGAATGTGTTTAACCATTCCAGTCACCTGCCCAGCGTCATGCTCCACCTGCGCCAGGATGCAGCCGAGGGCGCAGGGACCGCGGGCAGGTGTTGGATGCTGCGGCTCCTACGGAGGCTCTGCTGTGTCTGGACATGCTGGACGGTGGCAGGGCTGGTGCAGACCTGGCAGCAGCAGCATTTCCCTGGAGTTCGGCTGGGGAGCAGCAGAGCTGAGAGCTCCCCGAGTCCCTGCGGCATCCCAGGAGCTGCCCTGTCCTCGGGTGATGCTCCAGGCAGTGCTTCAGCTGCAGATGCTTTTCCTTGCCTACAACACCTCAGACGGCATTTGCTGGCAAGCTCAGCTTTTCCAGACTGCTGCTTTTGCTGTGATTTCCAGGGAAATGAGTCCTGACTCTGCTGGTCTAAGTGGCCACTGGCAGGGAGAGCAGCAGGTCCCTAGGCCAGATGCTGCTCTGAAGACAGGACTTGCTGGGACCCCCACACAGCCTGGGGAGATGTTTCCAGAGCTGGGATGTGTTTTGTGTTGTCTGCACTGGTGTCCAGGGCTGCAGCTCCTCGTTCTCCCTCCTGCTGCCATCAGGATCCTGCTCTGCTACTCTTGGTCTGAAGCCATGGGGAGATGGATCCAGGAGTGCTCCCAGCATGCTCCAGCCTTGGCTGCGGCTGCTCTGAGCTTCTCTGAACACCTGCACCCTCATGACACTCTTGGTGGCTCCATTTTGCCTCTCCAAGTCTCACCAACTTTGGGTTCTGGCTTTTTTTTTGTCTCCCTGTGATTCTGGGGACTCCAGAAGGGACAGAACACTCTGCAGCTGCAGCAGAAGAGGTGACCTGCTGGGCCACAGCTGATGCAGAGCACATTCCTGGGCATCCATTGGAATGCAGGGAGTCTCTGCACCAGGACCTGATGGAATGGCTGAAGCTGTGTCAGGGAGGTTTAGGTTGGATATCAGGGAAA
The DNA here is from genome assembly GCA_021534815.1 of Acrocephalus arundinaceus. Taxonomy (NCBI): domain Eukaryota; kingdom Metazoa; phylum Chordata; class Aves; order Passeriformes; family Sylviidae; genus Acrocephalus; species Acrocephalus arundinaceus. The sequence continues at coordinate 1,536,713 of JAJEOU010000774.1, forward strand.
GGTTCTTCCCCCAGAGGGTGCTGGGCACTGCCCAGGCTCCCCAGGGAATTGTCACATTCCCAAGGCTGCTGGAGCTCCAGGAGCCTTTGGACAGCATTCCCAGGCCCAGGCTGCAATTGTTGGGGTGTCCTGTGCAGTGCCAGCAGTTGGACTCCAGGATCCTTGTGGGTTCCTTCCTGCTCCAGCTATTCCATGATTCTATTTCTGGGAGGTCAGGAGGAGGCGTTGGCTGTGCTGTCCCCCAGGAGAGGAGCAGAGCTGCCAGGGCTTCCCCATCCCTCAGTTCTGTTATAAATATCCTCTTACACAACCCAGTGTGTTTAATCCTCGGGCTGTGGGGAGTGACGATTCCTCGGGACACGGCTCAGCCGCCAGTGTCGGGGTGGCTGCAGAGCCACCAAACCCCGTGCCAGGGCATCCAACTGGGCTGAGACACCTCGCTGGGCAGGGAGATCCTTAAAACAGAACTGTCAAAGCACGGAGCTCGTTCCCTTGGCAACAGTCATGTTGGAGATTGGCCTTAGGGTAGGAGCTAAAAAACCCACTCAAAAGAAGGAATTCTCAGCTGTTGGCTGTCACACTGGGGGAGGGTGCTGGCACTGGGGTCACCCTGCCCTGTGCCCCAGGGTCTTGGGGGAATTCTCTCCTTTTGGGGGCCCCCAGGGAGCTGTGACAGCGGGAAAGGCTGTCAGGGTGCTTGGGAGATTTGTGGTGGCCCAGAACTGGGGAGTTTTCCCTCTGCTCTGCCCCCTCCCAGCACTCAGGGTGTGACCAGCTGGGTCTTGGCTCTTCTGCTGCAGCTCTGAGCCTTGCTGGGGTGGCAGGAGACCCTCTGAGCTGTGGGATGGCCTTGGAAGGAGGTCATCCTGATGTCCTGGGATTTCCTGAGGGTGCCACTGCCTTTTCCTGAGCGAAGAGTGCACCAGCCTGATGTGAACATGGAAACAGGGCCAAGTGGAGCTATCCAAGGGGTTCCCCAGCTCCCTGATCCCATCCCAGCTCTCCTCTGGCCCTGGGAGAGCAGGGGCTGCCTGGGGTCCCAGGCTGTGGGGTTTAGGGAGGAGGAAGAGGAGAGGAGGAGCTGCTTCCCAGCCCTACACAGCGAGGATGGAGCCAGAGTCACCCTGGGAATGTCGGCTCCGAGAGCATCCAGCCAGGGCTGGAGGAGGAGAGGAGCATCCTGTGGTCCCAAAGCACTGGGAATCAGCCTCTCTGGGGCTGCTGATTGATGCTAATTACTGGCTGTGTCTCAGCTGCTGAACCCCGGTCAGGTGTCACCAGCAGCTCTTGGCTGTCCCCTGGTCAGGACTGGCAGGAGGTGACAGTGTCCCTCTCTGGTCACAGACGCAGCTTCAGAGGTGCCTGGGGTCATGTCAGTGCCCCTCAGACCAGGACCCTGCACCTGGGGGCTGCTGGGGGCCATCCCCAGGGTTCAGAGCAGGAGATGATGAGAAGCAGCATGCTCTTGCTGTGCTGATTTACAGAGCACATAAATGAGCACAATGCTCATTTACAGAGAAATCCTCTGGAATTTGGTGTTTGGGGTTTCTCGTGGGAAAGTGTGAAGCTCTTGGAGTCACCACTCCCCTCACAAGGAGTGAGATCCCATCCTGCTGGGAGCCTGGACATCGGGATCCCCCATTAACCTCTGGATCTCACATGCACAGGGAGCCCTGGAGCAGTGACAGGCCCCAGCATCCCTGTCTCTGGCAGAGCCGAGCTAGGAGCACACTCGGGGCTGTGTTTCCCACGCTGAGGGAACATTTGCATTCCTGTGACAGTCCCTGTCACCCTGAGATCAAACCCTTCCCCCTGTCGGAGGGAGGATCCGAGTGGCTGTGGGGGCTGGAGGTGCAAAGGTGTGAGCAGCCAGAGGGAACTTGGAGTTCACCGATGGAGTTAGTGGATGGATTTATCCCTGTGAGGAAAACAGGAACACCCTGGACTCTGCAGCTCCTGTGTCCTGCCTGTACCCAGAGCACAGCCAGGTGACACCACACAGGGATGTCCCCACGTGGAGCCCTGTCCTGGATCAGCCTGGATCCCTCCCACCTCCGCCTTTCGCTCCGAGCCTGCTCCAGCCTGGCCTCCATCTGCTCCCTGCCCGGACCTGCCTCTTGGGGACAGTCTGGATGGACCCTGCAACCACAAGGGACATCTGAATGCCACTGGACTGGGGAAGCAGGTGGCCCTGGAGTTGCAGGAGGCACCTGGCAGCTCCCAGAGGGATGAGACGTGTCCTGTCACGTCACAGCATCAGTGACGCCGGATCCGAGGTGGAACGGAGCAGATGCACCCAAACAGGAGCAGGTTTCCCTCTCCTGGGAAATCTGGAGCGACTCAGCTGCCTGGGATTTGGGCTCTGGGTATTCCAGACTGTGGATTCACACCCTGCTAAAATCAGCCTGCAAAGGATGTGCACAGCAGATGTCTGAGCCTTCCTGATCCCTGAGTTCAAAATTCCCGCCCTGCCAGGGCTGCTTCCCGCATGGATCCCCTGAAGGAAAGATGCCCGGGGCTGGGGATGGAGCTGTGGAGGGAATTACTGGAACACAAAGTCCTCGGAGAGGAGAATAAGGCGCCTTGGAAAACATCTGTGCCCACGGGGATGAATTGGATCTTTGTGATGCTGAACCCAGAGGAAAGAGAAAAGAAGGAGGGAAATGAGAAGGGTTTTTTTTTTTTTTTTTTGGGAAAGAAGTGGGAAATGAGAAATGTTTTTTTGGGAAAGAAAGAGGGAAATGAGAAGTGGCTTTTTGGGAAAGAAGGAGGGAAATGAGAAATGTTTTTAGGACGTGACTGTAAACTAGAGGCGTTGGAGGGCTTGGAGCAGTGGGTGGTTTTCCCTCGGGTTATTTCTGCCACAGAAATGCTTTCACAGCCTGGAAAAAAAGCTGGGATGGGGTGGACGTTCCTTGGAGAGGATCCTGCAGCTCTAGTCTCGCCCCCCCACAGCTGCTGGGCTCTTCCCAGGCCTCTCTCCCTGCTTCCCTGAGGTTGCTCCAGGTGAAGCTGCTCCAGGCAGGCAGCACCGTGGCTGTGTTGCAGAATTCCTGGCATGCAGAGGATCAATTTTTCCTTGTGGGAGCATCCTGGGGTTGGAGGCCCAGAGCTGCAGAGCTTTGGGGCCAGTCATTGCCGGATGGGGACACTCATGCTGGGCTTCAGGAGCAGCAGAGATGTCGACATCATTTTTCTATGTCATTTTTCCACATCATTTTCCCCCTCATAAATATGAATGCAGCCCCTCTGCAAAAGTGCACGGCTCTAATTAATGAAATATTGATTTTTCTGGAGCGCAGCACTTCCCTGGCTCTGCTGCACCAACAGGGAGCACAAACCAACACAGGCAGCAGCTCTGGGCCCCACACAGGGCTTGGCAGAGCTTTTCTGGGCTTGTTTTGGGGAGCTGAGGTTGCTCTGCCTGTCCCTGGATCTGGGGCTGGATCTGAGCCCTCCTGGGATGGTTCCAGGGAAGGATGGCCGTGTCCCCAGCCTGCCAGGAGCCCTCACCTGAAAATAATTTGTCCCCCTATTGTGAGGTGATGGCAGGGGCTCGAGGAGGCCCTGAGGGGTCCCTGCAGCCCCCAGGCCGGGCTTTGGCCATGGCAATGTCACGGAGGGAGGCCAGGGGACAGTGCCAGCCCTGTCAGGTGGCAGCAGCCCTGTGCTGGCAGTGCTTGCTGGCACAGGCAGGGCGGATGCTCCCGGAGTGTCCAGCACCTGTCCCAGCTCTTTGTGCCAGGGCAGCCCAGGAGCTTGGCTGCAGAGGGGTGGCACCCGAGGGACAGTCCCTGCTCCGAGACCCCTGGGTCTTTCTAGGACGCCCCCAGGGGATGCACTGGGCTGTGTCAGGCTGATGCTGCTGGGTTGGATTTAGTTGGGATATTGGGAAGGAATTCCTCCCTGCGAGGGTGGTGAGGCCCTGGCACAGTGTGCCCAGAGCAGCTGTGGCTGCTCCATCCCTGGAAATGTCCTCAGCCAGGCTGGATGGGGCTTGGAGCAACCTGGGCTACTGGAAAGTGTCCCTGCCTGTGGAAGGGGGGTGGAACTGATGTCCTTCTCCAGCCCAAACCATTCTGGAATTCTGTGGTTCCGTGATGCCTTTGTGAGCCTCCATCCGAACCTTGGCACAGCAGCTTGTGCCCCAAGACACCCTGTGGGAGGAGGGGAAGACCCCCGGGGTGGGTCCTGCTGCTCTCCCGGCTCTGCCCCTATTCTGTCACTTCCAGCAGCTTCCAGCTGTGGGGGTTCGGTTAAATCCTGGCCATTCCCATCTGTTCTGGTGGGCGTGGAGGCCCTGGGGGATCTGGGTCGTGCCGGGGGGGGCTCTCGGGGGCTGTGCCCCCCACCCAGGACAGCCAGACACGGCCCTGGCACAGCCTGGCATTGGAGAGGGGGGGTTGGAGTCCGAGCGTGGGGTCCCGGGGGAGAGAGGAGGGGAATGTCCCCTCTGTGGTGTCCCCGTGGTGTCCCCCAGGGCGGGAGTGGCATCCTTGATGTGTTTAACCTCTTCCCACGCTGATTCCTTAATGAGGCCAGGCCCGGGGCAGGGTGGTAATTGTGTTAATTGTGTGGGTGTCGGACCCTTGTCCTCAGCTGCATCCGAGCTGGAGTGAGCTGGAGTTTGGACAACAGTGGCTTGGAAAGGCCTAATCCCCTAATTACGATGTAGCAGGACAAAGGCTCGTTAACCAAATTAAAACTAGCCGAGGGATGGATTCCCAGGGCGGATTCCGAGAGCAGAGCAGAGATGTGATAGGGATGTGTCCCCTGGCACTGGTGGGGTCCTGCTCATCCCATGCCAACCCCCCCGTGGGGGTCCCGAGGGTCCCTGCTCAGCTCCCATCATGCCAGGGGCTGGAGAGAGCAGGGGATGAGTCACGGAAGAGCAAAGAGCAGGAAAAACTTGGACAGTGAGGATTGAATGGGGCGCTGGTGATGGGGAGGTTCCTGGGGATGAAGGGTCTTTACACTGGGAATGTTTTTAATCCCAGTTTGATGTTTCTCTGGAAATTCTGGGCAGGGAGTGACTTAGGAAATCCCAGAATGGTTTGGGTTGAAGGGATCTAAAGCTCTTCCTGTCCAGCCTTCCACTGCCCCAGGCTGCTCCAAGCCCTGTCCAGCCTGGCCTTGGGCACTGCCAGGGATGCAGGGGCAGCCACAGCTTCTCTGGACACCCTCTGCCAGGGCCTGCCCACCCTCACAGGGATTTCCAGCCTAAAAATTCCTTCCTCGGGCGCTTCCAGCCCAGCCTTTCTGCAGTTTAACAGGAAAGGCCAGCAACCTTGTCCTGCCCTCCTCCAAAACCTCCTTCCTGAGAAAGCTTTGGGGAGTATGTGGTGGGAGCAAAAGGATAAATTTCCTTTCACCTTCTGTGTGGAAAATGAGGAAATTCAGGTGCTTCCAGCCCTGTCCGTGTTCCTCCCTCTCCATTTGCTGGGCCTGGGGATTGTGCCATGTCCCCCTTGTCCCTCTGCAGCTCCACTCCCTGGCACGGCAGCTTCCCAGAAATAGCTGTCCTTGGGACAGTGAGGGTTATCTGATCCTGGAGCTGCTCTTCCCTGCCCTTGGGCTGCTCTGCTCCTCCAGGAGCCCGAAGGAAGGGAAGGAGGAGCTGGGAACACAGCCTGGGGAGGGGCATGGAGCAAGTCCTTCCCCTTAGGGGTGACACTGGGAGCGGGACACTGACACCCCGCAGGTGGCTCCATGGGCTGGGGGTGCCTTTGCCGGGTGGAGGTGGTGAATGGAGCAGCCCAGTGCCAGGAGTGTCTGGCATGGAGCCCCAGGGCACTGCCAGGGCTGTGGGGCAGGCTTCCCCAGGTGTCTGCAGCCAGTGCCAGGCTCTGCTGCTGCATGTTGGATCCCCCTGCTCTGCAGGGATCTGCTCGTGTCAGGATCCTCCAGCAACCCTGGGGTCGTGCTCGTGTCCGTGTGAGCTGCCCTGGGGACAGCAGGGTCCCCTGTCCCCGTGGGTGCTGCGGGTGGGGTGGTAGGACCGATCCCAGCCTGATTTCCTGCTGGGGGATGAGATTCACAGGGAAAGGCCTTGTCCCTGCAGAGGGACAGGAGGACACGCAGAGCTGTGCTCAGCTGGCTTTTGAGGACCCTGCTGTTCCTGGCTGCTCGGTGATGCTCTGAGGGAAGGTGACATCCAGGGCCCCCCTAACTCGCCCTCTCCATGTGCAGAGAGCCAGCCCACAACATCAGACGAGACCGTGGTGGCCGGGGGCACGGTGGTGCTCAAGTGCCAGGTGGAGGATCCCGATGACTCCTCGCTCCAGTGGTCCAACCCTGCCCAGCAGACCCTGTACTTCGGGGAAAAACGAGGTAAAACCCCGGAGCTGGAGCTGGGAACGAGGCAGCTCCGGGATGGAGCCACGAGGGGACAGCAGGGAGCTGCCTCAGAGGGTGACGTCCCCTCCTGCTGCCACCCCGGGCAGAGCCAGCGGAGAGGGTGGTGGCACCGAGCCCGTTGTCCCTTTTCCCTCAGCCCTGCGGGATAACAGGATCCAGCTGGAGAGATCCACCCCCAACGAGCTGACCATCAGCATCAGCGATGTGGTGCTGGCCGACGAGGGCGAGTACACCTGCTCCATCTTCACCATGCCCGTGAGGACGGCCAAGGCCCTGGTCACCGTGCTGGGTAGGACACGGGGACAGTCCCCCTGCCCCCCATCCACTCCCTACCCATCATCAGCTCCTGCATCCCATTGCCTCACGATGTGCATCACGCTTCGTGGTGGCAGCACACGCCCAGCTCACAGATTGGTGGTTTTTGTCTCCTCCAGGAATCCCCCAGAAGCCCCAAATCTTCGGCCACGAGCAGCCCATCGATGAGGAGAAGGTGGCCCGGCTCATCTGCCGCTCCTCCGGCAGCAAACCCGCGGCTCAGCTGCGCTGGAGGAAGGGCAACAGGGAGATCAAGGGTGGGTGGCCCTGCCCTGAGGGTTGGGACAGCTGGGGGACACCACGGGGGCTGGGGTCTGTGTCCCTCAGCTCTGACTGTCCCCTGTGTCCCACAGACTCGGGCACTGAGGTGGTGGAGGACCCCAATGGCAAGACCTTCACAGTGACCAGCAGGGTGGAGTTCCGTGTCACCAAGGAGGACAACGAGGTCGAGGTCACCTGCACGGTGGACCATGAGTCCCTGCAGAACTCGGAGAGGTCAACCACGCAGAAGCTGCAGGTCCACTGTACGTGGGGGGACATTTGGGGGGGGTGGAGGTTCACCAGACCCCACACGGGTGGCCTGGTCACACACAGGGCACAGTGGCACTTCCTCTGCATGGTGACACCTCCCTGCACACACCCTCAGCTTCCCACTCCTGTCCCTATGTCCTGCTTGTCCCCATCTCCCAGAGACTCGTCCCTGCTCCATGCCTGCCCCACTTTCCTCATCCTGTCCCCATTTCCCTTTCCCTGCCTCTTCCCTGTGGTAGTGATGGGGTGAGGGACATGGAAGCACCCCTGAGTGCTGCCCCACCCCTGGGTGCTGTCACCCCTCAGCCCTGCACACCCAGAACTGGCCCAGGAGTGGGACTTGGGGTTCCAGGGGCAGATGTTGGGGTTCCAGGGATGGGATTTGGGGGTTCCAGGGGCAGATTTGGGGGTTCCAGGGATGGGATTTGGGGGTGCCAGGGGCAGGATTTGGGATGCCAGGGGCAGGTTTTGGGATGCCAGGGGCAGGATTTGGGGTGCTGGGGCGGGATTTGGGATGCCAGGGGAGGGTTTTGGAGTGCCAGGGGTAGGATTTGGGGTGCTGGGGCAGGATTTGGGATGCCAGGGGCAGGATTTGGGATGCCAGGATCAGGATTTGGGTTGCCAGGGGCAGGATTTGGGGTGCCAGGTACTCACCACGCTGTTCCTCTCCCCCTTTTCCAGACAAGCCGACGGCGAAGATCGAGCCCCACCCGCAGTACCCACGGGAGGGGGAGAAGCTGCAGCTGCAGTGCGACGGGCAGGGCAACCCCATGTAAGGCCTTCCTCACTGCCCTCCTCCTCCTCAGGCCCTGGCCAACCTCCCCTCCCGTTCCCACATCCCACAGCGAGCCCCACCCGGAGCTGGGCAGGTGGGGCCGGGTGGGTTTGGGGTGTCACTGCTGGGCAGGGCCGGGGGTTCCATGACAGCAGACGAAGCCCCTGTCCTGTCCCAGAGCAGCAGATCCGTCCTGGCTCATCCCTAAATGGAACATTTCCCCCTCTGTGTCCCGGGGCATCCCGGGGTGCTGATGCCCATCCTGTTCCTCAGCCCACAGGAATTCCTCTGGGAGAAGGAGGGCAGCGATGCGCCCCTGCAGCTCAGCTCCGAGAGCGTCCTCATCTTCCCTTTCCTCAACAAGAGTGACAGTGGCACCTATGTGTGCACGGCCACCAGCTCCATGGGCAGCGTGGTGGCCAAGTACAACCTGGACGTCAGCGGTGAGTGCGGCATGGCCGGAGCGGCTGGAGGGTCCTGCTGAAGGGGCACACAGACGGGTCACTGCATCCTGTGTGCCCAGAAAGTGTCACCGTGTCACCCCTGACACCTGTCCTTGGGTGGGAAGGGGCTGCTCTGCACATGGTGCTGTCCCCTGGCCTGCCCTGACTGTGCTCTGCTTGTCCTCATGTCCCTGTGTCACATGGGGCAGGGCTCTGTGTGTGTGTCCCCATGTCCCAGAGCCATGTGTCACATGGGGCAGGGCTCTGCGTGTCCCCATGTCCCAGTGCCATGTATGCTGTCCCTGTGTCCTGCTGTGTCCTAATGCCACACCTGGAACAGGGCTGCATGTTCTGAATGTGTCCCCATGTCCCAGTGCCCTGTGTCACACAATGGAGCAGGCCTGGCATGTTCAGAATGTGTCCTCACATCCTGCTGTGTCCTCATGCCATGTGTCACACCTGGAGCAGGGCGCTGTGTGTCCCCGTGTCCCCATGTCCTGCTGTGTCACACATAGGACAGGGCAGTGTGTCCCCATGTCCTGCTGTGTCACACATAGGACAGGGCAGTGTGTCCCCGTGTCCCCATGTCCTGCTGTGTCACACGTAGGACAGGGCTGTGTGTGTCCCCGTGTCCCCATGTCCTGCTGTGTCACACATAGGACAGGGCTGTGTGTGTCCCCGTGTCCCCATGTCCTGCTGTGTCACACATAGGACAGGGCAGTGTGTCCCCATGTCCTGCTGTGTCACACGTAGAACAGGGCTGTGTGTGTCCCCATGTCCTGCTGTGTCACACGTAGGACAGGGCAGTGTGTCCCCATGTCCCCATGTCCTGCTGTAGGACAGGGCTGTGTGTGTTGTGTGGTTCTGCCAGTGCCCACCCCTGGCTGCCATCCCAGCTCCCAGTGCCCTTCCAGCCCTTTCCCACATGATTTTTCCTGTGATTTTTCCTTGCATTTGGGCTGTTCCTGCTCTCCTTCCAACCTCTCCCCATCTCTTTCCCCCAGCCTTGGACTTCCCCTGTTCCAGTGCTCGGGCTCTTCCCTTTCCTGGCTCCTTTCCCTCCCTCTTGGGCACTCAGCATCCTTCCCCTGCAGTGTGGAGGCAGCGCATGGCAGCAGTGGCACCTCAAGCACTTTTTCCCCTGTGTCCTCTCCGTCAGCCTGCCCGGAACGAGCCCCAGATGCCACAGTCACTGCTGTGTCACCCCTTGTGTGTCCCCCTTGTCCCCTATGTGGTGTCCTGTGAGCACCCAGAGCTCTCTGCACCCATCCAGGAGCTCACCCCTGCTGCCTCATGCTGTCCATGAGAGGTGGCAGCCACTGTCCCTTGCCCACCTGGTATCACTGCCCCATCACAGCAGACAAGCTCCGTATCCAGGCTTGGTTCCCTTTGTGGAATTCCCACTTTTGTCCCTAAAGCCACTCATGTCTCAGGCACTGGGAGCCACCTCTGTGCCCAGCTGAGCCCTCCAGCCTGCCCAGCTTGGTGCCACCCCTGCCCAGCACGGAGGGACCCTGTGGTCCCCAAGGATGTGCACAGGAGAGTGCAGGTGGCACCTTGTGGTGGGTGACACTTCCCTGCTGTGCAGCCCCAGGGTCCCTCAGGGGGTAACCAGGCAGGACAGGAGATGGGGGAAGATGGTCACAGTGTCCCAAAGGTTGATGGCAGAAGCACCAGTGGGGTCACGGATGGACCCGCTGAGGGTCCCCCCAGAGTCCCCCCGCTGGGCTCTGTCACCTCGCTGGCCCTTCCCAGCGTTGATTTGTGTCCTGTGTTTTTGTTGTCCTCCCCAGATCTTCCCCAGCTCCCCACCCCACACGTTCACTCCACTCCAGCCCCTCCGCCAGGCCCTTCCCAGCCCATCTCTCATGCTTCCATGGCCTCTGCTCCATCCTTCACTCCAGCTCTCATCCAAGGTACCGTAAGCTCCGTTTCTCTCTCTTTGCGGACCCACTGCTCCCCAGCCCGGCCGGAGAAGCTCCACAGGAGGACGGTGGCCCAGCCCTGGCCTGGGGATAGCCCTGCTAGGGGCCCAGCCTGGCTCCAGTCCCTCAGTGTGTGTGTGGATTTGGGCATTTTCCAGCAGGAGTCCTGGGCTGTTCCCGGCGGGTTGTGGCAGCAGCTTCCCAAGCTGCTCCTTGTCCTGTGTGTCCGTGTTATGTGTTGTCCCTCTGTCCTGCTGCCTCCCCTGTGTCTCCCCGACCTTGTCCTTTCCACATGTGGCTCTGTCCCCACCCTGATGGGGCACAGTGGGAGGAGGATTTGTCGCTGTGCCCCAGGGCTGACACAGGATCCCAGCACGGATCCAGGACAGGATGTGGCTGACTTGGGACCAGCTTTGGGATCCTGCTGTCCTTGGGGTGCCATCGCCTCTCAAGGTGCAGCCTGTGGCCATGCCAGCCTGCATGTCACCTTCCACCCAAGCCTGCTCATCCTCCCTTTTTGGGGCCAAAAGCTCATTGTGGAGGATGGAATTTCCCCTTTGCTTCCCCTGCTGCCTTCCCCGTTCTTGCTCCCAGGATCCACAGCAGGATGGAGCTGCTGGCACAGGATGGAGCCCCTGGGGGGAGCAGCAGCCTCTGCTCCCCTGCAGGGTCTCAGCTCCTTCTGTCTTTTCTCTCCCCCTGCCTGGGCAGACGCCAGCCCGGTGCCCTCAACCTCTAGCACCTACCACGCGATGATCGGCGGGGTGGTGGCTGTCATCGTCTTCCTGCTGCTCAGCCTCCTCATCGTGCTGGGACATTACCTGATCAGGCACAAAGGTATGGCCTGGGGGGTGCAGGGGGGCCCAGGAGCCAGGACCCCTCGGGGGTCTCGGGGCTGTGTCCCTGGAGCTGAGTGGCAATGGGGGGTGAAGGGGGGCAGCTCCTGGTCCTGCAGCCCTTCCTGAGTCCTGAGAGGAGCCAGCAGAGCCCCCCTGGGTCTGGGGGCCCTGCCCGTGGCCTGGGGATGTCAGGAATGTCCCAGTGAATGCTCCTCGGAGCTGGGCAGCACCAGGGGGAGGCAGCTCCCACCCCGCTTCTCCATCTCTACTCCCCACCCACTGTCCTGGGATTGTCCCTGTCCCCATCTTCCCCCACCTCCTCCCTCTTCCCGCTGCTCCCTCTGCCTTCCTCCTCCTCCTTTCCCTCCACCTGCCCTTTTCATGCCCAGCAGGTTTGTGCCCAAGCCCTGGGGACACGGTGACACCCCGCCATCGGCCACCCCCTGTAATGATGTGTGAGTAGAGCCCCCCCACCCTGCTCCAGGGGCAGCTGGGACCCCCTGCTTTTCCAGGAGGGGTGGGGTGGGGGCAGGAGCCTGACTGGCAGTGGTCACTCCACACATGGACACTGCTACAAAAGCCTGGAGCACCCCCAGTGAGTCTGCATCCCATCCCATCTCATCTCATCCCATCCCATCCCATCCCAGTGACTTTTCCATTGCAGCCAAGCCCAGTGGAGCCCTCCAGGCAGCCCAGCCTCTCCCTGTCTGTGTGGGAGGGGGCGCTGGCAGAGCCCCCCGTGACCCCCAGCCCTGTCTCCCCACTCCAGGAACGTACCTGACCCACGAGGCCAAGGGCTCGGACGATGCTCCGGATGCCGACACCGCCATCATCAACGCCGAGGGCGGCCAGGCCGGCGGCGACGACAAGAAGGAGTATTTCATCTAAAGAGGTCAGAGAGAGAGAGAGAGCGAAAAATGGAGCCAAGAGAACCCCGATGGCAACGGCAACCAGACCACAAACCCCACAAAACCCAACAGATTTTCTCTGGCGCCCGGCACGGGCGGACGGACGGACAGAGGGATGGCGGGACAGAGAGCAGGGAGAGCCACCGGCCTCGAGGCGCTGCCAACGCTTCTTGAACTTGTACAAATTGTTCACTCCGACAGCGAGAGCTCCGGCCCCGTTTGCTTGCTTGCACCTCCATCCCCACGCCCCAAACCCACAGACCAACCCGTGAGTGAGCGACTTCTTCCTTCTTCCTTTGGACCTTTTGCTTTGGTTTTGTGGCTGCTCTTTGCTTCGGGCCCTTGGTTGGGGTGTTGGGCTGGGATCGATGTAGCTCTTCCCTTTGTTTCTCTCTGTTTTGGTTTCTTTGACGTCCAAGGATAAAATCAGCTCCGGGCTCCCGGGGCAAGCTTGGGACCCTGGGTGTCCCCGTTGTCCCCCCCAGTGCCAAGGGTGACTCCAGCTGGGAGCGGAGCAAGACCCTGCCCCGGTTTTATCCTTGGTGGTTCTTGTGGAGCAGTGTCCATGCGGGAGCAGAGCTGTCCTCGTGCAGTCAGTGTGTGAAAGGGGGTGAAAGTCCAGGGTGGGACCCCCGGAGAGACTGGGAGCCCCCACAGCTCCCCGGTCCCACCCCAGCGGGAGGGGGGAGGGCTGAGGTTTATTTTGGGGGGGCAAATCCAGAGGAAAAGGCCCCGATTTTTTTATTATTTTTCCTAAATTCTTCAATTGGAAATGCCAATTTTGACCATCTATTGAGATGTTCAGTGCAGGAGGCAGCGCCCCTGGGGCTGGGGCTGCTTCCCTGGGACCCCCGGAGCAGTGATGGGGCTCTGCCGGGGTCTCTCTGCCCCCCTTCCCTTCCCAGGGCAGGGATGAGCTTGGAAAGGGCTGATTTTCCTCTTGGCTCTGAGAGCCCCAACCAACAGCGGCCAAAATAACCGGATTTGGGGTCAGAGGAGTTTGGGGGTCCCCACAGAGGATTGTGGGGTCGCAGGGGGGCTCATCCTTCCTCCTTGCCCTTCCTCCTGCCTCTTTCACCATCACTTCCAAGACAGAACCAAACACCTTTCCCAACCTCTCCAGCACAGCTCCAGCTTGGCCCCCATAACCACACAGTCCCAGGATGGGGCTGCTCCCCCCGGCATCATTAGGACACCCCCAGCCTTGGGATGAGGTTTCCTGGGATCCCACATCCTGGTCTGGACACAAGGGGGTTGCAGGAGCTGCCCTTGGGCTGGGCACCCCATGGATTTGGGGTTGTCTGGAGGAGGGGAGCCCTTTGGGAGGAGGTAACCTCACCTGGGAGGTCACCCCTGGATTTGGGGTGGTTGGGAGGACGAGGGGGCCCTTCGGGAAGGAGTGAAAGTCCTCGGGGTGGGGTGGGAAACCTCACCTGGGAGGTGGAGGAAGAATTTTACCACCTCTTCCACGGGGCTGGAAGTGTCTCCCCTCCTAACCCTGCCAGCACTTGGCACCGGGTCACCTGTGGGGCTGAGGTGAGGCAGAGGAGGCCCAGCTCAGTGACAGACACAGGTGGGAGTGAGGGATGTGACGCTGGGGACACTGGAGATGTGACCAGGCTTCCATGGCTCAGCTGCATGTCAGGAGCGGTGGCGGCACTGGGAGGGAGCAGGACATGGAGCCTTTGTTGGGTACAGCTGTTTTGGGGGTGTTTTTCCTCCCTTCCCACCTCTTGGAGTGAGGGACCTGGGCCTGGAACCCCCAGGGCAGCTCTGAGCTTGGGCTGAGGGATAAATCCCGGGGCTGCCAATGCTGTCACTGAGGTCCCCACGACTGAGTCATTCCTGCAAATAAAAACAGCTGGATGTGTTCTTAAGTACAATTCCATCTCCTTCGGGGCTGGAGGGATCCCAGGCAGAGCCCCAGCACCAGGAGCTGGGAGGGGAGTGGGGTAAGGGGTCCCTGGGGCAGGGAGGTGGGAGCTGACAGGGCCAGTGAGGGTTTTCCCTCTTGGAATTCAGTTTCTCGCTGGTTCCACTGCTCCAGAGCTGCTCTAAGGGCCATTGCCAAGGAGAACAGCCTGGGTTTGGTGTTTTTGAGGTGCCACGTGGTGTGGGGTGTGGCACGGCAGCCTGGGAAGCAGGCAGGGACCTGTGGAGGATGGGCCTGGTGTCACCTGGGGGGGCCTGGGGACCTGCTGAGGTCACAGGGAGAGGCTGAGCCATGGCCCTGGCTGGGACAGGGGCTGGGAGGGGTCGGAGAATCCATCTGAGGCCACTTCTGCCAGCGGGAGCCAAAGGGTTTGCTGAAGGTCAGAGCAGCGGAGGAGATTTGTGTCACACCTGCGGGTGACAGGAACGCCAGGTGACACCAGTGTGAACAGGGAGAGGCCGTGGGGTGACAGGGACCCTCCCGACTGGGGAGGATTCCGGCTGGAAGCCGTGACTGGGACCACCTGGCGAGAGCCAGGCCCTGGAGACCCTGTCTGGGGTGGGGTGTGCTGGGAAAGGCCCTTTTGGGGTCACTGTGGGGAGTCCTTGGGGGTGACAGACACCCCTTGTCACAGGCGGGCAGAGGAGCAGGTGCCCGAGGGCATCCAGATGATGTGGAGGTGACAGGGTGGGGTCTGGGCCCTGTCCTTGCCCCCTCGGGAGTTGGTGACACCGTGTTGTAGCTACAAGAGATGCCACAGGACCGGGGTGTGACACGGAGGGCGTCACAAAGGTGACACTGCGCCGGGGAGGTGGCAGGGTTGGTGTCACCGTGTCTGGGAGAGCCCAGGTCACCACCCCGTCCTGGGGGGGGTTCTCGTTGGTGGTCCCACGTCCACCCAGCCACGGGGTTGGGCTGGCAGAATCCGAACTGGGTGAGGAGGATCCTGGGAGGATTCGGGACCCCCCGGTGGCAGCTGGGCCCTGGGAGGCTGCGGCCGCTTCCCGGTCGGCACTGAACTCTCAATAGACACGAAAGCCATATTTTGGGGAGCTCTGGAGAGGCCGGGGGGCAGAGGCTGGGCTGTGTTGTTGTGCTGTGTTTTTGTCTGTACATAAAGGGAGCCAACGACCGTCGATGTGACTTTATAACCTTTCTAATATCCTGTGCTAATCTCGGAAAATAATCCTATAAATATATCTGGATTACACACGTTACCTGCCTGGCTCTCTGCCTCTGGGGCTGGGGGGGTCAGGGGGAGCTGGGAGGGGTGTGTGGGTTGGGGGACAGGCTGAGCCCATGGAGCTCAGCCCCCCTCAAACCTGCCCTGAGCCCCCAAACTTCAGCTGCCCTCCCCCACCCACCCAGGGAGATCCCAAACCCCTCACCCAGCCCCCAGACCCGCCACAGTCACCCTGATCCTGACCCTCAGCACCTCCCCCTGAAGAACAGTAACCCAAATCCCAATCCCTGGAGATCTCCAAGCCTTTCACCCCAAATCTGCCCCTCAGCTCCCCCAAACTGCCAATTCCCTCATTCCTCCTCAGTCCCCCTCAAATTGCCAATTCCCAGACTCCCCTCCCAGCCTTTTTACTCCCAAATGCCCTCCCAGCCCCTCAGAGCCACCAGAACACCCCAGCCCTGATCCTCAGCCCCTCCCAAATTACCAGTTCCCCTCAAAGACCAGTAAACCCCCAATCCCAATCCCTGGAGACTCCCAGCCCTTTCACCCGCAAATCCTGACCCTCAGTCCTCTGAAATAACCAGCCCTTCCCAAAGAGCAGCAACCCCAATTCCCAATCCCTGGAGATCCCCAGGCCTTTCACCCCCACATCTGCCCCCCAGCCCCCCCAAACTGCCAATTCCCAGGTTCCTCCTCAGCCCTTTCACCCCCAAATCACTTCCCAAAATGTCACTTCCCAGACCCCCACACCAGCCCTTTCACCCCCAAATATCCCCCCAGCCCTGACCCCCAACCCCTCCCAAATTACCACCAGCAACCCTAATTTCCAACCCGGGAGCCCCCCCCAGCCCTGCTCCTCTCCAGGGATGTTCCCATAAGACCTGAGGGCCACCAGGGCCCTGTCACCAAGCTAGGCCAATGCCACAGGTGACCCCCAGGCACCCTTTCTCCCGAGGAAAAGCCGGGGAATTCCACACTCCAGGGGCGCAGGAAGGCACCGCGGGGTCCCCTCAGTGCCCACCCCCCTCCTGCACCCCAAACCCCTCCCTGGGCCCCACCGGCATCCCCGGGATGCAGCTCCGTGCTGCCGGCCCCTGAGCCAGCCCCGGGAGCATCTCCGGAGCGCCTGCAAAGACAATTCCTAATTAATTTAAGTTGTCCTGCCAAGAACTGATCGTTTCCTGCTCGAGAAATTGTGGCGGCTCCGAGTCTTTCCCGGCAGCGGCATTCCTTGTTTTCCGCCGGGTGC
The DNA here is from genome assembly GCA_021534815.1 of Acrocephalus arundinaceus. NCBI lineage: Eukaryota > Metazoa > Chordata > Aves > Passeriformes > Sylviidae > Acrocephalus > Acrocephalus arundinaceus. The sequence goes on from JAJEOU010000774.1 coordinate 1,553,171, forward strand.
CAAGCAGGAGGGCGGCTCTGGGGGCAGCTCTTATCTCCTGCCCGCAGTCCTCGGCTCCCTTTGGAGCGGTAGGAGCGGAGCCGAGGGAGGGAGAGCCGAGAAGTCACCCCCGGACACCTCCAGGCACGTGGGCACTGGTGTGTGGGTGCCCATCCGAGTGTCCACCCCTGAGTGACCACCCCTGAGCCGCGGGTGTCCCCCCAGCACACAGAGGAGCCGCTGCCATCGTGGGAAACCGGTCATGGGCAACTGTGTCCCCGTGGTGAGTGAGCCCACAATTCCTGTCCCTGCTGCCCAGGGGTGTCACATCCCCACCGAGGGAGGGCTGGGGGCTGAGCGGGGCCGTGGGGGTCCTCGGTGTGAGGAGGAATATGACGGTCCCCCAGTGCTGAGGAGGGTCACAGGGGTCCCTGGTGCTGAGCTGGACCGTGGGAATCCCCAGCGCTGAGTGGGGTTTAGGGGATCCCCGGTGCTGAGTAGGGTCACAGGAGCCCCCAGCACTGAGCAGAACCGGGAGGGTCCCCAGTTCTGAGCAGGATCATGGGGGTCCCTGGTGCTGAGCAAGACTGCAGCTCGCGCAGTAGGTGCTGCTGGTAAGTGCTCCCTCACAGGAGGCTCTGTGGGGTCTGCATCCACCGTCCAGGGTCTGTGTCCACCGTCCAGGGTCTGTGTCCACCCTCCGGGCTCTGCATCCTCCCACGGGGCCCCGTGTCCCTCCTGTGAGAAAACGGCCCCGTCCCGCACCCCCGGCTGTCACCAGCCATGCCCTCCGTGCCCGCAGTGTGTCCCTCCCTGATAACCCGCCCTGCCCGGGAGCCCCGCACCGGCACCGCCGGGGGGGCAGCGCCGTGGCCCGGATCAGGGGCTGCTGTGGCGTGTGGCACCTGCCTGATGCCCATCCCCCTCATCCGCAGACTCCCGGCACCCTGGAGACGCAGGGCTCCGTGGACCTGGAGGAAATCATGGGCGACCTCTCCTCCTTCTATGACGACAGTTACAGCAACGACACCTTCCAGGACTACGACGCCGCACCCTGCCACAACCGCTTCTGTCCCCTCTTCCAGCGCGTGGCCCCCCCTTTCCTGGCCGCCACCTGCGCCGCGGCCGCGCTGGGCACCGGCGCCCTGCTGGTGGTCCTGGCCAAGCGTCCCGAGACGTGGCGGTGGCCGCGGAGCCGCGCTCTGGTGGCGCAGCTGGCGCTGGGCACGGCGCTGTTCGCGGCGCTGCTGCCGGCGCTGGCCGCGGGCGTGGCGCGGGGCTGGCACCTGGGGACGGGGCCGTGTCGCCTCACGCACCTCCTGTGGCACTGGAGCCTCTTCGCCCAGGCGCTGCTGGTGGCCAGCGGCTCCTGCGGCACCGCCTGGGCTCGCTGGGACCCCCGGAGCCGCCGCCTGGCCGTGGCGCTGTGGGCGGTGGCGCTGCTCTTGGCCACGCCGGCGGCTCTGGTCAGCGGCGTGGCGGCGGGCACGGGCTGCGTCCGGCGCAGCGTGGGCATCCTGGCTCCGGCGTACCTGCTGCACCTGACCCTGTGCCTCTGCCTGCTGCTGCTGCTGCCCGCGGGGCTGCTGCTGGCCGCGCTGGCCGTGCCGCGCCTCAGGGCCAGCTGGGCGGCCGGAGCCGGGCTCATCTGGCTCTTCCTGGGGCTCTGGGGGCCCTACGGAGTGGGGCTGGCCGGGGAGTTCCTGCTGCAGGCCGGGCTGCTGGAGCCCACCTGCGGCTCCTTCGAGCACTTCGACCTGGCACTGGGGCTGAGCGAGGGGCTGGGGGTGCTGCACTGTGGCCTTGGGCCCCTGGCACTGCTGTTGGCCTGGCGCTGCCGCTCGCCTGGCACTGCTGGGACTGCTGAGCTCCGGGGGCTGCCAAACGGACCCACGGCACCGGGCTTGGAGCCCCGGCACTGAGCCCTGGCCCCCTGGTGCTGGACATGGACCCCTGGCACCAGACTTGGACCCTGGCACCGGACTTGGCTCCCTGAAACCAGACTCTGGCCCCTGGGCAACCCTAGGGCACCAACCTTGGCCACCCAGCACTGACCCCTGACCTCCCAGCACCGAAATCTGCCCCTCCTGCACCAACCTCAGATGCCCCAGCACCAGTCCCTGTGCCCCCATCACTGACCCGTGGCCCATCCCGCACCAGCCTGGGCTACTCAGCAGTGCCCCATGGCCACCTGGCACAAACCTTTGGTCTCCTGGCACCGACCCTTGGCTGCCCTGCACCAGCCCCTGCCCCTGGGCACTGACCCCTGGCCCCACAGTGCCCCCAACCCCACAGCCTCTGTCCCACACCCAGAACTCCCTCAGAACCCCCCGTTCTATGCTCAGCTCGGTGCCCTCCACCCTCTGTCCCCTCCCTTGGGGTCTCAGCCCCGTCTTTGGGAGCAGACCCCCCGACTGCCCAATGCAGAAAGCCCTGGGCTGCCCGGGGGCGTCACCCCAGGCTCCCGGGGGATCCCCGAGGTTCAGCCCCAGCCCCATCCTCGTCCAGGAGGAGATTTAGGAAGTGATGGGATTTTTTCCATCTCTCCTGACAAACCGAGAGGATCCAGTGGGACTAACACACAATAAATAAAACTGCCAGAGGCACTCGTCCAGCCCAGTTAATGGACTGGATGGGACTGGGCAGTGATGGGGGGCCCAGGGAGGGATGGGAAATGGGGGGCGTGTGCTCCTCGTGCTTCCAAATTGGCAGGAAAAGTTGCTAAGGAAGCTGTGCAGCCTGCCAGAGAGGAGCGGGGGCCAGAGCCCACGAGGGCTGGGTGCATGCAGTCACGGGGTGTGACACAGGCACAGCAGCGGGGGGACAGCGGGGCTGCCCTGCCTCAGCCAAGCCCTCCAGGACTGGGGGCTCATCCCCCCTAAACTGCGGGACTGATTGTGGGGAATGACCCCACATTGCCCCCAAAACCGGGGATCCATCAAACCCCTGCAGGGACTCTACACCCCCAGCCCGGGCTCTGGCCCCTCAGCCTGACAGCATCATTGGGGGCAGGCAAAACCTTCTCCCTTCCCACCTGCCCTCCCCTTGGGAGCCCCAGACCATGGTCAGCCCAGGACACTGGACACTCGGCCACTTGGTGTCCACGGCTCCATCTCTGTCCCCTCGGGCAGGACAGGGAGAGCAGAGCCCGGGATGTGCCCCCGAGCTGTGGGTCAGGGCAGGGGAGCCAGAGGCACCTTTCCCTGCAGCCCTTGGATGATCCCAAATCAAACCAGGTCCCTCCCACGGGGGTTTGCCCAGAGCAGGGACACCTGGGGAAGGAGTGTCCGGGGTGTCCCCAGCCCATCACCCGGGTGGACACATGGCTGGAGTGTCCCTGTCACCCAGGGTGAGGACATGCCCAGGGCCCAGCTCCAAGGGGAACCCCGTGCAGGCTGGTGACCCGAGGTCTTGTGGCACGGCTGCGTGACGGCATGAAATCACCCACCCCGGGCATGAAATCGCCCCTCCCGCGCATGAAATCACCCACCCCGGGCATGAAATCGCCCCTCCCGGGCACGCCAGGCTGCTGCGGATGGGACTGGGGGGACACATCCCCCTGCCAGTCCCCTCCCACCCTCGGGCACATAAACCCGGCGGCAGCGCCGCTCCCGCCCGGCCCCAGCACCGACCATGGGCCACCTGCAGCTCTGGCTGCCCGTCCTGGCCGGGCTCGCCGGGATCGTAGCCCAGGAAGGTAAGGGTGACACCGGAGTAGGGGGACAGGAACCAGCACGGAGCAGGGCAGGTCCGGGGGGACGTGGCAGCAGCCCCCGCATCACTCTCGGTCAGGGGACTGGAGGATGCTGGAGTCATCCCAGGGGGACAGTGGAAGGCTCGGGGACAATCAGAGAGGGCTGTGGGACACCCCAACCTCCCACCACGTCCCCTCTGTTGTCCCCAGACCTGTACCGAAAGGTGTTCGTGTTCCGGAAGGATCCCAGTGACGCCTACGTGGTGCTGCGGGCGCGGCTGGAGCAGCCCCTGCACAACTTCACCGTGTGCCTGCGCTCCTACACCGACCTCAGCCGGCCCCACAGCCTCTTCTCCTACGCCACCAAAGCCCAGGACAACGAGATCCTGCTCTTCAAGCCCAAACCCGAGGAGTACCGGTTCTACGTGGGGGGCAAGTTCGTCACCTTCCGCGTCCCCGAGGGCCGCAGGGACTGGGAGCACGTCTGCGCCAGCTGGGAATCCGCCACCGGCATCGCCGAGTTCTGGCTCAACGGGAAGCCCTGGCCGAGGAAGGGGCTGCAGAGGGGCTACACGGTGGGGGCCACGGCCGCCATCCTGCTGGGGCAGGAGCAGGACAGCTTCGGCGGCGGCTTCGACCTCTACAACTCCTTCTCGGGGGAGCTGACCGACGTCTACCTGTGGGACAAGGGGCTGTCCCCGGACAAGATGCGCGCAGCCTTCCTGTCCCTGCGCCTGCCGCCCGCCCTGCTGGCCTGGAACAGCCTCAGCTACGAAGTGAAAGGAGACGTGGTGGTGAAACCCCGGCTCCGGGAGGCGCTGGGGACCTGAGGGCTGCGGGGTCTGGGGCGGGGGTGGCCTCAGTCCCTCCTGTCCCCTCCTCGCCCCCATCACTCACCCCCATCTCCCCATCACCCAGCACCCATCACACAGCACCCTTCACCTCTACAACGCACCGCGAGGAAGGCTCTCCAGCTGGGGACAGGGTCCCCCTGAGTGCCACCAACACCCGGGGCACCCATTCCTTTTCCCCCTTCCAGCGGCTCCGGCGCTGCCCAGCCCCACACGGAGTCAGGAATGGGAAGGCCCCTCCCCTGGGGACAGGGGAACTGTCCCCAAAGCCCGCCTCCGCGCTCAGGCACCATCCCCGGGCTGATGGCCCAACAGCCCTGGGGCTTGGGGACGAAGGTCACTGTCACCACGAAAGTCACTGTCACCCTTGGGTGTCCTCTGAGCAGCTCCGGGTTGCTCCGAGGTGCCCCCCCTTCCCACAGCGGTGACAGTGGCCGGGTTCCTTGGTGCCATGGCGCAGCTGTGGCTCTGCCTCCTCATCCTCGCTGCGCTCTTCAGCCCCGCGGCCCAAGGTAGTGGTAGGGGGACACCGGGACCCCCTCGGGGGACATGGGGAAAGAGGAGGGTGCAGAGGGAGGCACGGGGACATGCTGGTGGTTTTATAGGGGCACCCTGAGTGCTCCAAAAGGGTGTGGTGTGGGGGCAAAGGGGGCCGTGGGGGAGCCCACAGTAACCATGCAGTGAAAGGGGCACCCCGAGCTCTGCAAGGGAGGGACGGGGGCCCACAAAGGCGTGCAGGGAGACCCCCAGTAGCTGTGCCATAAAAGGGGCACCAGAGCTCATTGCAGGGGGGCCGTGCAGGGCACAGGGGTCTTGGCAAGGGTGGGGAGGAGGGGACACGATGGCAGCACAGGGGCACCCCGAGGACTGAAACGGGGGGACAGCAGTGGGGGGCGGCAGGGATTCGACACCGGGGTGCTGCAGGGACACGGGGGTCCCACAGGCAGGAACAGCAGGACAGGGAGACACCCAGGCCAGGCTGAGCTCTGGGTGCTGCAGAAACAAAGAGAGCCGAGATCTGGGCAGAGCCGCCGGCACCCAGTAGGTACCACCCGCTGATGCTGACCTGCGAAGTCACCGGAGATCCCGGGTAATGCCCCCCACCCTCTCTCCCTCCCTCTGCCCTGCACGGCCCTGGCTGTGGGCAGGGAGCACCGCGGGCCCCCCGTGTCCTGCACCCCACAGCATGGCTACACCACGTGTGCCCCTGCTCGATTGACCCCAGCCCTGTGCAGGCCTCAGGAGTTCCTGTGGGAGGAGAAAGGAAGCCCAGTTCCCCTGCAGAAAGGCCCCGACAGAGTCCTGTTCATCCCCTCCTTGAACGACACCCACCTGGGCACCTACACCTGCACGGCCACCAGCCGCCAGGGCAGGGCTGTGGCCACCTACACCCTGCAGATGAATGGTAGGGATGGCACCGAGGGGACAGCTGGGGACACGGGCTCTCCCCTGCTCCCCACAGCTTGTCCTCACCACCCCATGTCACCCTGTGCCACAGCCAGTGGCGGTGGCACCGCCCTGGGGGCTGATGCTGGAGGTCACCTCCGGCAATGGCAGCAGCAGCCACCTCTGTCTCGCCTCTCCCAGACCTGGAGAGATGGGTGTTGGTGTTCCCCCGAGAGTCCAAAACCACCCACGTGCAGGTGACGGCGAAGCTGAAGCAGCCCCTGGACAACTTCACGGTGTGCCTGAGGTCCTTCACCGACCTCACACGGCCCTATAGCCTCTTCTCCTACGCCACCAGAAAACAGAGCAACGAGATCCTCCTCTTCAAGCCCAAACCCGGCCAGTATGAGCTCATCGTGGGGGATAAGAAAGCTCTCTTCACAGTGCCCATAAGTCTCGGGGAGAGCGAGCACATCTGTGTCAGCTGGGAATCCTCCACCGGCATCGCGGGATTCTGGTTCAACGGGAAGCCCTGGCCGAGGAAGGGGCTGCAGAAGGGCTACACGGTGGGAGTGCCGGCTTCCATCCTGCTGGGACAGGACCAGGACAGCTTCGGGGGCGGCTTTGATGCCCAGCAATCCTTTGTGGGGGAGATCTCGTCCGTGTACATGTGGGACATGGGGATCTCCGGCTCGGAGGTGCTGTCGGCCATGTACGACAACCCCGTGCAAACCCCCATCTTTGGCTGGAGGAACTTCCCCTACAAGATCGTGGGCGAGGTGTACCTGAAGCCCTGAGGCTGTGGGAGCTGTCCCTGATCCCTGCTGTGTAACCCCCTACCCCAAAGCCACCCAACATCGCATCAATGGAGAAATGGGTTTCTGGATGCTGGTGGTCTTTGGGGACGGGGGAGTGGGTTGAGGCCCACCAAGGCACTGCGGGCCTCGGGTGATGGATCCACGCTCAGAAGGGAAGAGGGGGACAGGTTCCCAGCCCAGGGCCTTGCACTGGTTTGGGAACACAGGCCTGAGCTGGGGACAGGGTAGTCCTGGGGTTATGTGCACCCCTGGCAGCCCCCAGGCACAGTGGAGCTGGCACTGGGGCAGAACCCAGGGGCCAGGAGTGTTGGGGGGCAGCCCTGGGACAGCCTGGTGTCCCCAAGCTTGCGGAGGTTCAGTTCCATGTCCCAGAGCCCTGGGGGTGCAGTCCTGGAGCCCTTGGGGGGCTCAGCCCCGTGTCTCTGGGGGTTCAGTCCCAGAGCCCCATGTCCTGGTGGGGCACAGTCCCATGTCCTGGGGGAGTCAGACCCAGAGCTCCGGGGGTGAAGCCCTGGAGCCCTTGGGGGGCTCAGTCCTGCAGCCCCAGGGGGTCCAGCTCTGTATCCTGGGGATTCAGCCCTACAGCCCCATGTCCCACATATATCTGGAGGGTCCAGCCTTGTGTCCCGCTGGTGCAGTCCTGCAGTCCCCAGGTGTTCAGCCCCATGTCCTGGAGCCCCTGGGGGTCAGTCCCAGAGCCCTGGGGTGGCAATCCCGTGTCCCGGGGGCCTCAGTCCCAGAGCCCCGAGGGGCTCAGCCCCCTGTCCTGGGGGGTTCAGCCACCTGTCCTGGGGGGCTCAGCCCCCTGTCCTGGGGGGATCAGCCCCGCAGCCCCGGGGTGCCACAGCCCCTGTCCTGGGGGATTCAGCCCCCCAGTCCTGCAGAGCCCTGTCCCGGCAGACCCAGCTCGCTGTCCCAGAGATTCAGCCCCGTGTCCCGGCCCGTTCCCTCCTTGTCCCCCCGCGCCCCCCGATACTCACTCGACCTCCCCCGGGTCCCTACTCTCCCCTGTGTCACCCCGGGCCCGCCCGCGCCGCCTCCGTCGCTCGCAGCGGCCTCTCCCGGCCCAGCTCCGGCCCCGCGGCGGCCCGGCCCTCCCCTGCCCAGCTCAGGCCCCGCTCCGCCCCAGCTCCGGCACCGCTCCGCCCTGGCCCTCCCCTGCCCAATTCAGGCCCCGCTCCGGCCCGGCTCCGCCCAGGCTCCGGCCCCGCTCCGCCCCGGCCGCGCTCCGCCCCGTGCGGCCTCCCCGGTACGGCGGGGCCGGGGGGACACGGGGGCCCCGCGGGGCGCGGCGGGGCCGGGGCGGGGCCAGGGCCCAGCGGGGCTCGGGGGGAGAGGGGGGCCCGAGTTGAGCGGCCACACGGGCCCGGGGGATGAACGGGGGTGCTGGGGGCTGAACGGGGGTGCCGGGGGGTTGATGAGGTCGGGGGGTCTGATTTGGGGTCATGCTCTCCTGGGGGGTGGGTCTGGGGGGTCATGAGGGGTCTCAATTGGGGGGTCTGAATTTGGGGTCTGGGGGCTTTATTTGGGAGTCCCAGGAATCCTGCCCAGGGGCTGCAGGGGAGTTTGGGCTACCCTGGCCATGTTCTGCAGGGTGTGGATTTGGGGGGCCTGTGGGTCCCGGGGATCCTGACTTGGAGGGTCTGAGATAGGGGGTCTGACCTCGGGGTCCTGGGAATCTGGCCAGGTTCTCAGGGGGGTTGATTTTGGGGGGCCAGGGGGGCAGGGTCTAAGCTGGGGCTCTGGGGGCTTTATTTAGGGGTCCCAAGGGTCCTGGCCAGGGGGGTTTGGGGGTGGCACTGGGGCTCCTGGAGGCGTGCTGGGTTCTCCAGGGGGATGGTGTTGGGCGGCTGGGGGCCTGAGCTGGGGGTCCCTGCAGTGAGCTCTCTGGGGTCTGGCCTGACTTGGGGGGTCTGAGCTGGGGGTCCCAGGCGCCTGAATGGAGGCTTGGCCATGTTCTCCAGGGGTTGGTGTTAGGGAGCATTAATTGGGGGTCCTGGGGAGGTGGTAATGGGGTCTGGGATCTGAGATGAGGGTCCCAGTGAGTCTGACCTTGTGGGTCATGGGGGCCTGTTCAGGAGGTTCCAGGGGACTGAACTGGGGGTCCCAGGGGGCCTGGCTATGGTCTTGGAGGGGGGGTTGTATTGGGGATCCTGGGGATCCTGGAGGTTTGGCCATGTTTACTGGGGAGGGGGTGTCGGGGGTCCTGGGGGCCTGAACTGGGGGTCCTGGCCAGGGGTTCTTGGGGGACCTGAATTGGGGGTCACTGGGGACTTGATTTGGGGGCCTGGCCACATTCTCCTGGGGGTGATATTGGTGGTCCTGCAGGTCCTGACATGGGGGCTCTGATGTGGGGGTCCTGGCCAGGGGATCCCAGGGAATTTGAACTGTGAGTTCCAGAGGTCATGGCCAGGGGGTCCTGAGGGTCCTGACCTGGAGGGCCTGGCCGTGTTCTCTGGAGAGACATGGGGGCCTGGCCTGGGGAGTCCTGGAGATCTGAAATGGGAGCCCCAAGGGTTCTGACCTGGGGCAGGGGCTGGCCAAGGGACCCCAGGGCATCTTCCCATGGGGTGTGAAATTGGGGCTCCAGGGGTCCTGACCTGGGAGCTCTGACTTGGGGCTCCTGTGGGTCCTGACCTGGGTGATCTGAAGGGATCTGCCCTGGGGGTCCCGGGGGTCCCGGCAGTAGTGTCCCAGGGCGCTGGCCCGGGTGGGGTCCCCAGAGCAGCAGTGTCCCCTGTCCCCACAGGCGATGGGGGCATCCGAGCCGCCCAACTTCTCGTGGGTGGTCGAGGGCCGGCTGGCGGGGCTGGCGATGCCGCGGGAGCCGGGGCACTACCGGTACCTGCGGGAGCGCGGCGTGCGGCACCTCGTGTCCCTGACCGAGCACGCCCCGCCGCACCACGGCTGCTGTCCCCAAATCCAGCTCCACCGGTTCCGTGTGCCCGACTTCACCCCCCCGACCCCCGAGCAGATCCAGAGCTTCCTGCAGATCGTGGAGGAGGCAAATGGCCGCGGGGAGGTATGGCCGGGGACACGGGGGAGGGGACAGCGGGGGGACACCTGGGGGATATCTGGGGGGTGATACTTGGGGGATACCTGGGGGACAACTGTGGGGAGACACTGCGGGGGGCACCTGGGGAAGGCAACTGGGGGAGACTGGGGAGGGGACAGCTGGGGTGGTGACACTGAGGGGGGGAAATCTAGGGGGATACCCGGGGGAAGACACCAGAAGTGACACCGGGGAAGGGAGCACTAGGGAAGACACCTCGGGGGAGACAGTGTCGGGGGCACCTTGAGGGTGTGCCGTCTCAGGGTGGGGGACACCTCGAGGCTGTGACATCTTGGTGGGGGGAGACCTCAGCAGGGTGACACCTTGAGGGGGCACTACCTCGGGGGGGTGACACCTCAGGGGGGGAGATACTTGGGGAGGGACATTTAGGGGGATGGCACCTTGGTGTTGGGGGACACTTTGGAGGGGGTGACATCTTGGCAAGATGACATCTTGATGGGGGACACCCTGGGGATGGGGGGGTGACACCTGGGGGGAGATGACATCTTGGGCAAATGGCACCTTAGTGGGAGAGATACCTCGGGGGAGGGACACGACTTGACTGACACCTTGGGAGGGTGACACCTGGAGGGGAGCACACACCCGTGGTAGGGTGGTGACACTTGGTGGGTGTGACATCTCTGGGGACTGCACCCTGGGGGTTGACACATCTGGGAAGATGAGGGGAGGGTCTGAGGGAAGGTGACACCAGGGACAGGTTCCATGGAGGCAGTGCCAGAGTGGGCATCACCTGTCACCCAGGGAGTGACAGGGGAGCACGGGGCAGGTCTGGCAGTGCCACCCACCCACCGTGTCCCTGTGTCCAGGCTGTGGCAGTTCACTGCATGCTGGGCCACGGCCGGACAGGCACCCTGCTGGCCTGTTACCTGTGCAAGGAGCGGCACCTGGCCGGCGGTGACGCCATCCGCGAGATCCGGCGGCTCCGGCCGGGCTCCATCGAGACTGCGGGGCAGGAGGAGGCTGTGATGCGCTTCTGCCAGTGCCTGCGGTAGGTGCCACCCTCCCCAGGGTCCCCTGTCACCATGGGGGTCCCCTTCCCCAGCTGTGGCTCCCAAATGTCCCCAGTCCCAGCTCACCGATGGCATCTGTCCCTCCACAGCGCTGGGGAGCACGCCGAGGAGAGCTGAGCACATGGATGGGATGGAATCCCAATTCCCATGGAACTGAGCACTCCCAAGTGCAGGGCGTTCCCAGCCCCATCTGTCCCCTTCTGCATTAAAGGACTGCCCTGTAGCTTCTCTCCAGGACTGGTTTTGGGGTTCACATTGAGGAGATGCCTGGCCATGGCTCTTCTGGGCACCCCCAGACCCGGCTTGTTTGGCAGCTGCATCCTGGGATTTGGGGTCCTGGCTCTGGGGTCCCTTGGGGTGATGGCTCTGACATCGTGGGTTTGGGGTTCCTCAGGGTTCTGGATCTCGGCTTTGAGCTCCCTCAGGGCCCTGGTTTTGGGGTCATTCAGGGTCCCGGCTGTGGGGTTGTTCAGGATCCTGGCTCTGGGGTCCCTTGGGTTCCAGCTCTTGGCTCCTGGCTCTGGATCCTGGCTTTGGGGTCCCAGCTCTGTGTCATCCCTCAGGGTCCTGGTTCCAGGGTCATGGGTCTGGGGTCTCTCAGGGTTGTGATTCTGGGATCCCTTGGTGTCCCAGCTCTGGGGTTTCTCTGGGTCCTGGTTTTGGGGTCCCAACTCTGGGCTCTGGCTCTGAGATCATTTGGGGTGCTCGTTCTGGGGTCATTTGGGGTCCCAGCTCTGGGCTCCTGGCTCTGGGTTCTGCCTTTGGGGCCTTGGCTTTGGGGTCCCAGATCTGGGTCCTGCCTCTAGGGTTCCTCAGGGTCCTGGGTCTGGGGTCCCTCAGGGTGCTGTTTCTGGGGTCCCATGGGATCCCAGCTCTGGGGTGGTTCTGGCTCTGGTGTCCTTTGGGGACCGTGAGCAGCTGCATTTCGTCCCCTCAGAGTAGCCCCTGAGCTGTCACCTGCCAGTGCCCTGATGCCACGTGGAGGGTGACAACCGTGTCATTGCCCGGGGGCTGACCCGGGACGTTGATGCTTAAAGTGTAGCTTAGCCGGAATTGAGGCATCTCCATCCAAAAATCCAATCCTGGAAATCTCTTCTCAGCTGCTCCTAACCTTGGTGGCATTTAAATCCTGGTTGGAAGCAGTGTCACCGTCCCCGTTTCTGGGCGGGTGGCACATGGCTGGGAGCGCCCTGGGCCCAGCTGGGGCCAGCGCCTCAACCAGCAGCTCCATGGTCCCCAAATGTTCCTTTGGAATGCCACAATGTCACCATCCTCCCTGGGGGACAAGGCACCAGGATGTGGTGGTGACACCACTGGGGTGGTGACACCAGGATGGTGACACCGAGCACCGCTGGCAATCCAGCTGTGCCCTGCCCAGAAGTGACCAGAATTGGGAAGGGGTCTCACCACAGGGTGTGGGGTCACTCCAAAACTCTGGGGCTGCACAGCTGCCCCTGGTGCCCCATGCTGGGGTTTTGGGGACACTGATGTCCCCCAAGCAATGACACAGTGAGGCCACACCAGCTCATGGGGCCGTGTGGGGACACATGCGTGGGGCACAGCCAGTTGGGGGTGCCCAGCCCTGTGTGGGGGCTCCATGGGGACAATGGGGACACAGTAGGGACAATGTGGCCGCAGTGGGGATGCTGTGGCCGTGGTGGTAGTGCCGGACAGTGGTGTCCAGCCTAAGCTCACGGGAGCACATGGGCCGGAGCGGCCGAAAGCTGCTTATGGCAGAATTATTGCCCTTAACTCCGCTGACTCCGCGCTGTCCTCAGAGTCCCCTGGGCCAGGCTGGGCTGGGGGGGCTCCACGGACCCCCCATCCCCTTCAAATGGGGCTGGGCTGGGGGGACATCACCCCAGTGCCACTCCTGGGGCTCCCATGTGGCCGGGCTGGTGTCACACATGTGGGGTTTGCTCATCCCTCGATCCCGGCTCTGCGCCGGAGACATCACCAGGATGTCCCCCCTGTCCCCTGTGTCCCCTCCTGTTCCCCCAGCCTGGCGAGCAGCCCAGCTCCGGCTCAGCCTGCGGGATGGGGACATGGCACCAGTGGCTGTCCCCGTGTAGGGACGCGTTTAGGATAGGATTAGAGAGCGGGAGCTGGGATGGGGAAGGGCAAGTGGGGAGTGCTGGCACAGAGGGCCTGGGACATGCAGAGGGGACAGAGGGGACATGGGGCTGGGCTTGCTTGACACAGCAAGCCCAGTGCCACCCACCTGTCCCTGTGTCCCACGGGGGATCACACACCCAAACCCCACGGCAACACCCACCCACGTCCTGTCCATGTCCCACCTGTGTGTCCCCTCTTTGACCCACCACAGTCCCACCCCTGTGTCCCATCTGTGTCCCCTGGTGCCACCTGTGTCCCAGGAATGTTTTCCCCCCTTGTCCCACCTGTGTGTCCTGCCCATGTGTCCCACTCGCGTCCCATCTGTGTCCCCTCCATGGTCCCACCTGTGTGTCCCACTCGTGTGCCTCCCAGCAGTCTCCCCTGTGTGTTCCACTCGTGTGTCCCACCCATGTGTCACCCCTGTGTCCTATTCATGCCCCCCCGCGTCCCCCCTGTCCCTCCCCAGTCCTACCCATGTGTCTCACCCATGTGTCGCCCACTCGCTTCCCTCGGTCCCACCAGTGTGTCCCCATATCCCACCCATGTGTCCTCTTCGTGTGTCCCACCTGCGTTTTTCATTCGCGTGTCTTCTCCAGTCCCTCTCCGTGCCCTCCCCGTGTCCCCCTCGTGTCCCACCCTATGTCCCACACGTGTCCCACCGTGTGTCCCACTCGAGTCCTCCCTCTAGGTGCTCCTCCCATAGCCCCCCGTGCCTCCCCCGGTTCCACTCGTGATCCTCCATGTGTCATCCCATGTCCCCCTCGCTGTACCCCCCATATCCCCCCGTGTGACCCCACATGGCCCCCCGCTCCCCCTGCCCCTCTCCGGGAAAACTACATTTCCCAGCATCCCTCGCTGCCCGCTGCCTCGCTCCGCCATTGGCCGCTTCGGGAAGCGCCTAGCGGCCGCTCCTGATTGGCTGTCACCTCGGCAACGGGCGGCGGGGGGCGTGGCCGGGGCGGCCCCTCCCGGCGTCGCGGGTTTGTTTGCGGCCGCCCGGCGGCGGCGGCCGGAGCCGAGCGGACCCGGACGAACCCGAACCGAGCCGGAAAGAGCCGAAAGCAGCCGGGAAGATCCGAGCGCAGCCGAGCGCGGCCGGCCGGGCATGAGGAGCGGCGGGACGCGGAGCCCCCCGCGCCCCCCGCCCGGGGCCGGTGCTCCCGGGGCTGCCCGGCCGAGCCCGCCGGTCCGCGGGCCCCGGTGACGCCGCGGGAGCCGCCGCAGGGGGGGCCTGGGCTATGCGGTGGTGGCTGCGCGCCGCCGTCCTCAGCCTGCTCGCCGGAGCCGGGGGTGAGGGGCCGCCCCGGGGAGCGGGGGGGGGCGGCGGGGCCGGTCTGGCTGGTGCCGGGTCCCGGGGAGGCGGGAGGAGGCGGGGGACATCTGGGGACACCGGAGGCGGGAGGAAGGTCCCGGTGTGTCGCGGTGGGATCGGTTTGGCCAGCGCCAGGTCCCGGGGAGGCATGGGCGGGGAGTTCCGGAGGCAGGGGAAGGGTCCCGCTCCGTCCCGGTGCGTCCCACGCCGTCCCGCCCCCATCCCGGTTCATTCCGGGGTGTCCCGTCTCACCCGTGCCCTGTGCCGGTCCCGCAGGCAGCGGCCGGAGCGAGCCCCGGGCCGTGGTGGGGCGCGTCGGGGGCAGCGCGGTGCTGGGCTGCGGGCTCCTGGGCGGACACGAGGCGCGCCCGCCGCTCTACGTGATCGAGTGGGTCCGCTTCGGCTTCGTCCTCCCCATCTTCATCAAGTTCGGGCTCTACTCGCCGCGCGTGGACCCTGAGTACGCGGGTGAGTCGCGGGGACGGGGCGGGCGGGGGATCCCGGGGGCCCCCGTGGGGTGTCCTGTGTCTCCGCTCGCTGTGGATGGGTCCTACTGGGTGTTGCTGCTGTTGGACCACCTTAATCCCGCTCCCAGGGAAGTGGGGGGCTCTTCCAGGGCTCTCAGGGGGCGGTGAGGGGCCAGAGAGGTCCCTGCAGCAGGTGAGTCCCAATCCCCATCCCCAGAGATGGGGGTCCCCAGCTGGCAGAGGGGATGCAGATGCCTGCTCAGGCTGGCAGCAGAGGGATCCCCACAGGGCAAAATGCGGGAGAAGCCCCCCAGCCCACCCCTGTGGCCTCTGGCTGCTGGGGCATCTCCTGCAGGATGGAACAGCACTGCCCTGGCCATGTCACCCTGGCCCGGTGCCACCGGGGTGCCCCGTGCCGGGGGCTGCGGGCGCTGCCTCGGCCCGTGCGGGTCGCCTGAAGGTTGAGGCTGGGGAGGGGATTTCGGGGGAGCTGCTAATTGGAGCAAAGCTGGGCCGGGGACGGGCTGGGCGTGGGAGGGGGATATTCGCTGCTTTACCGGGTATTTAAAGTGAGCGGTGGCAGAGCCGCAGGAATCCCAGCGAGAGGATCCCTGCAAGCAGGGAGGGGAAGGCCACAGGAGTGTCCCCTGGGGATAGGGAGGGCTGGCAGCCCGTGGGTGATTTGGGCTGAGCCCAACCCCGGCGTTCTGTGCCAGCCAAGCACGGAAATCCCTGCCCCGACCTTTCCTCGGGGCTCGGATCATGTCCGGATCACGACCCAAACCCTGCTGCCAAAATTGTCCCCTGCCTAAAAATCCCCTCGGTTGGAACTCCCACTCTCCTGCTGCCCCTTCCCTGGCCAAAAGGGAGTGTGTGGATTTTGGGAGACGCCTGGGGACACTTTCAGCAGCTCCGAGTTGGCTCTGGGGGACCAGTGGTGACAACGAACTCCCCGGCCAGGACAAGGCACCTGCTCTCCCGGGAGGCCAGGGCCGGGCTCCTGTTACCTGAGCGCCGAGAGGCCCCGGGGCTGCCGCAGCTCCGGTTACCCAGGAAGGGGCTGGCAGTGTCCTGCCTGGGCTGCCCGCAGCACCCCCCCCTCCCCGTGTCCCCTCGTCCCCGCCGCCAGCGCGGCCCCGGGGGCTGCGGGAGCAGATTGGGATCAGGGCTGGGGGAAGGGGCTGGTGGCTGGAATGAGGGCGAGGTGGGTGGGCAGGGGGGCTGGCGGCCGTCGCCATGGCAGCGGGGCGGCTTGTTTTCCATCCGCCGGGAAGGGATGGGCGCTGGGAAGGGCAGGGGCGGTGGGTGCAGGGCGACGCCAGCCCCCTCTCTCCGGCGCTTCCCAGGTGGATCAGATCAGGTGTCACCCAGAGGGACCACTGCTGTCACCAGTGTCCCTCCTGGGGAGATCTGCGGCGTCCTGGGGACAGGGTGGACTGCAGCCACCTCTGTGACAGCACTTGGGGAGACGGGGTCGGCTCTCCCCTGGGTGCCACCGCCGCCCACGGTGTCAGGGGCCACTGTCCCCTGCCCTAGAACAGGGTCGATGGTCTCTGGCCTGGCTCAGGCCCCCCTCCCCAGCTCCGGCCGCGTGGCGGGGGCTGCAGCCCCCTTTGTGTCCCCCCCCTTTTGTCCCACTGAATGTCGGTTGCCAGGCGCGGGGGGATGCTGGGCCACAGCGTTTTGTTTTTGCAGGGTGGTGGAGGAGGAGGAGGGGGCTGGGGCCGGCACAGGGGGATTAGGGGGAGGCTGAGGGGCGTCCCCAGGCCACTCTGATCCCTTCCAAAGAGACCTTTGTTCGGGAGCCGGCTGCTCCCGCCGCGCCTGGGGCTGGGGGCTGGCAGCTGCTGGCAGGGCCGGGCTTCCCAAAGCTTCCCAAAGCTGTCCCACTTCCCAGGGCCCGGCGTGGGAGCCAGGTCCTGGGTGAGGGATGGCGGACCCCTCGTCCCACAGCTGTGGGGTGAGGGCAGAGGGCTGGGAGGCAACTCTGAGCGCTGTGGGAAGAGTTTGCACGTGTTTGTGCGCGGGGTTCGCACGGCTCAGGGTAGATCTCGGTGCCCAAACCCGCCTGCCCGGCTCCTGCCACTCCTCTTCCTCCTCCTCATCCTTGCCGGGCTCGTCTGGCGGGACGCGGGATCCGGTGGGACACGGAATCCCGATCCCGCTGCCAGCGGCGCCCGTGCGGTGCCAGCCGGGGCTCCGGTGCCTCGGGGCAGTGCGTGGGGACCGTCTGTGACACCGGGTACAGCTGGCAGCGGGGCTCCCCAAAACTTCCCGTGTTGGGAACCCCTCGGGAAGCTGCTGAACCGGGGATGCTGACAGAGCATCGCGGGCTGCTCTGGTGCTCCGGTGCGAGGGCTGTGTCCGTACCGTGGTGTCCCGGGAGCGAGGTCACCTGGCGTGGGCCGGGGGTGGCCGGGTGGGACTGCCGGGGCGGGGGTGCTGGGGTGAGGGATGCCCAGGGAAGGGGGTGCTCCGGACAGTGGGTGCCTGGGAAGGGGATGCTCAGGACAGTGGATGCCCGGGGAAGGTGGTGCCCCGGACAGGGGGTGCCCAGGCAGTGGGTGTCCCGCACAGGCGGTGCCCAGGCACGGGGTGCCCTGGACTGGGGGTGCCGGTGCGTTCCTTGGGGGCCGCTGCCCGCGCACCCCAGTCTGGGCTGAGCCAATTGCCCGCTGCACTGTGAGCCGATTATGGCTCTGATAATAGCCCGGGGGATTAACGGGCTGCGCCCGCTCTCGCTTCGGCCCTTATCCCTCTCCTCATCAAAGAGGCCGCGGGGCGTGGGGCTGGCGCGGGGCGAGGACCCCACGGCCTGGGGGAGCCCCGGTCACCGTGTCCCCCCGGGGAGCTGCAGCGCTCGTTCCTGCGAGGCGGGCGGGGGTTCACCGTGACCCGCCCGTGCCGCGGGGAGCGGGGCCGGTGCGGGGGTGCCGGGGCTTAGCAGGGCTCCTAAGGGTGAGAGCGCCGGGGGGGCTCCCAGGGGGAGGGAGCCGTGGGGAAGAGTCGTCGGGAAGGGGAAAAGGGGCTCGGGGGCTCGGTGTGCAGCTGGAGGGATGCTGGGACCAGTCCTGCCCGGCCGCTGGGAGCGATGCTCGAACTGCATGGACCCGCCGTGCTGGGGGACCCCGCCGAAGGCACCCTCCGCGAGAGCGGGTGACACAGCCACTGTGGCCTTCTCTCCGTGTCACTCGTGTGTGTAGCCCTGAATGTCGCTGTGCCCAACCATTGGCACCGCCGTTCCCAGCCCCCCGTGGTGCCAGCGTGGGCGGACGCCCCGGGGAGGGGATGGCCCCAGGGAGGGGGTGGCCCGAGGAGGGCGTGACCCGGGGAGGGGATGGCCCCGGGAGAAGGTGACCCGGGGAGGGAGTGGCCCGGGGACGCGGCTGTCTCGGGGCCGTGGCTGTCCCTGAGCCGCTGCCGGGCGCGCAGGTCGTGTGCGGCTGGAGGAAGGTGCCTCGCTGCGCCTGGACCTGCTGCGTGCCGAGGACCAGGGCTGGTACGAGTGCCGGGTGCTCTTCCTCGACCGGCACAGCACCGACGCCGACTTCCAGAACGGCACCTGGATCCACCTCACCGTCAACGGTACCAGTCCGTCCCACCCTCACCTGCTCTGCCCGCATCTCCCAGGGCTGGTACTGGAAACACTGGGCTTCCACACAGCTTTGAGCCAGATGTGGGGGTGAGGGTTTGGATCTGGATTTGCCTTCCAGCACCCCCCACCTTCCTGGAGACCCCCCCTGCATATGTAGAGGTGCGGGACCAGGCTGCACTGAGCCTCACCTGCAGGGCTGTCGGCAACCCCCAGCCTGTTGTCACCTGGAAGAGGAGTGACCTGCCTGTCCAGAGCGGGGACATGGTGCAGGTGAGGGTGGCAAACCACTGGTCATCCCTCTGTGCAGTGTGGCCAGGGTCTCGTGCTCAGCTGTAGAGCAAGTGCCCATCCCCGTTGTGGTGGCACCTGCCTGCTGCCACCACCCTGTTGACGGGGCACGTTGCTGTCCCTTGGTGGCCGTGCCACAGCTGGTGCCATTGCAGGTGAGGAACGGGACACTGAGCATCGCCGCCGTGGAACGCGCCAGCGCAGGCACCTACACGTGCCACGCGTCCAGCAAGGAGGGCACTGTCACCCACACCACCCGCGTGCTCGTGCAGGGTAAGGACAGGTGGCCCTGCCCTGTGAGCTGGGGACACAGAGGGAGCCATGGCATGGTCAGGTTTGGGAGCAGCTGAGGTTGCTGTCCCCAGCCCTCACTGCCCCTCTGCCCCGCACCCCAGGGCCACCCATCATTGTGGTGCCACCCCAGAACGTCACCGTCAACATCTCCCAAGATGCCTTTTTGGCGTGCCAGGCTGAGGCGTACCCAGGGAACCTCACCTACACCTGGTTCCAGGGCAGCAGCAACGTCTTCCACCTCAGGTAGGGCAGGAATGGGGATGGCACCGGGGCTGCTGTGCCCCCCAAACCTGGCCCCAAGTGCCAGCGACAGGCTGGGTGTGTGGTGGGGGCAAATCCATCACCCCAGGGCAACAGGGACGGTCCCAACTGTGCCACTTACTGCAGTCCCATCCCTTCCCAGCCACCTCCAGGCTCGGGTCCGTGTCCTGGTGGATGGGAGCCTCCTGCTGCAGCGAACGACCCCGGACGATGCTGGGAAATACACCTGCACCCCCAGCAACGGGCTCTGGAAGCCGCCTTCTGCCTCGGCCTTCATTACAGTGCTCTGTAAGACCCCCTCCTGCCCCCCCAGGCCACAGGGATCCCCGCTGCAGGGGCTGTGATAGGAACAGCAGTGCCCCATGGGAACCCCAGCCCTGTGTGTCCCCGCAGACCCAGCACAGGTGATCACCATGCTCCCGGAGACCCACCTGCCCAAGGGCATGCAGGGCGTGATCCGCTGCCCCTCCAGAGCCAACCCCCCCCTGCTCTCTGTCACCTGGACGAGGGACGGGCGCCTGCTGGAGCTGGACAAGGTACGGCAACCCCCACCACCCTTCCCATCTTCCCAAATCCCTCCTCCTCACCCGTTCCCCTCTCCCAGCTCCCCGGCTGGTCCCTGCGGCCCGACGGCTCCATCGTCATCGCGACGGGGAACGATGACGCGCTGGGGCTGTACCGCTGCACGCCCTACAACAGCTACGGCACCGCCGGCGAGTCCCGGCCCACGCGCGTCCTGCTGAAGGTGAGGAGCCCCTCGGGGTCCCCTCCTGGCTCTGCACCTCCTGCCAAGTCCCCCAAACTGCCCCTCTGCCTTGCAGGACCCTCCTGCCTTCACGGTGCGGCCCAAGGAGGAATATTTCCAGGAGGTGGGCCGGGAGCTGGTGATCCCCTGCGCGGCTCATGGGGATCCCCCCCCTACCATCACCTGGGTGAAGGTAGGGGCTGTTGCTTTGTGGGGCAAATTAAGCCCTGCTGGGGACAGAGATTGCTTTTGGCCTCCAGGGCATCATTTCTGGGGCAGTGTCCTTGTCCCTACATCACTCCTGTGGCTATGTCCTTGTCCCCACGAATGCTGGGTCCCATCCCAAACTGGGGTGCCATCACGTGGTTCCTGAAGGGCCTCAGGTCACTTTGCTTGGCTGTCCTCTATAGAGCTGAAAAAACTCTGCCCCTTGGCTTCCAAACCAGCCCCAGGGTGATGGGTCATGTCCCCCTTTTCAAATCTCCTTGCCCCCAGTGTGGCGGTGTCACAGTTCTGGCCCTGCACAGGGGTGGGCTGGTGGTGGCCCCCCATCAGCGTGTCCATGCCCCACAGGTGGGCAGTGTGGGGAAGAGCAGTGCCCAGGTGGATGGGAACAGCAGCCTCGTCCTCCATCCCCTCATCAAGGAGCAGCATGGAGTCTGGGAATGCACGGCCACCAACCAGGTGGCCAGTGTCACCACTACCACCTCTGTCCATGTCCTGGGTGAGCTGCCCATCACTGGTGGGCTGGGAGGGTTCCGGGGTGGGCAATGCAAACTCCACCCTGTGCTGGAAGGGGTGGTCCAAGCCCCCAGTGTGACACTGCTGCCCACCAGGTACGAGTCCCCACGCTGTCACCAATGTCTCCGTGCTCCCACTGCTGCTGGCAGCCAACGTCTCCTGGGAGCCAGGCTTTGACGGAGGCTACTTCCAGAGGTTCAGCGTCTGGTACACCCCACTGTGAGTGCCCACCTCTGCCATGTCCCCCTGAAGGCCCTCAGCTCTGGGCTCACAGGTCCCTCTTGTCCCCAGGGTGAAGCACCCGCCACGGGCGCACCACGACTGGGTGTCACTGTCGGTGCCAGCGGGGGCTCAACACCTTCTGGTGGAGAACCTGCAGCCAGACACCAGTTACCAGTTCAGCGTCCTGGCCCAGAACAAGCTGGGCAGTGGCCCCTTCAGCCAGATCGTCACCTCCGTGCCCAGGGGTAAGGGGAGCTCCCCAAAACACTCTCAGTGCCCCCAAGCACTCGGGAAGTTCCCATTCCCACCTTGTGCTGGCCTCCGCTTTCTCCTCAGGCTTCCCAGTGACCACAGTGCCTCCAGAGCCGCCGGCCACGACTGTACATGTCTTCCTGTCCCCACCCCGGGCTCTGACGGCCAACGAGACCGTGCGGGGGGTTCTGCTGCGCTGGGACCCCCCTGCCCGTGCCTCGGTGGCCCTGAGCGGGTATGCGCTGGAGCTGCGGCAGGACAAGGGCGGCTGGGAGGTGCTGGAGCGCTCCATCCCCGGCACTGACACCCAGGTGCTGGTGCCAGGGCTCATCAAGGTGAGGTCTGGCTGGGTGCTGGGGTGGGTTAGGGCTCGGTGGCCACTGTGACCATGTGGCTCATGGCCCCGTGTCTCCCAGGACGCCTTCTACGAGTTCCGACTGGTGGCCTTTGCTGGCAGCTACATCAGTGACCCCAGCAACACAGTGAACGTCTCCACGGCAGGTAAGGCTGGGCTGCCACACCAGGGACAGAAACTAGAAGTGTGAAGCATCCAAGTTGCCAAAGGAGAAGCCCCTTCATGCTGCTCCCATCCCTATGTCCCTGCTGCTAAACTGGGGTCATGGACAGAGCAGGACCCCCAAGGCTAAAGCTGGACAACAGCCAGAGGTCTGCCTTGGTTTCAGCCTCATGGACCAGTGCATCCCCTCTCCTGGTGCCCGTGGCAGGGGGCACAGGTCCCTCCAAGGGCATAACAGCCATGGTGGGGCAAGAGATGAGGCTTTGCTGTGTCGCTGTGATGCTGGTGACACGTGGTGACACAAGGGGAGCTGTCCTGCCTGATGGGGTGCCCTATGTGTGGCAGGGATGGAGGTGTACCCGTCCCGCACGCAGCTGCCGGAGCTGCTGCCACAGCCGGTGCTGGCGGGGGTCATCGGGGGGATCTGCTTCCTCAGCGTGGCTGTCATCTTCAGCACCATGGCCGCCTGCATCATGAACCGGCGCCGCGCGCGCGCATCCGCAAGCGCCGCCAAGGTACGAGCCGGGGAGGGGACAGGGACAAGGGACAGGCCAGCCTGGGTGGGGACCGAGTGGGTGCTGCTGCCTCCTCCTCATCACGTTTTGAGTTGCTCGCCGTGTGATCCCCCTGTGTTCTCATGGCCTTCCAGATCCACCACTCGTCTTCTCCCCCAGCAAGAAGCTTCCACCTCCACAGTAAGTCACGCCACGCCATTGCCACGCTCTCTCCCTGTCCTGCCATGTCATTGCCACGGTCCCTCTATCCCGCTCCCTTCCTGTCTTACTCCCACCATGCCACATTCCCTCCCTGTCCTGCCATGCCATGCCACACTCCCTCCCTGTCCCTCTCTTGCCATGCCATGCTCCTTCACATCCCATTCCCTTCCTGTCCCACTCCTGCCATGTCACTCCTCTGGTTTCCACTCCCGCACATCCTGCTCCCTCTCATTCCAGTCCTGGCCATGCCACGTTCCCATCCCTCTCCCTCCATGCCACACTCCCTCCAGCCCACTGCACTCCTCATCATCCTTCTGCCACCGGCTGGGGGCACAGGGACAGGCTGGGGACAGCCACCCCCTGCTGCCACTGACCAAGGGTGTTAGGTGCGGGGTGCTGGGGCTGGGGCTCCCCTGCGTGCTCCCTCCGGGCAGTTTTGGCTGGAGAAAGGATCAGGAAGTGCATGAGCAGGGCTGTGAGGGCCCAGGAGCATGGCTGGGAGTGCTGCAGCTGCTGCCTCTCCCTTGCAGCAATGCTCATGGCCCTGGTAGCCCCGACAGCACGGTGAAGCTGAAGCTGCAGCCGTCAGCATGCCGGAGCCTGCACCGGACACTGCTGTGGGGTGAGAAGGCCGGCACCAGCCTGGGGCTGAGCATCGCCAGCTCCAGCTACCCCAGCTACGAGAGCCAAGGCCAGGAGCACGTCCCGCTGGAGCGCATCTGCCGCGGCCCCGACGGCCGCTTTGTGGTGGAGACCGACCCGCGGCCACAGCCGGACCCTCCGCGGGACCCCCTGGAGCCCTACCACCAGCTGCCCGCCAAGGAGGAGGAGGATGAAGAAGAAGAGGAAGAGGACGAGCCCGTGTGGCACAGGGGGGTCTCGCTGCGCCCCCAGCCCACGGGGCAGCCCCGCCAGGGTGCCCGGGCCTCCAGCCACCGCCACGGCCGCTACTTCGGTTACGGCAGCAGCAGCCCCGTGGACGAGGCCGTGGTGTTGAGCATCACCGACGTCAGCCCCGTGGCCTCTGCCACCCTGCCTTACAGCGCCGGCCAGGAGCCCCCCGGGCCCCGCCACGGCCCCCCCTGGGACTCACCGCCCCACCAGGGCTCCCCCCAGCCGGCCACCGCCCCCCTGGTGTCGCCTGCGCCCCCGGCCATCAGCGGGATCCTCCAGTACCTCAGCCTGCCCTTCTTCAAGGAGATGTGTGTGGACGGCGACTGGCCCCCCCCGGAGGAGCTGGCGGAGTCCCCCAGTGCTGGCGCCCGGCCGGAGCCCCCCGCCAGCCCCCCACGCACGGGGCGGACGCTGTGCTCGGACTGCATTGACACAAGTGCCAACGCCACCTCCCGACCTGCCACCGGCGCGTTCCTCGAGCCCCCCCGGCTGCTTGTGGGCCCCGCCAAGGCCTCGCTGCCCGGCTCCCCCTCCTGGGCCCGCTCCCCCAGCCCCGGGCCTCTCCCCCAGCCGGCCCCCCATCTCCGGACTGAGGCCCCGGGGCGGCCGCCGGACACTGCACCCCCGGAGAAGCTCCCGCGGGGCAGTCTGACCAGCCAGAGCAGCGGCCGGGGCAGCGGCTCCTTTCTGCGGCCCCCCTCGCTGGCACCATCCCTGGGGGGCACCTTCCTGGGCACCCCCCTCGGGGACGGGGGCAGCTGGCACAGTGGGGGTTCGGCAGCAGAGGAGGGACGGGGCAGGATGGATCCTGGCGCCGGGAAGAGGTGAGCTGTTGGCAGGGCACTGGGATGAGCTCCTGGAGCGTGCTGGGGCAGCTCCGGGCCTGTCCCACGGAGCTGCGATGGGGTGTCCTGGCACGGAGCCACCTCGCTGCCTCCCAGCCCTGCAGTGCCCTGGGGACATCTCCGCACTGTCTCTGTCCTGAGAGACCACTCCAGTTCTCCCCCAGCATCCCTGCCAGCTCCCTGCTGTGTCCCCACATCCCTCGGGGTGGTGCCCCTGATGCTCATCCTTGGGATCTGACATCCCTCCCTGGGGACTTGCAGCTTGGGGTCTCTCCTGACATTCCTCCCTGGGGTCTCATGCCCATCCCTGAGATTTGACACTTCAGGGTCTGCCCTGACCTCCATCCCTGGGCTCTGATATCCATTCCCAACGCTTCACACCCATCCCTCAGGGTTTCACTTTTTGGGGTCTCCCCTTGCAGCCCACCCCCAGGGTCTCACGCCCTCGGGCCGTGCCCCTCACCCCCTCCCTGCAGGAGAAACACCTCGGTGGACGAGAACTACGAGTGGGACGCAGAGTTTGCGCTGGAGTCGGAGCTCCTGGAGGCGCTGCAGCTTTACCGGGGCGCGGCTCCCGCCCGGCCTGGCTCCTCCATCGCCCTGCGGGACCTGCAGCGGCACAGTGAGTGCGCCCCCCCCGCGCCCCCCACCCCTGTGCCCAGGGCCCCGTGGCCGCCCCGGCGGGTGCCGCGGCGGGGCCGGACGCTGCCTATCTCCCTGCAGAGCCCGGCTCGGCCCCGGTGAGCTCGGTGTCAGCGGAGGCGTTGGGGACGGGGGGTCCCCCGGAGCGCGGCCAGACCCCCCGCCCCGAGGGGCCGGGGGCGCGGCGCCGCAGGGAGGGGGCCCAGCAGCGGCGGCAGCGGGTGGGCGCCCGCGGATGCTGCTCTGAGCGCTTCGAGCTGGCCACGCTGCTCTAAGGACCCCCGGGACGCCCTGGGATCCCCCGGGTTGGGGGTGAAAGGATGGGCAGGAGGGGAATAAAGAGGCGTGAGAGCAGCTCCGGCTTCTGTTGGCGGGGGGCGCCCAGCATCCCCAAGGCATCCAGGGTTCTGCCACATCCCCCCTCCTTCTAAACCCCCCTCCTCGTGATCCCTGCAGGGTCCGTGACCCCTCTCATGTACCTCATTCATCACCACTCACCCCCATCACCCATCTCCCTGCAGGCTCCTATGTCCCATGCCTTCCACTCCATCCTACCCCACCCCTCCATCTTCTCGGTGTCCCCCTCCCACCTTGTCCCACTCTCCGTGCCTTGTGCAGGCTCCTCTCCTGCTCTGCCCCCATCTTCCCTATCCTCTGGCCACAGCGTCCCATTCTCCACTGGCATCTTCCCAGCCTCTCCCTATCAATTCCGCCCCCCCCCACCACAGTTCCCCCCATCTTCCTGGTACCCCCCATCTTCCCGTGTCCCCCCACGAAGTGCTCTGTACCCCCCTTTTCCTCACAGTCCCACTTTCCTCATGTCTCCCCTCCTCTTCCTAGTGACCCTCCCTTGGGGTGCCCCCCCATGCTCTGGGATCCCCCCATCTTCTCGCTACTCCTCCCCATCTTCTCAGTGCCCCCCTCATTGGGTTGTCCCCCCATCTTCCTGGTACCCCCGCCCATCTTATCGCTGTCCTCCCCTATGGTGTCCTCCCCATCTTATCTGGGTGGCGGCCATTCTTGTCCCGTCTCCAATGTCCCCTGTCCCTTCCCGCTTTCCGCAGCCCCCCCCCCCCGCCCCGTTCCGGTGTCCGTTCCTCCGTTCTCCCCCTCCTCGTCCCCCTCTCGGGCGGGGGGGGGCTGGCGGCGGCCCCGCTCGCGGGAGGGGCGTGGCCCGCGCTCTCGTGCCCTTATATGGCCATGGCTCGGGAGCGCGTCACGGGGGCGGGGCAGACGATGACGTCACCGGGGGTCGCGCGTGGGCTCCGGCGCGGGTCACGCCGGGTCACGGACCGCGGGGTCCCGCCGTGGGTCACCCCCCTTTCCCACATCGCGTCCGCCTTTGTCCCCCTGCCGCGCCCATCCCATGTCCCCCCATTATGTCCCCTGGTGTTTCTCTGCCACGTCCGCCCATCATGTCCCCCTGCCACGTCCCCCCCATCTCTTCCTCCTGTGTCCCCTGCCACGCCCACCCCATGTCCCCCCGTGCCCCCGTTAGTTCCTCCTGTATCCCCTTGCCACGCCCACTTCATGTCCCCCATATTCCCATCATGTCACCCCATCACATCCACCCCTGTCCCTTGGTGTGCCTCCCTCATTTCCCTGCGTGTTCCCCTTTCCCCCGTCACATTCCAGTGTCCCCCCTGCCGCTCTCACTCATGTCCTCCCATGTCCCCCATCACATCCCCCTGCCGTGCCCACCCCATGTCCTCCATCACCTCCTCCTCCTCCCTCTGCCACACCCACTCCTGTCCCCCCATGTCCCCCCATGATGTCCCCCTGCGATGTCCATCCCGTGTCCCCCTGCCTGTTGCCCACTGTCCCCTGGCCCTGCCCCACATCACACCACGCCCCCTGCTCTGCCCTTGTGTGCCCCACATCCTGCCCTATGTCCCTGCCCGAGTTTGTCCCCAGGGTCCCCTCCCTGCTGTGTCTGCTGTATCAACTCACACTGTGCCCTTTGGGGGTCCTGCCTGGGTGACCCCCACATCATCCCCACCTGTGTCCCCCCAGAGCTGTGCCCCGTGACACCCCATCACCTCCATATGGTTCCCAGCCTTGTCCCCCTGGCTCCTGCCTTGTGCTACCCCTGGGGGTCTTTTCCCCAAATCACCATGCCCTGGCTGAGACCTCCCAAGATCCTGCCCCAGTGTCACATTTCCTGTCACCCAGGTCCCTTGGGACCTTCCCACTCCTGCTTTGTGTCACTCTGGACCTCCTCCCTTCTGTGGGTCCTGCCCCCTGTGTCATCTCTCTTTTCTCACCCCTAACCCTACCCCTGTTCCTGCACATCTCTGTCACCTGCTGACCTTGTTCCCCCCATGTCACCCGTGTCCCATGGGTCACCCATGTGCCACTCCCTGTCCTGGTTCCCTCCTCCATGTGTCCCCCACCCATGTCACCACAGCCACAGGAAACACCACCCAAAATCCCCAGGGGACACCCACAACCCTTAGAGGGTTAAAGTGACCGCACGCACCCCACCCTGTGGCACCCATGGGTGCGGGAGGGGCCCAGGGAGGGAAAGGGGACACTTCTGGGCTGGTCCACAGCATGATGGTGCCATCACAGCCGAGCTCTGGTGACACCACAGCTGAGCTCCAGGTGGGCTGGGGACAGTGGGTGCTGGGGGGTGGGTGGGGTGATGGGGACACCGCAGCAGTGGCCCTGCCACCGGTTCCGGAGGCAGCCGGTGGCCTCGAGCCGAGGCTTTGTTTGTTGTTTTGGTCATGCTTCCCCATGGAGACGGGACTTGTGCAAACGCCATCGTCTCTCCCGGCGCCACCAGGGACACTGCGGGTACTGGGGAGGTCACGTCCTCCCCCCAACCCTGAGCTGTCCCCCTGCCACCACAGCCAGGCCCTGGTTGTCCCCATCATCACAGCAGGGCCCTGGCACCCACCCCATGTGCCACTGTGGGGATTCTGTCTCCTGGGCACTGTCCCCATCACAGCCTCGTTCCTTACTGCCACCATGACAGGTTTTGTCACCACAGCCACTGCCCCTACCAAAATCCTCCAGGGGGGTTTTGGCCAGCCTGGCCCCATCATGGTCACTCTGTCCCTGTTACTGCAGCCACACTGTCCCCACCAAAGCCACTCTGTCCTCACCTCAGCCACCACAGCCACTCTGTCCTCATGCAGCCACTGTGTCCCCTGTCCCCACCACAGCCATTCAGGCCCCACCCCAACCACCCCATCCTCAGCCACCACAGCCACACTGTCCCCACACAGCCCTGTGTCTGCCTGTCACCACAGCCACTGTGTCCCTATGACAGCCACCCCATCCTCACCTCAGCCACCACAGCCACCCTGTGTGACACTGATCACCACAGTTATCCCCCATCCTGACCTCAGCCACCACAGCCACCCCACCCCCATACAGCCCGTGTCCCCCTGCCACCACAGCCACTCTGTCCTTGTCACAATCCCTGCCACCATGGTCACCCTGTCCCCACCACAGCCACTCCATCCTCACATTGGCCACCAAAGCCACCCTGTCCCCATGCAGCCCCGGTGCCCCCCTGCCAGCACAGCTGCCTTATCCTCACACAGCTGTTGTCCCTTTGCCATCACAGCCACCCTGTCCCCACCACAGCCACACTATCCCTCCCAAAACCCCTGTATCCCCTCTGCGGCCACTCTGTCCTCATTGTGACCATTCTGTCCCCACCATGACCACCCTGTCCCCAGCATGGCCACCACAGCCAGTCTGTCCCCACACAGCCACTGTATCCCTCTGCTATCAGGGCCACCCTGTCCCCTCTGTAACCATTGTCCTCACCACAGCCATTCCCTCCCCACCATGACCGCCCCATCTTCACCTCGGCCAACACAGCCACAACTGTTCCCACACACCCCCTTTGTCCACTTGCCACCATGGCCACCCTGTTCTCATCTTGGCCACCACAGCCACTCTGTCCCCACCACAGCCACCCTGTTCCGCTGCCCCCCCGTGTCCTCCCCCCGGGGCGGGGCTGCCCCGAGGGCGGGCGGTGCCGGGCGGTCCCGGGCGGTCCTGGGCCGCCCCCGGCCGCGGTGACATCAGCCGTGAAAAGGGCGCGGGCGGCGGCATCCGGCACTGCCGCCCCGGGAGCGCGGGACCGGCGCCGCAGGTAGGGAGGGGCTGGCACCGGGCACCGGGCGCAGGTGGGCACGTGGTGGATTGGGATAGCACCGGGCACCGGGAGCGACACGGGCACCGGGACGGAGATGCGGACCGGGACAGCGACAGGGGCGGAGATGGGGACCGGCTCGGGACTCGCCACTCAGCCCCCGGGGCGCGCCCAGTGTCCCCCGGGCTGTCCCCCCGCCCGCCCCGGTGGCGGTTGCGGCCGAACCGCGCCCGCGGAGCTGCCGGGACACGCGGCCGCGCCCGGGAAACGGGACCGGGGTGCGGCTTCCGGCCCCGCCGTGCAGGGAGCCCCGGGGTGCGTCCGCAGGGCTGGCTCCGGTCCCCTCCCGCCGCCGCAGGGGTGGCCGTGTCCCCCCCCGGGGTCCCCTCCCCGCTGGCCCTGGGGAGTCTGAGGACCCCAGGGTGGTCGAGCCTTGGGTACAGCCCCTCCCTGCTGTCCCTGGGGTGTGTCAGGGGTCCCCAAGGTGACTTTTTGCTGATTGAGGTTCCCTCCCTGTTGGCACTGGAGGGTCTCAGGGGTCCCCAGTGTGGCTCGGTCCCAGCGGGGCTGGATACAGCCCCTTTCCTGCCGGTCCTAGGAGAGATCTAGGGGGTGCCCAGGCTGTCTCTGGATACCCCCGGGTGGCTGCCCCCTTACTGTGACCCTCGCTGCCCCCACGATGGCTGGAGGGTCCCCAGCCCCAGTCGATCTGGGCGCAGCACCGTACCACAGGGTCCGGAGGTCGCCAGGGCAGCGTGGCTGGGTTCGGGTGTGTCCCCCTCCCGCCTGGGCAAGCCCCGGCTGGGTCGGGAAATGATCCCAGTTCCAGCTCCTCTTTGTTTCCCAACGCCTTGGCCCCCGGCCGGGCGCTCTCCACACCACCCCCCGCGGGCTCCCCGTGCCCCAGGCCTCGCCCCGGAGATCCCCACGGCGGCCCGTGTGCTCCGCGGGCACACCTGGCTGGGGTTGGTTTTCCTCCTGTCCCTAAGAGCAGCATGTCCTGGGGCTGCTCCTGGTGACTGCACCCCTGAGCCTGAAGCCTGGTGTGTGACAAGGGTGAGCTCTGCCCCGAGCTGAGCCTGGCACCCCCGGTGTAGGCTGGGCAACCCCCGGGCAGCAACTGCCACATGTCCCCAGCTGGCACAGGAGCACCGGGGCAGGCAGGGCCACCTGCACGTGTTCCGGCTTCTCAGTGCCCCCAAATGCCAGCAGGGCAGGACAGGGCGTGGGGGCAGTGCATGGGTGGGGAGCCCCATGTGCCCACCACGACACTGGTGGACAGAGGGGACAAAGAGATCCTGCGGGCTCGGAACACCCTGGCTGGACAGGCTCTGCTCACATCCCCTGCAGGCACAACCTCCATTATCTCCAGCATGGGTGGCACCACTCCAATGGCACCTTGGCACAGGCAGCACCTGGCCAAGGGTGGGGTCTGGCTGCTCCGCCGGGGTGGGGACATTGCCGCCATCAGCCCTGGCCCCCACGCTCCTGCACCAGTCCCGGATCTGGCTCCAGGCCCGAGCAAATGGGCGAGATCTGCAAACAAGCTCTGACCGGCCCCCGGTGCCTGCCAAGTCCGTGTGCAGTGGCGGGGCCGAGCTGCAGGATGGGGATGCTCGAGTGGAGTCCGGCTGGGCACAGAGGGGTCACAGCGCTGCCCACCCTGCCCGGGGACAGTTGCCCCTTGGGTGGGCACAGACCCAGCACCTGCTCCTGGCCAGCTGGGTAGGAAAAGGGCAGAGCCTGGGCAGCGCCTGGCATGGGTGATAAGCTCCGTGCCGGACATCCAGGCGGGATGAGGCTCTGCCATGCCGAGGTCATGGGGCCCCCTCCGTCCCATGCTGGGTGCTCCAGTGCCACCGGAGGCACTGATAGGGTCTCATCCCTGCAGACCCCCCTGCCGTCAGCATGGCGAACCGGGGCCCATCGTACGGGCTGAGTCGGGAGGTGCAGCAGAAGATCGACCGGCAGTACGACCCCGAGCTGGAGCAGGTGCTGGTGCGCTGGATCCTGGCGCAGTGCGGCGGCGATGGTGGCAGCGCGGTGGCACAGCCGGCGCCCGGCAGGGACGGCTTCCAGCAGTGGCTGAAGGATGGCACAGTGAGTACCCCTGGGGCCAACCAGGGCAGGGGGTGACCATGCCACACACCTGACCCCTGCCCCTGCCTGCAGGTGCTGTGTCGGCTCATCAACAGCCTCCACCCGCGGGGACAAGCGCCTGTGGCCAAAATCCAGGCATCGGCCATGGCCTTCAAGCAGATGGAGCAGATCTCGCAGTTCCTGCAGGCAGCTGAGCGCTACGGCATCGCGGCCACCGACATCTTCCAGACCGTGGATCTGTGGGAAGGTGAGTGACCCGGAGGCCGTGGGGTGGGACAGGGACAGGGATGGAGACAGAGCTGAGCCTGCTGTGCGTCTTCCAGGGAAGAACATGGCATGCGTGCAGAGGACCCTGATGAACCTGGGCAGCCTGGCAGTGGCCAAGGGTGACGGGCTCTTCGTGGGAGACCCCAACTGGTTCCCCAAGTAGGTGGGGGTGCTGGAAGCAGGAGTGGGGGCCTGGCTGTGGGGTCTCATGAGGATGCTGACAACCCCCTGTGCCCGCAGGAAATCGCAGGAGAACCGTCGTGTCTTCTCAGAGGACAAGTTGAAGGAGGGGCAGAGCGTCATCGGGCTGCAGATGGGCACCAACCGGGGCGCCTCGCAGGCTGGCATGACGGGCTACGGGATGCCCCGCCAGATCCTCTGAGCCCCTCTGGACACCCCAGGCTTCTGCCTGCCAGGGCCCCCCCCCAAACTGCCTTAACCCTTGCCGTGGACCAGCCGGGTGTCCCCCGGCCCGGGCAGCTGCCCCCCGCCAGTTTTGTCAGGACCAAAGTAATTTTTTATTATTATTATTTGGCTGGGTGTGGGTGGTGCTGCTGTGCCCACCCCACCGCCCCGCAGTGCCTTGGGGGCTGCTGGAGGCCCCCCAGCGTGTTGGGGAGCAACCCCTGTGCCCCAATAAACAGTTCCTCTTCTTTCCAGGCCTGCGTGGTCGTGATTTGGGGTTGGGGGAGGGCAGGGGGCTCCTGCTGGGTTACAAGGGGGGACCCCGCTCTGGGGGTGCAGGGACCCCACAGCCTTGGCAGCAGCAGCCACGCGGAGGGGCGGAGCCACGACAAAGGGGCGTGACTCTGGGCGGAGTCAATACAGAATGGGCGGGGCAAGAGCAGAGCTGCTGATGGGCGGGGCAATGAGGGAGCGGGGCTAAGAGGTAGAGGGGCAGCGCTGAGTTGAGGGGTGGGGTTTAAAAGGGCGGGGCAAGGAGCAGGGGGCGGGGCGAGGAGGGGAAGGGTGGGGGCGCCACTGGTGACTCTCCGACAACCCCCGGGGAGGGGAGGTCGCGTGTGTCGTGTTCATGTAGGGGCACTTTAAGGATATCTGTGCAGGGAGGACACCACACGGGACAGGTGTGAGCACACTGGGTGGCACAGCTCCGCCAAGCCCCGCCTCCTTCATCTTAAGCCCCGCCCCTCCTGCCTGAGGCACCACCCCCAATTCCCCGGCCCGTTCCCGGACGCCCTGCAAGTTGTTAGGGCGTTGCCATGGCAACAGTCACTCCCGACAAATCGCGATAGCGGGTCCGGTCGCGCTGACACAGTCGGTGCAGACACGTCCCAGCCGTCGGTCCCAGCACATTGTGACGGTCGGCTCCAGGACAACAGGACAGCGCCGACAGCGCCGGCACTGGCAGCGCGATGGCAGCCGCGACTGCCGGCACACGATCCCGGTCCCTCCGTGCCGGGGGCTCCTCCCGGGGGTCCCTCCTCGCCCGCCGTCTCCAGCATTCACCGCCGGGATTTCAGTCCGTCCGTCCCGATGTCTCCCCCCGGGCTCCCCAGCCCTCCCGCACCCTGCAGAATGTCCAGCTCCTTCCGCTGACCCCCCAGACCCTCTGTCCCTCCGGGAGTGCCCCCGACAGCCCCGGGGCCGATCCCGGCCGATTCCTGCCGGGATCAGTGGGTGTCCGGGGAGCGCCAGCTGGGAGGGGTTCAGGTCCCTCAAACATTTCTTTTCTGCAGGTCACGGGCTCCAGCGACCCTGCCGTGATCTCTCAGGATGTGCCAAAACATCCTCGAGAGTGGCTCTCCTTCAAGCCCAAGCTCAAGACCATCCGAGTCATCACCAAAGACCTGATCCGGGACCTCATGTAAGGGTTTGGTCAAGCTCTGAGGGATATTTGGGTCCTGGTGGGTGTCACTTCACCTTCCAAAAATCTCTGAGGAGCAGGGACTGGCAGTGTGCCCCGGCCATCCCTGGGGATCCTGCCCCCCTGCATCCCTGGTGCCACTTTCACCACACTTTCCCTTCCTGCCTCACCCCAAAACAGCAGAGCCGGGTCCCCATGGCTTCCCCAGCACTTCCCGCATTGCTCTGGGCTGGCTTGGTGGCCGAGTGGGCAGCTCAGGCAGCTCAGGGAACACAGGGAGCTGTTGGGGTCTCCGTGCCACTGAGCTCTCTGCCTGTGCTCCCCAGCATTCCCCAGGAGAAGCCTCAGCCGGGTCTCATCATTGAGGGAAAGGAATATGAGAGGATCAAGGAATCAGCTCAAGCCCCGACTGAAGTGGACAACTGGGACAAGCTGAAGACCCTGAAAGCCAGACAGGACGCTGCTTTCGTAGGCATCTCCTTTCCTGCTCCCTCTTTTCCTGCTCCGTGGCCAGGCTGTAGGGATGGTGGCTTCACCAAGGGGGTCTCTTTTGTCCCTCATGTTTTGGGGCACAAGGAAGGCTGCAGGGCTCGGGGCTCCACTGAGAGCTGGGCAGCATCCCTGGAATTGTGCCCAGCACTTCCAGCCTTCCAGGGGCATGAAGTGTCTGCCCAGAGATGTGGAAAGGGGTGCCCATGGCCGTGCCAGGGCCCCAGGAGCCCGTCATGTCCCCACTCTGTGCTGGGAATGTGGCACCTGAAGTGTGACCCCTGCGAGCCCTCAGGAAGGTGCCCAGGATTGGGCAGCACTCTCTGTCCCTGCAGGAAACCCTGCAAAAGGCCCAGATGGAGGAGCAGAGAAAGGCAGAACTGGAGGACAAGAGGGACCATGGGAGAGACCTGGAGGAGGAGCAGCTGCAGCAGGAGAAGAAGAAGCTGCTGCAGCGGGCGGCGAGGATGAGGCTGGAGCAGGATGAAGAGATCCGGGAACTGAACACGGTAGGGCCAGCGCTCCCCGCTGTCAGCTGGCACTGCCTGAGCCTCCCCTGCTCCTCGCGCTCCCAGGCTCTTCCTCTCCTTCCCTTGCCCTCCCTGCTCCCTGTGTCCCAGAGCGGCTCCAAGCCACAGACATCTCTTGACCCCACAGCTGTTCCTCAATGCCAAGTGCAACATGATCCGGGACAAGCAAGTCCTGGAGAAGCAGATGATCCACAAGGAACTGGCCGAGGAGGAGAAGCGCCTGGACAAGATGATGGAAATGGAGCGGGACAAGGGCATGGAGGCCCAGGAGGAGCTGGAGCGCCACAGGAGGCAGGAGCTGATGAAGTGAGCAGAAGGCTCCCACTTCCCCATGGAGGCAGCTGGCCCATTCCAACCACACCAGCCCTGTCCATGCGGCGTTCCCATGATGGGGAGCAGGATGGAACCAGAGGGAACCCTTCTGCTCTTGGACTCCCAGAGCCAGGCAGGACATTGTGAAGCAGATGGAGCGCAATGCAGAGGACCGGGCCTGAGGGCCGAGGAGCTGTACCAGGAGGGTCAGAGGCAACTGGAGCGGCTGGAGCAGATGAAGAGGGAAGATCGGAAGGTGGGAGCAGGGAACAGAGGCATGCAGGGAGGTTTCCACCTGGCTGGAAAGGGTCTGGCAGTGCTGGATCAGCCACACTCAGGGAGTGGGGTCAGCAGCCAGCAGGATCAGAGCTGTGGTCCCATGGGGACTTTGTGTCATCCCTGGGAGATGACCCAAAGCCTGCCTGCCCTGTGTGAGGAGGAGGAGGAAGGAGCACTCGGCCGGGGTGGCCTCCAACCCTGCGTGGCATTTCCAGGCTTGGGAGCAGAAACAGGAGAAACTAAAGCAAATCCATGCTGACATTCAACGTTTCAATATGGAGACCCAGAGGCTGAAGGATCAACAGCGGGAGCAGGAGAGGCTGGAGGACGAGCGAGTGCTGGAGCAGCAGCGGCAGAAGGCTGTAAGAGCAGGGCAGGGCAGGGCTGTAGGAGCTGCCCTGGGGCTCTGTCCCACAGCCTGGGGCTCTG
The DNA here is from genome assembly GCA_021534815.1 of Acrocephalus arundinaceus. Taxonomy (NCBI): domain Eukaryota; kingdom Metazoa; phylum Chordata; class Aves; order Passeriformes; family Sylviidae; genus Acrocephalus; species Acrocephalus arundinaceus. Next base: position 1,588,233 of record JAJEOU010000774.1, read on the forward strand.
TCCTGTCCTGGGGCTCTGTCCCACACCCTGGGGCTCTCCCCCATAGGAGCGTGAGGCCGCCTGGGAGGCAGAGCAGGAACAACTGCGCCTGGAGAAGGAGAAGGAGCTGGCTCGTCTCAGGGCCATGCAGCAGCAGGCCCAGGACTGGCAGGCAGAGATGGTGAGTGGCCCAGGCACAGGTGACAGGCTCCCCTGCCACCATCCATGTCCCCAGCCTGGCAAAGAGGCAGCTCCTGGATGTGGGGGTTCTGCAGGACCAGCCCCTGGAGCCAGGGGATGTCCTGGAGCAGTGCCAGCGGAGCCAGAGCCATGGCCAAGGGCTTCCATGGCTGCCCCCAGAGGAAGCTCAGCACTGTCCCCTGTTTGGGCAGGATGCTCTGAGGGCCAAGAGGAACCAAGAGGTCGCAGACCGGGAGTGGCGCCGGCAGGAGCTGGAGAGGTCACGGAAGAAGGCCGAGCTGGAGCAGCAGCTGAGGCAGGACCGCCTGGAGCAGGTGGCCCAGAAGGAGCAGTACCTGGCCATGCAGGTGGAGCAGGACCGCCGGGAATTCCAGAGGGTGCTCAAGTGAGGCACACGGGACCGAGGAATTGCTGAGGCAGTGGCTGGGGGGCTCCCAGTTCCAGCCGGTGCCTCTGGGGGCTGCAGTGCCAGCCCAGGGGCTGTGCCAGGTGTGGGGGCTGTGGCGGGGTCTCTGAGCCAGCCCGGCTCTTCCACAGGGCCCATCAGGAGCAGCTGGAGCAGGAGAAGCTGGAGCGGGAACAGAGGGAGCTGCGGCAGCGTGCCCATGCCGAGTATCTCCGGCAGCAGATCCAGGAGCTCCAGCAGCAGCGGGAGCGGGAGCGGGCGGCCGTCCTTGAGGAGGGCCGGCAGCAGCGGCAGGAGGTCCAGCAGCGCCGCCAGCGCCTCGCCCAGCTCAGGCAGCAGAAGCTGCAGGAGTTCAGGTCAGGAGCTGCCACCGCTGCTTTCCTGGGCTCCCTGGGCTCCCTGAGTCCTTCCTGGTGTCCCAGCCTGGGTCACCTCCCAGCTCCCTCTGCATCCTCAGCAAACGGGACCTGCTGCAGGGCCACGGTCCCAGGTCCATCAGGAGCCTGATGGATTCTTTCCTCTGCAGAGCCGCCGGAATTCCTGACAGATATTGTGCCCATGGGGAGCGCAGGGCTTGGAGACGAGCCAGCGCTGTGCCCTCCTAGGCCCAGCCCCATGAGGAACCAGCTCCAATTCCCCACGGATTTGGGGCTCCATTTCCATTGTCCTGGGTTACAAGGACAAGGTTTCAGGTGTGACCAGACTGTGTGTTGTACTCCCATCTCCATCATCCTGCTGAACTCTTAATGGCTGTGTCACTCACTGTAGCTATCCAGTGCTCAGCCGATCCCTCAGGCTGCAGGCTGGCTTTTAGAGAACGGAAGGAGGCAAAGGCTGCAGGGCAGTGTTTGTTTGTCTTCCCAAACTGACTCCAGCCTCAGGGGTCACCTCTGCCAGTGGGCCATCATGGCTCAGGGTCCCCATGGGGCAGCCTGTGGAGACCTAGGCCGCCAAGGATTCCCCAGAACATCCCATGAGTCACAGGAATACATAATTCCATTGTGAAATTCCCTGCCCTGGGGGAGGCACTGAACATTCCTGCCCGAATCTGACCATATATAATCTGGGCTCTTTGGGACTTGGGACACCACCACTGCTCGAGGGACCTAGAGGAGAACCAGACCTTCCACAGAAGGACCAGACCTTCCCCAGGACCACTGCTTTTGACAAGACAGCAACCATCACTTCGGCTGGACTTCATCCACCACCCTGACTGACAGGATGCCAGGTTGTACTCTGCTTTTGTTAAGTCAGTTTTTCTGTATCATTGCATTTATTGTAATCTTTCTATTAAATAGTAATTCTGACCTGAAATCTCTCTCAAGGTATTTGTGCGGTGTTCATTTCTCCTGCTGGTTTACTTTCAAACCAGCACACCCACTGACTGAGTTTTGCAATAAATGACATTTTCTGAGCAGTGTTTTCCATGGGCCTCTTGCTCTGCTCTCCTCCTCCTCCCAGTGCTCCCAAACCTGTGGTTTTACCTGCAGGATCATGGAGAGGAAATGGGATGGAAAACCCACCTGTGCCCTGGCAGCACAGGGATGGGAGTTAAAAGGAACAACCGCTACCACAGGAAATTCTACAAGGATAAATCTGTTCCAGTCTCTTATGGGCAAGTCCTCAGTCAGAACAGGAGGGATGATGCTACTTCCCAACCTCTGGAAGGGCCCTCCAGGTCATATTTACAAGGAGTGAGCAGCAAGTGCCATGACCAGGACTAGAGGGGCCCTGGCTCCTGCCAGGTGGGCCAAAGGGACTCTGGGATCCCTTGGACTGTGTGGATCCATGGCCTGGCACAGCAGAGCCACGGGAGCACTCGGCTTTAGGTGACCCCAGGGCACAACGTCCTCTGATGCCATCGAGATCCAGAGGGGCAGAATCCATTTCTGTTCCTGGGGTGACAGGGGGGATCCCAAGAGGGAGTGAGCTGGGAATGGCCAAAACAGGCCCTTGGGACTGGCCCAGAGGCCCCAGGAATCCTTGGCATGGATTCTGTCAGGAGAGGGGATTTCAGGGAGCCCAAAGGGCATCATTGGGCTTTGGCAGAGCTGCTGTGGAGACAGAGAAAATTCCACAGCTCAGTCCCTGCCCTGGGCTCTCCCAGGACCCTTCTGCTGTGGGGCTGCTCAGGGTGCAAGAACAACAGGGATCAATGGCTGCCAGAACAGGGCCTCATCAGCAATATGGCACCAACCGGGACTGCAGGACCCCATCCCTGGCATGAGCTGTGACCTGGAGAGCTGGGAGTGCTCAGCCAGAGCCACTGAGCCTTCAAGAGCCCCTGGCATGGGTTTTGGTATCATAGTGAGTTTTTCCCACTGTTAGTGTGAAGGCACTGGGAAAAGAAGGGGAGTGGGACTCCTCAGGGGTAGATGGTTGGTGATTGAGTTAAACCAATGGAGTTGGCTGTTAGCTTTGGCACACCAATAAAATGGTGTGGGGAGGGGGAGAGGGGTTTGGGAGTTTTGGCTGAGGGTGGGTTCTTTCCACTTGGGATTTTTCAGGATTTGCCTCATGGTGCCATGAGAGGCTCTGGGCTCAAATCTGGGCCTTTTGCTGGGCTTCAAGTCAGCACTACGATGGAGTTCTGCCTACCTTCCCCACCTGTGCCCGCTGCTGTGAGAGGATTTCAGCCGCCACTGCCGCCTCCTCTGCTGCTGGCACCTGGTGCCAAGTGTGTGAGTATGCAGGGCTAACACCCTCACCTTTCTTGTGGGGCCAAGGCCGTCGTCGCTCCTGAGGCGTTGGAGCCTGTGTCGCAGCGCCCCCTGCTGGCCGGGAGTGGCCCCCACCCTGCAGCGCCCCCTGCTGGCTGGGCATGCTCCCCGCAGCGCCCCCTGCTGGCCCGGCGTCCTCTCTGCAGCATCCCCTGCTGGCTGTGAGCTATTCCCTGGAGCGCCCCCTGCTGGCCGTGGTCATAACTGCACCATATATGAAAACCCAGCCCTGAGCAAGTTGGAAATTTCAGTTGTTGTCTTGTTGCTTGTTCTATTCTATTTTCCACTGAAGAGCTCTTCTTCCCTTTTCTACCTTTTTTTATTTTTTTCTGAAAGCCCTGTACTTTTGAAGTTACAGTAATTTGGAGAGAGGAGTCATCTTTCCTTTCCAGGAAGGTTCCTGCCCTCCTTGGCAGATATTTGTCTTTCAAATCAAGACACGCAGGAAGGAAAGTATTTCACCCCCATCTCTTAGGGGCAGCTGAGAGGTGGCCTCTGGAAGTCCAAGGGCAGCCAGAGCCATTGGTCTTGTCAGCTTTCATCTGGGAGCAATCCTTGGACATTTCTTGCTTTAGGACAAATGGAATCCCAATTTCAGCTGTGGGCACCCTGTGGAGAATATTGTCTCTTTTCCATAGGAAGGAAAGCTTGGCTCACCAGTGTCTCAGGAGCATCCTAGAGGTGGCTCCTGGGAGTCAAAGGCCAGCCAGAGTAATCAGTCCTGGCAGCTTTCATCTGGGAGCAATCCTTGGACATACTGAATTTTAGAAGTGGAATCCAAATTTCAGCCGTGGACTCCTGGATGAGAACAACAGATCTTTCCCTTCGGAAGAAAACCACAAACCCCTCACCATGTCTCAGGTATACAAAATGTGCTGTCCAGGGGAGGGAATGATCAGCAGGACTTTTGTCCACCTCTCTCCCACACTCCAAGGTGCAGCAGCCCCAGGTGTGACCCCTGAGGAGGAGTAGGGGGTGGGTCCTGCTGGGGGCTGATTTTGGGGGGTCACCTGCTCACACCTGCGCTGGAACCTGGCCTAGCAGAGGGGCTGAGGGGACCGTCCCTGGGTGTCCCTCTAGGAAGGACAGTCGGGGCATCTCACAGGGCCTGAGGGAGCACCCAGATGCACCTGGAGAGGGAACATTGCCCCAGGAAGGGGAGGAGGGACCACCCCTTGTGCCCAGCAGTTGGGGCAGCACATGGGGTCAGAGGGGGGGACCTTTCTCCTTTCCCCTTTTGATTTCATCTTGACAGTCCCTCCCCAGTGCTCCCAGTCCCCCCCCAGTGCCCCCAGTAAAAACGGGGGTTATGAGGAGCAAAGGGGTTTAAACTGAGAGGAAAAACTCCTTTATCATCATCATCTGTGTTTAAATTGGGGAGGATCCCCTTTCACCTGAGCTTTTAAGGGTGTCAGTCAAAGGAGAACTTGCCTTTTCCATGATAGAAGGAGTAGCAATTGACAGTGAGTCACAATTTCCCCTTTTTTTCCCGGTTTAAATACAAGGGCAGAACCTTGGTGATAGCATTTTTGGGGGGCTGAACTGAGAGTAACTCCCTATTTTCATCATCTGAAGGTTTAAAGTGAGGGGGAAATCCTGTTACCTCTCCTTATTAAGGGTTTAAATTGAGGGAAAATCCCCCTTTTACCCATCAATTGAGAGATTTAAATTAAGGGAAATGCCTTCCCCTCCCCCCCCCCATATTTTAGGGGAGTAATTTGGTTAGGAGAACCCATTTATTTGTCATTTTATTGGTTTAAGGTAAACACCCTCTATTTCATCATTTTAAGTGTTTAAATTGAAGGAAACTCCCCCCTTTCCAGCATTTTGAGTGTTCCAAGTGGAGGATTCCCCTCCATTTCAGGACATTTCTCCCAGTGCCCTGACACTAAATCCCTTGTGTGGGAGCAACCCATGTGCATCCGTAATTTTGTAGGTGAAATCCCACTTTCAGGAAAATACCTGTGTACCCCCCTGAAAACTCCTGGACCTCCAAGACTCCTGAATCCCTGATACCTTTGAATATCCTGGCCCTGGAAATGGTGCCATGGACCCCTGAGACCCTGGGAATGACCACCAGGCCCACGGACCCCCAAGACCCCTGGAGCCCAGATCCCTGTGAACCTCCTGGCTCTAGAAGTGACATCTCCAGAGCCCCAAGAGCCCTGGACCCCCTGGGAACGATCATGAAGCTCATGGTCCCCCAAGACCCCAGAAACCTACAGATGCCCTGGCCCTGGCACTGACACCTGTGGCCCCAGAGATGCCTGGACGTTTGGGAATGAGCGTGAGGCCCGTGGCAACAATACACCCCCCCCCCCAAAAGTTCTTCCATGATAACAGGCCGCGTTCCCATGGCAACACACATTTCCCACGCCCACGGCGCACGCGCCGAGCCTCCCCCGGACTACACTTCCCATCACCCCCCGCGCCCCGGCGCACGCTCACGGCCCTCGGCCGCTCTGCTGACTTCATTTCCCAGCGCACCCCGCGGCGCGGGGGGAGGGGGGGTGTCCCTACGGTGGCCGGCGCGGGCTCGGGCTCGGGCTCGGGCTCGGGCTCTCTGAGGGGCGGGAGGCTCTGAGGGGCCTTTGGTGAGGGTGTTGTGAGGGGGATGAAAGGAGCCAAACAAAGAATCTTCTATTTTTGCCTAGTTTAGTAGTTTCTTTTTTGTAGTTTGCCTAAACTTTATAACGTTCATTGTACATTTTAGTTTTACTTACTCGATTTTGCTTAAACTTTGTAACTTTCAGAGTATAATTTAGTTTTACCATGCAACCGACAGTCGTAGCTTTAATTACTGTTTAGGTCGTTAGCTTGTAGTAGAGCATTGATAACGAGGGACTGGGAAAATGAGCAAAACTCGCCAGCTGTGGCTTGATTACAATGACCTAAGACCTTCAAAACACTAAATAGGTATGAAAGATGAAAGAGTCCTGGGTCTCGCCTCCGGTGCCCGGACAAGGAATGGACAAAGCCATTTGCCAGCGTCAAGGTTCGGCCAAAGGACAAGATGACGATGACGATAGAATCGTGTAAAAACGAGGTAAGCACCCCGAAAACACCCAAAATAAGCGCAGTCGTTCAGAATATCGAACAGCAGGTGGCAATCTTACTCCACGGAAAACCTAAAGGACAAAAATATTCCAAGAAATTCCGAGCGACGTAACTCACTGTGTGCAGAGTGGGGAGGGGCATTCGGGAGGGGTTCGGGCAGTCTTTCGACTATGACAATTTGACCATCGCAATTTGTCTATAAACCCGAGCGAACGATGCCTGACGGAACGTGTTCGTGGAGGGACACTCCCAGCACGTTCCCGAGACGGGAATAAAGGGATGATTTAAGAGTTAAGTGAATTTCTTTGGATCGGGGAGATCCCATCCCTTGGTGGGGTTTGGTGGGTCCCTTGCTGAGTGTGTCATGAAGAGAGTTGAGACCCCCGGCCCGTGCTGGAAATTTGGGGGTCTTGAGGAGGCTGAGTGTCCCTTGCTGAGGGCGTGGTGAAGTTTGGGGTGTCCTGAGGGGGTGGAGGGTCCTTTGGTGAGGGTGTGACTGTGGAGAGATGAGCCCATGGCCCTTGCTGGGAATCTGGGGGGGATCCTGAGGGGGCTGAGGGACCCTTGGTGAGGATGTCCTGAGGATGAGATCCTGGCCCTTGATAGGGTTTGAGGGATGTTGGAAAGGGTTTGGGGGGTGTTGGGGCATCCTAAGGGGCTCTGAGGGTCCCTTGGTGAGGGTGTGGTGAGGGGGATGAATCCCCGACCCTTGCTGGGAAACTGGGGGGTCTTGAGGGGGCTGGGGGTCTCTTGCTAAGGGTTTCATGAGAAGGGGTTGAGACCCCCTGCCCTTGCTGGGAATTTTGGGGCGTGCTGAGGGGCTCTGAGGGTCCCTTGGTGAGGATGTGGTGACAGGGAGATGAGACTCCCGACCTTGCTGGGGACTTTGGGAGGGTCAGGAGGCCCAGAATTGGGGGGTCCCAAGAAGAGTGAGCCCAGACTGAGCCCCTCACCCGTCACTGGGAATTTTGGGGGGTCCTGAGGGGGGGCTGAGCCTCCCTGGGAGTTGGGTGATCCCAAAGAGGGGGGACTGAGCCTCCCACCCCTCATTGGGGATTTTGGGAGGTCTTACAGGAGCCACTAAAGGGGGAATCCTTGGATTTTAACATGGAGTCCCTGCTGGGGAGGCCAGAGGGGCGTTTTTAGGGATAAAACCCTTGGATTTCAACATGGAGACTCTCCTAGGAAGGGCAGGGGGAATTTTTAGGGATAAAACCCTTGGGCTTCAACATGGAGGTGCTTCCTCCACCTTCCTGGAACTTGTGTTCTCCAGCTACTGCTTTTTGACACCCAAAATTGTAACTCTGACCTGGAAAACACCTTCCCATGGGAATGTTTATGCTGTGTGGAAACTTATCTTCCCCCTCAAAATCAAAACTCCCTAAACTGCGTGGATGTTTTTGGGCTGAAATATCTTAAATCCCAGCGTGGGGGTTGGTTTTCAGGAATCCCTTTGGATCCTCCTGCTGTTGCACTTTGCTCTGGGTTGGTAAAGTCCAATTACAGATTAATTCCAGGGATTTCTGAGCTGCAGGAACGTTTTGCTGCCAGCCCTGGAAGTCCAAGGTGTGTGAGGAGCTGTTGGGACCTGCCCATGGCTGGTGAATCCCATAGAAATCCCAGCTGGGATTTGGCTCTGTGCCAGCTGACCCAAATTCCTGATTCTCTGATTTTTCCATGTGGGGGGAATTCTGCACCTGGGTGATCCAGTTGAGGGAGCAGCATTCCCAGGCTGAGGGGGGAGGGTTTTGTGAGATGAAATTTTCCCTCATTTTTGAGCATTTAAAATGCTGCATTTGGGATCAGAGGGAGGTTTGGAGCTTGATGCTGGAATTTTGGGATTCAGTGGCCGGTGCCACAGTGAGGACTGGAGTATGGTGTGTGAAATAATTAAGCCCTGGTGTTAATGATGGCTAATGAGTTGGGTTTGCTTGTGGTCTCCCAATCCTTGGTATCCCTATGGGAGCTGGAAGAATTGGGAATTTCCTCTTGGCTTATCCTCTTATTTCCTGGGAGAAGTGGCTTTAATTTGTCCCTGTGTCCTGTAGACACAGGGAGGCTGGCTCTTGCCGTATTCCTGTATCCCAACATTCCAACATCCCCGTATTCCTGTATTTCAGAATTCCAGTAGCCCTGTATTCCTACATTTCAATATTCCTACATTTCAGCATTCCCATTTCAATCCTCCAAAAGCCCTGTACTCCTATATTTCAATAATCCTATGTTTCAGTGTTCCTGAATTTCAATATTACTGTATTCCCATATTCCTATATTCCAACAGCCCTGTATTCCCATATTTCAATATTCCCAGATTTCAGCATCCCTATATTTCAATATTCCTGTATTCCAATTGCCCCTGTATCCCTGCATTTGACAACCTGGTATTCCTATATTTCAATATTCCAATAGCCCTGTGTTCATATATTTCTATATTCCAATATTCCTGCATTCCACCAGCCCTGTATTCCCATATTTCACCATGACCTTGTGAGGATGTGGATTCCCGAGGATCCCCATCTGTCCCCTTCAGAGGGAGGGACACCATGGAATCATGCCATGGAATCACATTAGGGACACCATGGAATCACACTATGGCGTGACACCATGGAGTGACATCCATCTCCCAGGATTCCAAGCCCTCTCCGCCTTTCCTCTCTCACACCTGGAAGTCATTCCCCAAACTGCTGTTTTCCTTGGGAAAATCCTCCATCCTCAACTGGGAGAGGGAAAATCCATGAGCTGGGATGTCATTCCCACAATTATAGGGAACAAGGAGTGCCATGACCAGGACTAGAGGGGCCCTGGCTCCTGCCAGGTGGGCCAAAGGGACTCTGGGATCCCTTGGACTGTGTGGATCCATGGCCTGGCACAGCAGAGCCACGGGAGCACTCGGCTTTAGGTGACCCCAGGGCACAACGTCCTCTGATGCCATCGAGATCCAGAGGGGCAGAATCCATTTCTGTTCCTGGGGTGACAGGGGGAGGATCCCAAGAGGGAGTGAGCTGGGAATGGCCAAAACAGGCCCTTGGGACTGGTCCTGAGGCCCAGGAATCCTTGGCATGGATTCTGTCAGGAGAGGGGATTTCAGGGAGCCCAAAGGGCATCATTGGGCTTTGGCAGAGCTGCTGTGGAGACAAGAGGGAATTCAACTGCCATGGCCTGATCCTGACTGCCCTGGAAACCCCCAAAGGACCTTGATGACATCATCGTGTGGGGAACACAGCAGAGGAGTGGTTTGGGACAGGGGAGAAGAGAATCCAGAGCCTCCTGAAAGCCTCTTTTGCCATCAGAGCAATGAATATCCAGGGCCCTGCCAGCTTTCTCTGGTGGAGGAAACATGCCTGGGGAAGGGTCCAGGGTTTGTTCTTTTTTGGGGGCTTTCCCTGGAAATCATTCCTTTTGTGACCCTTTGGATTCTGAACCTTGCTGCTGCTGCTGTTGGTTTTGTTCTCTCGTTGCTGTTTGCAGGAAATTGTTCTTCTCTCAGCCCTTTGGGATCTTTGCCTTCTGTGCCTCCACTGGCAGGGGGAGGGGCAGCAGCCCCTGGTTTTTAGTGGCAGCCCAGAACTGGAGAATCCCATTTCTAAAGCCAAACAGAGCTGAACACAGAAATGCCATTTCTGCCAGTTTAACCAAAAAGCTACATTTTGGGCCAAATAACAGGGAAATAGGTCCTGTGCTCCCCCCGGCACTGGGAGGAGAGGTGGGAAGCCATGGGTGTACTGGGAGTACTGGGAGGATGAAAGGAGAGCACTGGGTGCCCTGTGCAGCTCCCCGACTCCTGATCATCACCCTGGGCACGATGGGCAACCACAGGAGCCATGGGATGGGGACTCCTTGGTGTTCCCCAGGGTCACAGCACATTCTCATAGATGTCCCTGGTGTCCTGCAGTCGCCCATGTGGTCCTGGCAGCTCTGCATGGGTCACCTGGGGGTCCTTGGTGGGGATAGTGTGGGGGGGCCCTGTAAGAGACATCAGTTCTGGGGACCTGACTCAGGGTGACATCCAAAAGTGACATGTCTGTGTCCCCACTCACCCCCATACTCACCCCTTGCCCTCTCGATGCCTGTGATGTGAGTGTCCAGCACTTCCCCCTCCTCCAGGGGCTCTGGAGGGGCCCTGTGGGGATAAGGGGGTGTGGGAGGGGTGTCTGGAGAAGGAGGAAAGGAGAGTCATGTCTGGAGCCCCCCACTCACCTGTCCTGGGATTTCCTGGCAGCTGCAAGAAAAAGGAGGGGAGGTGATCATGGTGTCCCCTGGGCCACCAACCCAACCTGGGATGCCCATTGGACCCCTGAGCCCCCACCAGACACTGATTTCTGCTGGACTCCCAGGCCTTCTGCACCCAAAACCACACCTGAGGAGCCCCAGAACACCTGAGGCACCCAGGTACTCCAAGTCCCCCCAGGACCCCTGAAACCACCCCCAGGACCCCTGATTCTTCCCAGGGCCCCTGAGCACCCCTCAACCCCCCAAGAATGGAATGTAAGGAACCCTTCAAATTCCATCAGGATCCCTGAAGATCTCTCAACATCCCTGCACGACTCTCCAACACCTCTCTAAAGCCGCCAGGAGCTCCCAGTGACATCCCAGTATTCTTCAAGGACCTTTCTGGGACACCCCAGGACCCTCCAAAATGCCCTCAAATTTGTGAGCACCCCAAGCAAAGGTCACTGGGGGCTCAGCTTTCCCCAGGTCAGGGGCTTTGGGTGATGCCCCAATGGACCTCCCTGTCTGTGGGGCTTCCCCCCACTTCTTATAGGACCTCATCCACCTCCATTGTCACCCACCCCGGCGGTGCCACCAGTGACAGCCCCCAATGACACTGAGGAGCAGAACCAGGAACAGGAGGGTCCTGCCGACATTCACAGCCACTGCTGGGGACAGAGGGGGACACATCAGGGTCACCACTCACCTCAGAGTCTTGCACCCCCCGGTGACCCTGTGTGACCACACCTGTGTTGCCGTGTCCTTGCAGTGTCACCTCCAGGGCCAGCTCTGGGCTGAGGGCCTGGTGCCAGTCCAGCTGGTTGGTGGCCACGCACTGGTAGGTGCCTGAATGTCCCACATCGACGTCCCCAAGCTCCAGGACAGGACCCTGGGCCACCTCCTGCCCATTGTGCAGCCAGGTGAAGGTGACAGGGGCTGAGCCCATCTGCACCGAGCAGCGCAGGGTCACGGGGTCACCTGTGTGCACCTGGTGTGCCGGGGGACTGGGGGTGATTGTGGCATTGGCCACGGGCACTGCGGGGACACAGGGCTGAGGCCAGGAGGAGGGGCTGGCACTCAGTGTGTGCGGGGGACAATGAGAACCAGAGGGGAGAGAGAGGCATCTCAGAGAGGGATGTGGGAGGCTCAGAGAGGAGTGCGGGAAGCGGGGTTTGAAGGACCCAGGTAGCAAAAGGAGACTAGAAAATGGAGCAGGGAGCCTGGAAAAGGGTGTGGGATGCCAGGGAGAGATGGGGTGCATGTGGACAGCCAGGGAGGAGTGCGGGAATGGATGAGGGACCTGGGGAGGGTGTCAGGGAGGAATGGAGGTCCCCAGGCAGGGGACCCGAGGAGGCTGTGGGAGCTCCCCGTGCCCATCCCCGCACTTACTGCGCACCGTGACGCGGAGCCGGGCGCTGCTCTTCCACACAGCCCCGTCCTGGGAGCGCACCTGGCAGCTGTAATTCCCTGAGTGGGAGACCCCCACGGCGGGCACCAGGAGCTGCGGGGACCCCTGCGGGCCCCCATCAAATGCCCATCCCAGTAGAAGAGGTGCAGGAGGGGGGCTGGGGGCCGCAGGGGGCTGGGGGTGCTGAGGCAGCTGAGATTGAGGGGGGACCCCTGGGTGGGCTCGGGGGTACCCTCCAGCACCGGCACCGTGAAGAGCTCTGGGAAGGAGAGGGGAGGGGGATTTGTGACCCCGAGCCTGCTGTGAAGGGGCTGTGGGGGTGCTGAGGTTTGAGGTGTGGAGGTGCTCACCGTGCACTGTCACTGTCACCGCCAACTCATCCCACAGTGGCGGCCAGAAGCTCGGCGAGACACTGCAGCCGTAGTGGCCGCTGTGGTGCAGATGCAGAGGGGGCAGGGTCAGCTTGGTCCTACGGTAGTACCGCAACAGATAGTTCCCATCGTGGTAAAAGCACACTACAGGGACCGACTCCATCTGCCTGACCCGGCAGCGCAGTGTCACCGTGTCCCCCTCCAGCAGCGCCCGTGCCGGCACCTGCAGAACTGCTGTGGCTGTGGGACAGGAGGGTCCCGATAGCAACAGAAGGAACCAGGGGTCCCCCATTGCAACAGGGTGGTCTCGTCGCACTGGGATGCACTGGGGCATACAGGGGATGCTCCAGTGATGCTCTGGGATGTCCCGTGAGCAGGGGATGGGCTCTGGTCACACAAGGGGTGTGACCCATGAAGCTGAGCTCACCCAGAGCTCTCGTGGCTCGCGCAGGTGCCAGGGTGGGGACACAAAGACCTCTCACCATTTACAACATGCACGGGGGGGGCTGAGCCCGGTGCCCGGTCTGTCACACGTGTAGGTGCCACTCTCAGTGACAGTGGCGTGGTCGCGTCCCTCCTGCCCCCAGCGCTGCCCATCCTTGTACCAGGTGGTGGCACTGGTGGTCCCCGAGCCCTGGCAGGTCAGTGTCACCCGGTCCCACAGCACCGCCGGCCTCCAGGGGGGCTGCACCAGGAGCTGGGTGGTCTGGGAACCTGTGGGTGACAGGGGACACCAGCCTGCCAGGGCCAGCGCGGGGCTGGGGACAGCAGGGTGGCGACATGGCATCCCCTGAAGACTCACCAGCGAGGCCGAGGGTCTGGGCTGGAAGGGAGAAGGGACAGGGCTGGGTGCGAGTTGCCCTGCAGGGACTGCAGCACATGGGGATGGGGTGTGGTGTCTGTCTCCAAACTGTCCCCTTTGGGACACTGGTTCTTGTGCGAAAGTGCTCGGGGTGGCTCCCAACAGGTCTGGAGAGGCCAGGGGATATATCTATGTCACAGCTGCCCACAGCCACATCTGCTGGGAACAGATTCCCTGGGGATGGGGACAGTGTGGCCACCCTGGGTGGAAGCAGGACATGGCGACACCACCGACACTCGATGCTGGCACAGGTCATCCCGACTAGCCCCATGGCACCTGTCCCCATGGCCACATCCCCATGGCCCTGTGCCCATGATCCCATTCTGATGGCACCTGTCTCCATGCCCCATCTGCATGGTGCAGCTCCACCTGTCCCTGTCCCTACAGGTGCCCCAGCTCTAAGGTGCCTGTTGCCATATCCTTGTCCCCACGTCCCTATCCCCCTGCTCCTGTTTCCACACTCCTATCCCCACATTCCATTCCTCACAACCCCTTCCCTTCATTCCTCTTCCTGCATCATATTCCCACATCCCAGTTCTCTGTTCCTGTCTGCTGTTTCTGTCCCCACAGCCGCCCCACAGCCCTGGTCACACCAAGGTTCACCCCCATGCACTGGCTCTGCTGGCCTTGGGGACCTCAGGAGACCCCACAGCCCCCCTCTGCCCCCTCCCCACCAGTCTCTGCCTCACCAGGGCCCATCCCCGGGGTGTCAGGCCCGTGCCCGGGGCACTCACCCCACAGGAGCAGCGCCACCTTCCAGGCCATCCCCGTGTCCCCGGCCATCCAGACTGGCTGTCACTTGCTGCCAGGGATGACTGTCCCTTCGGTGGTGGGTCTTTGACCAAAGGGGAAGGAAGTGAGGTCACATCTCATCTCCACGTGTTGGTGGCACCTGGGGAGGCAAGCTGGGGACATGGTGAGGGGCATGGTGTTCCCAGGACTGGGGCAATCAGAGAATGTGAGGAGTTAAGGATGGGTATCCCAGGGAAAGGGGTAGCCCAGGAATCGGGTCCTCGGAGTGTTGTCTCACAACGGAATGGGGGTTCAGAGAATGGGGGTCCTGAGGAGAGGGGCCCAAGGGATTGGGGTGCCTGGGAATTGGGGTCCCCATGGGTGAGGGGCCCAGTAATAGAGTTCCCAGGAGAGCATGGGCCCCAGGGACTTTGGGTCATGGGATGCAGGTCCCAGAGATGGGGGTGCCAGTTGAATGGGGGCCCGTGGGAGTTTGGGTCCTGGGGCAATGGGGTCCCATGGAATGGGATGAAGGGAAGGTGGATCCTAGGCAATGGAGGTCCTGAGTAATGAGAGTGCCAGGATGGGGATTCCGGGGAGGGGGACCCTAAAGAACTGGGGTCCCATGTTTGGGTTCCCAGGGGAATGGGAGTCCCAGGGATGGGCAGTGGCTGGGTGGGCCTGGGGGGGGTCACAGCTCCTTCCCTGGGTGCCTCAGATTTTGGGGAGACCCATGGACCAACGCAGGCCCCTGGGGTGCTTGTGGTTAGGTGGGGGGGGTGGGGGGCACCACAGGAGGCTCCCAGAAGGTTCCAGGTCTGTGCTGTGGGGGCTGGGGGTGTTCAGCTGTGCCCTGACAACCCTTTCACTTCATCTTTTCTGCCGCAGAAGGAAGAGGCCGTTTGTGCTGAGAGTCAGGTGTGGGGAGGCAGTTCTGTTCTGGGGGGGCACATCCAAGGGAGTTCCTTTTTTGTTGGGGTCTCTGTTCTGGGGAGGACACGTCCTGGGGGAATCCTGTCCCAGGGCTGCCAATCCCGGCTGGGTGGGTCCTGTCCTGGCAGAAGGCAGTTCTTAAAGGAGGGGTGTCACTGTCCCAGGAGTAGAACATCCTGTGAGCCCTTTTCCTGGGGGGGCTCTTCCCACCACCACTCTCCCCGGTGGGACAATAGTGACCTCTGGGGTGTTGCAACTTGGGAGGTGCCTTGTTCCTTCCACAATCATCCTTGATGGCCCCACCCAGTTTGGGAGTCCTCAATTCCCCTTTTAAATTTTTAGGAGCAACTCATTCCCCCAATCCCACAGCCCTCCAAGACCCTTCCATGTATGAGAAGCCCTCATGGTGGTGACAGTGGGGGGTGACATGGGGTGGATGTCAGCTGGGGAGGGCGCAGACCCCCACAGAGCCCCCAACAACCACCCCATCCCTCCACCACCCACAGGGTCTCAGCATTGGGAGCCAGGAGACAAATGATACCTTTCAGATGAAGAAGTCATGACCTCCCTGACTGTCCTCCCCCTCTGTCCACAACACCTGAGGACCATCCTGCCCTGTCCCCCACAGCACTAGGATGGAAAACTGCAACTTTTTCCCCCTGGAAAAATGGGTGTTTTGGCCCCAAAATTGCTGCCACAGGGCAGAGACACCGGGGGGGAGGTGGGGCTGAAGCTGTTGAGGGCTGCTCCCCCCTCTCCTACGCCCCACTCCGCCCATGGGGTTTCTGTCCTGGGGGCTTGGGATGCCTTGGGTTTCTTGGGTTTGAGAGGAAGTCCTGTCCCAGACTTCTCCATTCTCGCTCATCCCCTGCAGGATCTGAGCTGGCAAGAGCAATTTGGGAATGGAGCCCCAGGCAGGCAGGCAGGAGCTCCTCAAGTGCTCCTCCTTGAAGCCAGTGGCCATGCAAGTGTGGGGCCCAGCCATGGCCCAGCCCCAGGGCACAGGGATGGGCATTGGCCAGCCCTGCTCTGGCCAGCCCCAGCTGGCAGCCAGCACCTGAGCCAGGTCCCCCTCCCCTGCCCACCCCCTGGGCTTTGATTCTGGCAGCTTTGGAACTGCTGCAGAGGTGAGAATTGTGTGGGGGAAGAAGGCGTGCCTGTGGTTTGCTCAGCCCTGCAAGAAGCACAGAAGGCAATGGGAGCCCAAGCAGTGGCTCTGTGGGGGCCTTGGATGGTTTTCAGAGCAGGGCTGGCTGGAAACCCCCCCTGCAGGGGCAGCTGTGAGGGAAGCAGTGCGGAAATGCAGCAATTGATCATTTGGTCCCTGTCTGCCCAAGGGACTGAGAAAGCCCTAAAACCAGTGCAAATCCAACAATGATCTGCACAACAACCTGACCAGTACCCTTCTGTCTCAAACAGAGAACCTCCTGGAAAGAATGTTTGAGTTCTGGCTGTGGCTTCCAGATGAGAGGGAAAAGCGTGGAAATACTGAGCAGTGGCTCTGCCTCAGAACAGTGGTGCAGCTGTGGAGAGTGACCCTGTGTGGGTTGCAGGTGTCCCAAAAGCTGCTCCATCCCTGCCCTCCACACCTGCACAGGGCATGGGGAAGAGAACAAAAGGTTCCTGGGTTGGAAGAAGGCAGGGAGGGCTCAGTTCCTGAGCGCCATCAGAGGCAGAAGGGACTTAATTTGGGGAAATTAATTGAATCTATTCTCCATGAAAATCTGCCAAATGAGAAGTGAAACACATCTTAAAACCACCAGCCACTCTTGGGAACTGCTCCAGCAGGGGCTTCCCACAGGCTCACAGCCTCCTTCGGACATGCCCTGCTTGGCTGGGGGCACCTGCAGGGCTGCAGGGGGGTCTGTGCTCGCTGGGGACCCCCACGGGCTGCCGGGGAATCTCCGGAGCCCCTGGTGCCCCTCCCTCCTCCCTGCAGGGCTGCTCCTCTCACAGCATGTTGCTCCCTTTTGTTGCAGTAATTCCAACTCTTCCATCCCTGAATTCTCCCTTCTCATATCTCAGTATCTCCGTTCATCCCCGGCCCGTTCCGGGATGAGTCCTGCGAGCTGTTGGTGGCGTTGCCAGGGCAACAGTCGGTCCCGACACATCGCGACAGTGGCTTCGGACGCACTGTCACAATCGATTCAGACACATCCCAACCGTCGGTCCATCCCAATGTGACAGTCCCGGCCCTCGCAGCGCGATGGCAGCCGCGACCTGCGCCAGGGCTCTGAGCACACGATTCCGCTCCCTCCGTTCTGGCACCTCCCCAGGGTCCCTGTTCCGCTACAGTCCTGTCACCTCTCCCCTGGCATCCTGGTCCCTCTGTCCCAGGTCCACCCTCCCGGTCCCACCCGTTCCGGCTGTGCCCCCCATTAGCCCCAGGGCCGGCGGAGACTCCAGAGCAGCCCCGGGGATCACAGGGAGGCACCAGGCAGGACTGGAGCTGGGGATGGGGTGAGGGTGCTCTGGGGAATGGGAGTGTCCACCAACACTTTCACTTTCTTGCCCCAGGAATCCAAGGCCAGGCAAAGCCATTGGTCCCGGCAGTTTTCATCTGGCAATCCTCGGGCATTTGCAATTTTAGGAGGTGGAATCCAAATTTCTGCCCCAGGTGCCTGGCCTCGAATGATGGCTCTTTTCCACAGCTCTTTTCCACAGCAAGGAAACACTTCCAGCCCGGTGTCTAGGGGACAGCTCAGAGGTGGCCCCTGGTAGTCCAAGGCAAGCTGAGCTGTTGATTCCAGCAGCTTTTGTCTAGGAGCAATCCTCGGATATTCATAATTTTAGGAGAGGGAATCCCACTTTTGGCCCCTGATTCCTGTCCATGAAGGATGGCTTTTTTTCCAGAGAAATGAAAACCCTCAAGCTCAGTGTCTCAAGGTGTCTTGGTTTAAAAGACAAATATCTTCCAAGGAGGACGGGAACCCTCCTGGAATCAAAAGAAGACCTCTTCCTCTAAGTAATACCTTTGAAATTATGGGGCTTTCAGGCAAAAATGTAGGAAAATGAATAACTGTTCTTTACCAGAAAAACAAATAGAACAGAACAGAACAGAACAAACAACAGCCAAAGAACAGAAGGTTTCAACCTGCTCAGTGCTGTTTCTTCCCCTTTGGTGCAGTTATGACCACAGCTGGCAAAGGGCGCTGGCGGCTCCAGCAGGGCAGAGGCTGCAGTGACTCACTGGCAGTGGGCAGGGGGATCCAGTGCCAGCTCAGAACTCCCCAGGGTGATCTGGGCTGCTGCCGGCATGGGAGGGAAAGAAGGGGATGCTCGCCCTCCAAACCCATGAGGGCAGTGTCCGGTCTCAGCACTGGAAGTTGCCCAAGTCTGAGTCAGTGGGGGCTGCTGGGATCCCCTCTCCAGCAGCGGCCACAGGCAGCGGGGGCAGGCAGAACTCGATCGCGGTGCTGAGCTACAGCACAGAAAGCTCCGGGCGAGACCGCCGGCGGCACCTCGGACAGCTCCCGGTTACAGAGCGGGAGGGAGCCCCCCAAGGCAAAGCTGCTAAAACCCTTTATTCCCCTCCAAGTGGTTCTGTTGGAATGCCAGGGTTATCAGCCACTCTTTCCACGTGACTTGATTGCTGGCTGTCCATCTAGGAGTCGCCCCCTCCCAGCATCTTTACGATGACAATGAGGAAAAATTCACTGAGAACTCTAAACCTGTAAGATTTTCTACCTCGAATTTTTTTCCCATACCAACACAGAACTTAAGACTTTTCAACTGTATACATACACACATTATTCTAATTCTATGCATATTTACAAATGTATATACATATACATATATACAGGTATGCAGATACACAGATAGAGGTGCAGTCACAGACAGCTCACCCAAAGATCAGATCCTCTTAAAGGATATGTTGTGTTTCTCCATCTTTCTGCACCACCAACCAGGTGCAACCTTGTCCTAAGCAAATACAATACCACAAATGGGTTTGCTGTTGCCTAGGCATGGTTAATCCAAACAGACCTCTCAGATGTACCAGAGAGACCTTATCCCTATCTACAGTGTGAAGGGACTCTGTGTTGACTGGTCATGTAGTCTTTCCTAGGTGCTGATCCCAGTGCTTGAAGGTCCCCCCATACAAGGTCTTAGAATGGTTTTCACAGTCTGTGACACCGTTCAACCTTCCCAGCAGCAGTATGTGGTAGGGGATGTGATACATCCACTCAAAGCAGTGATCTTATGCCCAGGTGTAAACTAAGCTATTCTTGAAATGAGTTCCATGATCAATTAGCTCTGGGATGCCATGTCACCATAGGACTTGTTTTTCCAGGCCTAGGATGGTGTGCTGGGCAGTAGTGTGAGGCACTGGATGCACCTCTGGCTATCTGGTAGTTGTGTCCACCATGGTGAGCACACAGCACTTACCTTGGCGGGTTTGCAGCAGTGTGATGTAATCAACGTCCCAGGCCTTTCCATACCTGCACTTATTCCAGTGCCCACCATTCCTCAGAGGCTTTACTCTCTCAGCCTACTTAATGGCAGCGCATGTCTCACACTGGTGGATAACCTGGGAGATGGTGTCCATGGTTAAATCCACTCCTTGGTCTTGTGCCCACTTAGAGGTGAAATCTCTGCCCTGATGGCCTGAGGCATCATGGGCCCATCGAACCAGGAACAACTCTCCCTTGTGCTGCCAGTCCAGATCTACCTGTGATACTTTGACTGGGGGAACCTGGTCTGGGTGTTCACTGTTCCATTGTTCCTCGTTGGCTCAATTCTTAGGCACGTGTGCCTAAGAGAGTCCATGGTGGACTCTCACAATTGGCTTCTCCACTTTGAATGCTGATGTCTTGCCATATTTCAGAAGTCCAGATGGGTTTCTCTTTATGTTGTCAATTGGCCTCTTTCCATCTGTCCAGCCACCCCCACAGAGCATTGGCTGTCATCCACAAGTTAGTGCAGAGGGAGTGCCTTGGCCACTTCTCTTGTTCAGCAATGTCCAGGGCCAGCTGGACAGTCCAGGCAAGGTGTTCAGTTGCTTAATTCCTTCTGTCTCCACAGCAGTGATTCCAAAAGTCCATTGATGTCCCTTTGGGTCTTCGAAGTACCTGTTCCTGAGGTAGTCAGTGCCCAGAATCCATGGGGCATCTGGGCCACTTACAATGGGGTGTGTCCTAGGTTCCAATGTAAAATTGTGCCCAAGGTATGTATTCTATCCCCATGAGCCGTTGGAGCCAGGGTGGGGCAGTGTTTTCCTTATCTTCTGTTAACGAGCCTAACAATGCCTTGCCACATGACTCATAGATAACTTCCTCAGGGAGTTATCTCTGTTTAATGGGCCATCAAGGACCCACTGCATGACTCATTGAATGAGATCATCCCCATTGTGAGATGCTCTGCCCAGGGGGAGGAGCCAAGCATTCCCACCTGGATAAATCCAGGGTTTGGGACAGCACAGGCAGCTTTTATCCACTGGACTTCCAGAGGAGAAGCCTTGCATTCTTGTGGGTCTGACGTGCCAGACCATCAGATCCACACAGTCCAAAGGACAAAGTCATTCCCTGGTGCCTCCACCTGGCTCGAGGCAGGGCCTTGTGAATACACACAGGAGGTACCTTCCAGTGGGTCGGATCCTTGCCCATGGGACACAGGCACTGCACTGACTCGCACTGACTCTCACTGACTTCCCTTTTCCTTTGTTTCTCAGTTCTTGCACTTGGGCTGCCAGGGCATGGGGAGGTTTCCTGTTCCACCATCTCACATTTTCTCAATGGTCAAATAGGGAGTACCGCAGGTCGGCTCGTGGGGCATATCCACTCCCTCTGGCTTGGGGGAATCTGAATCTTATCTTGGGGGCTCTGGTTTGCACTGGTGCCATATGGAAGTTGTTCTCCCTAAATTTCTCTCTGAGTTTTTCCTGTTCATATTTTACCTCTGAGAGACTTGAGACTCTCAACTGATGTCTCTACCACAGAGGTGTGGGTCTGTAGTGGGGCATGGACCATGCTGTCATACATACTCAGTTTGCTTGCTACAGAGCCCACTGTCTCTTGGTTGTCCTCAAAATATATTTTCACCACGAAACAGTGTGGGAGATGGATTTGTAGAGAATTCTCAAAGCCTGACAGAAGGCTCACATAGTATGCACCTATATGCAAACTCTGAGATAAAATGTGCTGACTTAGAAAGGCCATGGAATAGGACAGACATTGTTGAGAAAGAAATGGAACTAGAAACAAGTTTCAAATAATGGCCTTGCAAATAGACTCGATATTGTGGAGAAATAGAACTATGAAAGATGTACTGTAGTAGGACCCACGAGGGGTATTTTGAGATGAATAGTTTAAAAGCATTAGCAGCACTGCGTGGCAAAAGCAGATAGGCCAAAACCCACTTATAATGTATAGTAATTAGGAAATAGTTTGGTTTCTGATTTTGATGGTGTGAATTATAACATCTGTGCTGTCTCACCCTTCACATGAGACTGAAAATGGAATAAAAGTATTTAAAATGCCTCTCAGGAGCCCCATCTCTGGGTCAGCAAAAGGGATAATCTGACAAAACAGGAGTATTCTTATGGCCTCTTGGTGTCCAAGGCTCCACCACATCTGTGATGTACACTTGACCTTCTCGAGGTTGCTATTGGGTTGCCTGTCCTGTCCAAAAAGTGCCTCCAGCAGTGCCTTTTCTCCTAGGCATTGGATCCCTTCCTCCATGGTCTTCTAGGATGTTTTATAGTGGTGCTCCTGAAGGCTGTCCCTATAAACAAACCTCTCACATTTGTTAGAAGCTGCTCCCAGAGAGAAAGGGGTCCTGGCTCCCTCATGGACACCTTCTCAACCCCCACATCCTGGACCAAGGATCCCAAAAACCTTGCTTTGTTACCATCAAGTTGCACACCTGCACCCATAAGGTCCTAAACTCACATCAGCCAGGTCAAAATGGGCTCACTCAGGCACTGAGTAATGTCCAGCATCCAGCCCATCTCCTCCTGCCACCATGCTCCCATCCCATCAGGGTGATTCATGTCCAGAGAAGGCTGTCAGGCAGTGGCAGCTGTTGGGCAGTGTCCCCTGACCCCTGCAGAAGGTTTCTGGGTAGTGTCCCCTGTCTCCAGGGCAGATCCTGGAGTAGCTACAAAAGGCAACCTTGCCCTGTCTCTAAATGCTAAATGGAGTATATTGAATACACTTAGCAGAATCACCAGCAGGAGTATGTTTAGTATCTTGAGGGAGTTTAAATGCTTCAAAAGCTATTGTGGTAGACCTGAAGGAGAAGTAGGTAAAAGATTGGGAGAAAACACCCCACAGTGTTCCTCCCCCAAATTAGGGACTGTTCTGAGTGAACCCCCAAGGACAGAAACTTAGGCTGTGATAGTGATACAGGCACGTGCACACATTCCAAAAGAGATTTACAGGCATTAAATTCCTCACCCAACTAACTCATTCTGCAAACTTAAAAACAGTAACAATGGCCTCAGTTTTAAGGCCCATATTTAGATAATGATCTACAAATGGAAAAAAATGCAAACACGTTCATCTGCTAACAGAACCAGGGTAAGCTGGACCACATGTGTGAGAGCCGGCCCGAAGACCCTCAATTTTGTCTCACGTTTTTCGTCATGGAAGATGACTTTGGGGGGAGAATGGGGGTTTTGGACTCTTGGTGTTAACAGGAACTACATCCACCCAGGTGTTTACTTGGGTATATGTGAAGCCGGATTTTGCATCCTGTTCGAAACAATGGAATCACAAAGCGTTGCCTTCTCTCAGGTGAAACAATTGCACCTGGATCGAAGAGGCCAGCTTGCCCTGCTTCTTCCCCATTGTGCATGGGCCTGGACTCCATCACGGGACTTCTCCCCCCTCTCCTTGTGCATTGGGCCTAGACTCATGAGATTTCTCCCCCACTCTGGAGAACTATATATACAGCCTCAGAAGAAGACCCCCTTTGAGGACCTCCCCACAGGAACGGAATCTATCAGCTCCACGAGGGTAGTGGTGTCAATCTATTGGCCACAAGCCATGAGGATTGCGAAGGCGGACCTATTGGACTGCTGCGAGGATTCCGTCTCTTTCACTGTGGTAATTATATCCTGCCTGTCCTATCTCTTCTTTTCTCTCCTGCTCTTATCTATATAGCTTTCTTTCCTCAGTCTCTTTTCTTGTTATTGCACATCATTTTGGTGGATACATTATATAAAGCATATCAGTTTTGGTGGGTACATTGATATTGAATAAAGTATACTGATTTTTTGGTTAAACAGCATTTTTTGGTCTCCTTTGTACTCTAAGAAACTAAATACGAACTTAGTTCACTTTGAACAGGTTGTAACAACATGGTGGTAGCTAATGAGGTTTCTAATGAGGTTGATGCTGTCATGGTTTGACATTGATTAAAATGCTAGGCACCCATGAAAACTGTTCACTTACTCTCCTCTGCTATAGTTGGGCAGAGGAGGGGAAAAAGTGTGAAGAGTTCATGAGTTAAGGACTGGGAGAAAACACTTGAGGGCAAAACAGGTTCAAATATAAAGGTATAAAGTAAATTTATTATTAACAGAGTCAGAGGAGGATAATGAGGAGGAAAATAAACCTTTAAAACACCTTTTTTTTCCCCCCAGCCTCTCCCTCCTTCCCACCAACAGTGTAGGGAGACAGGGTGTCAGGGTGTGTGGTGGGAGGGTTTGGTCAGCTCGTCACTCGAGATCTTCTTTGGTTTGCTTAGGGAGAGAGAGGAGTTTTTCCTCTGCTATGCCATGGCTGATGGTTCTCCATGAACGTTTCCAGTGTGGTTCTAATTTCACAAGCAGCAGTTCTCCCAAAACTGCTGTAATGTGAGTCCCTCCCACAGGCAAACAGTCTTTTCAAAACTGTTGTGGGTCACTCATCCATGGAGTGCAGTCTTTTAAGGATAGGCTGCTCTAGTTTTTAAGCAAGGGCTTTCTCTCTTTGTCTCTGGAAGCTGGATCTCTCTCTCTCTCTTTCGGTCTCACACTGGATTATAGGTTTTTTTTGGCCTCTACTCACTCTGGCGTGGGCACCTTTCTCATGGACTGCAAGCGGATCTCTGCATTCCCTTTGAACTTAATGGATTACAGGTGATAGTTTGTTTTACCATAATCCTCACCACGGCTTCCAGAAGAATTTCAGCTCTGATGCTTGGAGCACCTCCTCCCCCTCTTTCTTTCCACTGACCTTGGTGCCACCATGTGGTCTTTCCCAACATGTTCTCACTTCCTCCTCTTTCTCCAACTAGAAGAAAAATTGCTGCTTGTTAGTACCACTACCAACAAATTCCACCAATTCAAAGATTTCTGTAGGATCTTGCAGTGCCACGAGGTTGATTTCATCTAGGTTCTGTGTCCAGGAATTGGTAGTCATGTCTTTGCTGCTGGCTTGGCTGCCCCGTCACCACTGCGTGGGCAGCAGCGGCGGCCGCGGTGCTGGTGCTATTTAACGCCTTTCTCTATGTGGGGTGCCAGGAAGAACTAGTTGCCACCACCATCCCCACCTTCCTGGCATGGCTAGGGGCTGCCAGGTAGGCAAGGCTGCTCAGATGGTGGCAGCCATGATGGCCCTGGTGGCTGCATGGCCACACACGACACCAGGATGGCTCCTGGTGGCGGTGCTTCTCCACCCCTGGGAAAAAACTGCACATGTGCTGTTTTGATTTCCTTCTTGAATATGTCATTACAGAAGTGTTACCAACCTCTCTAATTGGGCCAGCAACATATACATCTTCAGAGTTATCAGACATTGGCTCTGCCAGACATGGTGGAAGCTTCCAGCAGCTTCTCACAGAAGACTCCTCTGCGGCCCTCCTCTCGCTACCAAAAACCAGGCCATGCAGAACTAATACTGATGCTTAATGGGGTTGTATCCAATACACAAATGGATTACGCAAGAACTATTATTCTCTTTGCGCCTTTTCCTCTCAAGTTCCACATTGGGCACCATTAAATGTCATGGTTTAAAAGACAAAGAAGACAGGAATGGAAGGTGTAGTAGCTAGGGACATGCAGCTGGAAGATCTCGGGCTGTACGAGTAGATAGGGCTACCTTTCTACATATAAGTGATGCTTGCCTTGCTCAGTTAGGCTCTGTTAAGTTAGCAAATCATATCTAGGTGATGACGTAGGCAGACGGATGTGACGCCGTCTTTGAAAGTTATAAAAACACCACGTAAGCAAAGAATAAACGCCATTTGCCATCCATCATATTGACGTCTGTGAGCTATGGCCCGAGTGGCCCAGGGGGGCTGCCGTTTCTGAACCAGGTCGCCACGCCTCAGCGAAGGAGGCAACAGGAAGGAAGACCCCTCCCTCCAAATTATTATAACTTCAAAAATTGCGGAGCTTCCAAGCAAAACTGTAGGAAAAGGAATAACAGCTCTTTACTCAAAAATAAATAGAACAGAAAAGAGCAAACAACAACACAATAACAGAAGCTTCCAACCTGCTAAGTGCTATTTTCTCGCTTTTGGTGTAATAGTGACCACAGCTGGCAAAGGGTGCTGGCAGCTCTGGTGGGGCAGAGGCTGCAGTGACTCACTCACAGTGGGCAGGGGGGTCCTGTCTGAGTTCAGAACTCCCCAGGTGGTAATGGCAGCATCGGCATGACAGGGAGGAAGGGTGGCGCTACCTCTGCACACTCACATGGGCAATGGCTGTCTCTTGGTGCTGCTGAAATCTTGGTCAATGGGAGTTGCTGGGACCCTTGGTCTCTCTCTCTCCCCAGCAGCGTACACAGGCAGGGGGCAGAGGGGACACCACAGCAGCGCTGAGCTGCTGTGCAGGAAAACCCAAGTCTGAACTGCAAGATCCCCGGTGACACCACATGATGGTCCCCACACCCAGCACAGAAAACTCTACACACCCAACTAAGAAGTGCTAAACACCTATTCCATTCCCCTCCCCAAACCATTGCAGTGGTGTGAGAAACAAGTTAGTGGGAAATGGCTTTTGCAAAGTATTATATGAATTGATATCAAATATTATAATGTTAATATTAGGATAATAAAATATGTTATAAAATGGTTAATATTGTTACTATTAAGATAATAATATATGTTATAAAGTGTTTAATGTTGTTACAATAGCCTAGTTGTGAAATTTGCTTTCATGAGGACAGTACAGTTTTGTGTGTTGTAATGTGGGTTTACGAGTTTACATTGGATAGACTGTTGCTAGAAAAACTTTGGAGACATGACGTTAAAAGGAGTAGAGCTTCATCCAATGAGGACCCTGATGACTGCAGTGACAAAACTTCATTGGCA
This sequence comes from Acrocephalus arundinaceus, assembly GCA_021534815.1. NCBI lineage: Eukaryota > Metazoa > Chordata > Aves > Passeriformes > Sylviidae > Acrocephalus > Acrocephalus arundinaceus. The sequence continues at coordinate 1,614,349 of JAJEOU010000774.1, forward strand.
CCGAAAAAAGTGACATGGGGCTAGAATATATAAAACCAGAAATTAATATGCATAAAGCTGATGCAATATCCGGGGTATAAAAGGCAGAGCCGCCATTTTATGCAGTAGCCTCTGGCATTTTGCCACACTCCCAGGGCTGTCCCTTTTACTTTGCTGATTTTTATTGTTCTCAATAAAACTTCTATAACTCATCCCCACCTGGGGTCTGGGTTGTATATAACAGGTGGTCAGCCAGAGTGATCACCCACTTCTTTTTTTAAGCCACTCACCTGCCATCCATCCCTGGGGCATCATCCCCTCCCTCTTCCACTATCTTTCAGACTACAAATGGGAAAATTTCACTAACAAGCCTAAACCCATAACACAACCCAAGAGTGGGGCAGGTGGGACAAGGAACCTCAAGGCTCCTCCAGCCAGGTGGGCAGTTCCTTCCCAACAGCCCTGAGGCCAGGGAAGGACAGAAAACATCATCTTCTCAAACACATTGTTTAATGGAAAATTTGGTCAATGCAAATGAAACCCCAAATCCATGGGGAATTGGAGCTGGTTCCTGGTGGGACTCGGCCTAGGATGGGGCTGAGCCGTCTTGGCTGCGGGCTTTGCGCTCCACATGGGCACAGTACTTTTCGGGCATTCCGGCGGCTCTGCAGAGGAAAGAATCCATCAGGCTCCTGATGGACCTGGGACCGTGGCCCTGCAGCAGGTCCCGTTTGCTGAGGATGCAGAGGGAGCTGGGAGGTGACCCAGGCTGGGACACCAGGAAGGACTCAGGGAGCCCAGGGAGCCCAGGAAAGCAGCGGTGGCAGCTCCTGACCTGAACTCCTGCAGCTTCTGCTGCCTGAGCTGGGCGAGGCGCTGGCGGCGCTGCTGGACCTCCTGCCGCTGCTGCCGGCCCTCCTCAAGGACGGCCGCCCGCTCCCGCTCCCGCTGCTGCTGGAGCTCCTGGATCTGCTGCCGGAGATACTCGGCATGGGCACGCTGCCGCAGCTCCCTCTGTTCCCGCTCCAGCTTCTCCTGCTCCAGCTGCTCCTGATGGGCCCTGTGGAAGAGCCGGGCTGGCTCAGAGACCCCGCCACAGCCCCCCACACCTGGCACAGCCCCTGGGCTGGCACTGCAGCCCCCAGAGGCACCGGCTGGAACTGGGAGCCCCCCAGCCACTGCCTCAGCAATTCCTCGGTCCCGTGTGCCTCACTTGAGCACCCTCTGGAATTCCCGGCGGTCCTGCTCCACCTGCATGGCCAGGTACTGCTCCTTCTGGGCCACCTGCTCCAGGCGGTCCTGCCTCAGCTGCTGCTCCAGCTCGGCCTTCTTCCGTGACCTCTCCAGCTCCTGCCGGCGCCACTCCCGGTCTGCGACCTCTTGGTTCCTCTTGGCCCTCAGAGCATCCTGCCCAAACAGGGGACAGTGCTGAGCTTCCTCTGGGGGCAGCCATGGAAGCCCTTGGCCATGGCTCTGGCTCCGCTGGCACTGCTCCAGGACATCCCCTGGCTCCAGGGGCTGGTCCTGCAGAACCCCCACATCCAGGAGCTGCCTCTTTGCCAGGCTGGGGACATGGATGGTGGCAGGGGAGCCTGTCACCTGTGCCTGGGCCACTCACCATCTCTGCCTGCCAGTCCTGGGCCTGCTGCTGCATGGCCCTGAGCCGAGCCAGCTCCTTCTCCTTCTCCAGGCGCAGTTGTTCCTGCTCTGCCTCCCAGGCGGCCTCACGCTCCTATGGGGGAGAGCCCCAGGGTGTGGGACAGAGCCCCAGGACAGGACAGAGCCCCAGGCTGTGGGACAGAGCCCCAGGGCAGCTCCTACAGCCCTGCCCTGCCCTGCTCTTACAGCCTTCTGCCGCTGCTGCTCCAGCACTCGCTCGTCCTCCAGCCTCTCCTGCTCCTGCTGTTGATCCTTCAGCCTCTGGGTCTCCATATTGAAACGTTGAATGTCAGCATGGATTTGCTTTAGTTTCTCCTGTTTCTGCTCCCAAGCCTGGAAATGCCACACAGGGTTGGAGGCCACCCCGGCCGAGTGCTCCTTTCTCCTCCTCCTCCCACAGGGCAGGCAGGCTCTGGGTCATCTCCCAGGGATGACACAAAGTCCCCATGGGACCACAGCTCTGATCCTGCTGGCTGCTGACCCCACTCCCTGAGTGTGGCTGATCCAGCACTGCCAGACCCTTTCCAGCCAGGTGGAAACCTCCCTGCATGCCTCTGTTCCCTGCTCCCACCTTCCGATCTTCCCTCTTCATCTGCTCCAGCCGCTCCAGTTGCCTCTGACCCTCCTGGTACAGCTCCTCGGCCCTCAGTGCCCGGTCCTCTGCATTGCGCTCCATCTGCTTCACAATGTCCTGCCTGGCTCTGGGAGTCCAAGAGCAGAAGGGTTCCCTCTGGTTCCATCCTGCTCCCCATCATGGGAACGCCAGCATGGACAGGGCTGGTGTGGTTGGAATGGGCCAGCTGCCTCCATGGGGAAGTGGGAGCCTTCTGCTCACTTCATCAGCTCCTGCCTCCTGTGGCGCTCCAGCTCCTCCTGGGCCTCCATGCCCTTGTCCCGCTCCATTTCCATCATCTTGTCCAGGCGCTTCTCCTCCTCGGCCAGTTCCTTGTGGATCATCTGCTTCTCCAGGACTTGCTTGTCCCGGATCATGTTGCACTTGGCATTGAGGAACAGCTGTGGGGTCAAGAGATGTCTGTGGCTTGGAGCCGCTCTGGGACACAGGGAGCAGGGAGGGCAAGGGAAGAAGAGGAAGAGCCTGGGAGCGCGAGGAGCAGGGGAGGCTCAGGCAGTGCCAGCTGACAGCGGGGAGCGCTGGCCCTACCGTGTTCAGTTCCCGGATCTCTTCATCCTGCTCCAGCCTCATCCTCGCCGCCCGCTGCAGCAGCTTCTTCTTCTCCTGCTGCAGCTGCTCCTCCTCCAAGTCTCTCCCATGGTCCTCTTGTCCTCCAGTTCTGCCTTTCTCTGCTCCTCCATCTGGGCCTTTTGCAGGGTTTCCTGCAGGGACAGAGAGTGCTGCCCAATCCTGGGCACCTTCCTGAGGGCTCGCAGGGGTCACACTTCAGGTGCCACATTCCCAGCACAGAGTGGGGACATGACGGGCTCCTGGGGCCCTGGCACGGCCATGGGCACCCCTTTCCACATCTCTGGGCAGACACTTCATGCCCCTGGAAGGCTGGAAGTGCTGGGCACAATTCCAGGGATGCTGCCCAGCTCTCAGTGGAGCCCCGAGCCCTGCAGCCTTCCTTGTGCCCCAAAACATGAGGGACAAAAGAGACCCCCTTGGTGAAGCCACCATCCCTACAGCCTAGCCACGGAGCAGGAAAAGAGGGAGCAGGAAAGGAGATGCCTACGAAAGCAGCGTCCTGTCTGGCTTTCAGGGTCTTCAGCTTGTCCCAGTTGTCCACTTCAGTCGGGGCTTGAGCTGATTCCTTGATCCTCTCATATTCCTTTCCCTCAATGATGAGACCCGGCTGAGGCTTCTCCTGGGGAATGCTGGGGAGCACAGGCAGAGAGCTCAGTGGCACGGAGACCCCAACAGCTCCCTGTGTTCCCTGAGCTGCCTGAGCTGCCCACTCGGCCACCAAGCCAGCCCAGAGCAATGCGGGAAGTGCTGGGGAAGCCATGGGGACCCGGCTCTGCTGTTTTGGGGTGAGGCAGGAAGGGAAAGTGTGGTGAAAGTGGCACCAGGGATGCAGGGGGCAGGATCCCCAGGGATGGCCAGGGCACACTGCCAGTCCCTGCTCCTCAGAGATTTTGGGATGGTTTACTGACACCCATTCCCCCAAAACCCCTCAGGGCTCAGGCACAGCCTTACATGAGGTCCCGGACATGGTCCTTGGCGATGATTCTGGTGATCTTTGGTTTGTATCCGACGGAAGGCAGCAATTCAGCATGCTTTGGTGCATCCTGAAGCATTACAATGGGGCTGCTGGATCCCGTGCCCTGTGGGAAAGGACGATGTGAGAGATCCTGAAACTCCCACACTCAGTGCTTGCTGAACGCCTTCTGTTCCTGGGAAGGGCTGTGGACCCTCGGTCGGGACGTGCCCTCTAGGGCACAGCCGAAGGGGCCGGAGGGGCTGGGGGTCAGGGGGAGACCGGTATCCCGTCTGAGAACCCCCGGGTGGAGACCTTTGGGGGGAAGGTCTTCAATCCCGGAGAGGAAAGCTGCCGACGCGGGGGGAGGCGGGGCCCCCGGGGGGAGTCTACTGGACGGGGGGAGCGGGCTCCCGAGCCAGCAGTCGCGGCTGCCATCGCGCTGCCAGTGCCGGCGCTGTCATGGAGTGTGGGAGGTCTAACAATGTCCCGGAGCCGACTGTCACAATGAGATGGGACCGGCGGTTGGGATGTGTCTGAACCGATTGTGACAGCGTGTCCGAGGCCACTGTCGGAACAGGTCGGGACTGACTGTTGCCATGGCAGCGCCCCCAAAAGCACCCGGGACTCACGGGATGTCCCGGAGCAGATGGGGTGTGGGGGATGGGGGCGAGGGAGGAGGGAGGGGAGTTGATGCGGAAGCTCACAGAGCTGGGAAGGGCAAATCCAATGGATGGCAGAGATGGAATTGCGGCAGCCGAGAGGAGCCCGAGGCTGTGAGAGTAACAGCCCTGTATGGAGGAGGGAGAGGCACCAGGGGCTCCGGAGATTCCCCGGCAGCCCGTGGGGGACCCCGGGGAGTAGAGACCCCCCTGCAGCCCTGCAGGAGCCCCCGGCCGAGCAGGGGATGCCCGAAGGGGGCTGTGAGCCCGTGGGAAGCCCCCGCTGGAGCAGTTCCCGAGGCACTGAGCCCGGGCAAGGAAGCGCCCCAGCCTGGAGCAGCTGCGGCAGAGCTGAAGGACTCCCGTTGGAGAAGTCCCCGGAGAAGGGTCTCCCGTGGAAGGCAAGGACCCCACCTTGGGGGAGCAGGGCAAGGACTGCGACTGCTCTGGCTGAAACAACCTGTGCTGAACTGCCTGTGGCCCCTATTCCCATCTCCCTGCGCCGCTGGGGGGAGGAGGAGGGAGAGCCCTGGGAATGAGTTTGGGGTGGAGTTAGGGTGTTTTGAAGGGTTTATTTGACTTCTTATCCTACTCTGATTTTGTCAGCAGTAAATTCAATTCATATCACTAATTCTGAGCCTGTTTTTCTCGTGGCAGGATTTGATGAGTGATCTCTCTGGGTCCTTATGTCAACTCAGGAACACTTCGTTGAAGTTTCTCTCCCCATCCAGGTACTGAGGGCAGTGAGAGAGCAGCTTTGGTGGGTGCGGGGCATCCGGCCACTGTCCATGCACGGCAAGGCAGGAAGGAGGAGGAGGGTCCCGGTCAGGTTGTTGAGCAGGTGGGTGTGGGATTTGCAGCACTCCTGGGGCTCTCTCAGTCCCTTGGGCAGACAGGGACCAAATGATCAATTGCTGCATTTCCGCACTGCTTCCCTCACAGCTGCCCCTGCAGGGGGGGTTTCCAGCCAGCCCTGCTCTGAAAACCATCCAAGGCCCCCACAGAGCCACTGCTTGGGCTCCCATTGCCTTCTGTGCTTCTTGCAGGGCTGAGCAAACCACAGGCACGCCTTCTTCCCCCACACAATTCTCACCTTTGCAGCAGCTCCAAAGCTGCCAGAATCAAAGCCCAGGGGATGGGCGGGTGAGGGGGACCTGGCTCAGGTGCTGGCTGCCAGCTGGGGCTGGCCAGAGCAGGGCTGGCCAATGCCCATCCCTGTGCCCTGGGGCTGGGCCCCACACTTGGATTGATAGGGATCCCCAGGATTTGCCACCCCTGGGACAGGCACCCGACCAGGAACATGCAGGGACAGTTCTGGAACCGCCATCACGCAGGGCAGGATCCCCCCATGCCAGGATGTGTCACCCCCTGGACTGGATTCCCCCAGGTTGTGTCATCCCCAGAACAGGGACCTCCCAGGATAGGACCCCCCTGGTGTTCCTCCCAGGATAGACCCCACCCCCCTTTCCCATCTGACTCTCACCACAAATGGCCTCTTCCTTCTTGTCCAGGAAAAAGAAAGTGAAGGTGTTGGGGGGGCACAGCCTGATATCCCCATCCCCCAAAGCCACCCCAACCCTCCCTGCACCCCCACCCCCCACCCCTACCCCTTTCCCCCCTCCCTGGCATCCCCTCAACCCATTTCCTGCTCAGGTGCTCCTGGGGATTGCTGAGCCATGAACTGGGAGGGGGAGTGCACAACAGTGAGTGAGGAAAATAAGAAAAATAGAAATAAAGAGAGGAAAAAGTCCCAGGGTGGGGAGCACAGACCCGGAGCACCATAAGAACCCCCTGGTGTTCCCCCCAGACCACAAACTATGGAGGTCTCTGCTTTTGCCTGTGTCACCCCAAAATCTGAGTCAGCCAGTGAAGGATCTGCAACTTACATGTCCACCCAGCCACTGCCCATCCCTAGGACCCCCATTCCTCTAGGACCCCAACCATGAAGCCTCATTCCCTAGGTTCCCTTCCTGGGGACCCCCATCCCAGGATGCCCATTTCCCAGCATCTCCATAGCCCAGCACTCCCCTCCCCTTGATTCCATCCCATGGGCTCCACAGTTCCCCAAGACCCTCCATCCCTGGGACCTGCATCCCATGATCCCAAATCCCTGCAGCCCATATTCCCCTGGGACCCCCATCCCTGGTCCCTCCCAGCCATGGGGACCCACATTCCCCAGGATCCCCATCCTCTCTGTCTCCCCTTCCTCAGATGCCCAATTCCCATGGCACCCCAATTCCCCAGGGGCCCTATCCCTGGGCTGCCCTGCTCCTCTGGAAATCCCTCCTTAGCTCCCCACATCCCGGAGCCCCCAAGTCCTAGGATCCCCACATTCCACCAGGTCCCAGCATGTCTCAGCGAGTCCCTCTACATCCCCAGCCTCTCCCCACCCTGCCCCCACCAAGGGCCACCTACACATGGGAACGAGATGCGACCTCACTTCCTTCCTCTTTGTCCGAAGAGCCGCCACCCAGGGGACAGGTGGCCCTGGCAGTGCGTGACAGCCAGTCTGGGTGGCCAGGAACACCGGGATGGCCGGGAAAGTGGCGCTGCTCCTGTGGGGTGAGTGCCCTGGGCACGGGCCTGACACCCCCTGGGATGGGCCCTGGTGAGGCAGAGACTGGTGGGGAGGGGACACAGGGGGTCTGTGGGGTCCCCTGAGGTCCACAAGGCCAGCAGAGCCAGTGCATGGGGGTGGACACTGGTGTGACAGGGATTGTGAGGTGGCCGTGGGGATAGGAATGGGAGGACAGGAATAGGGGTACGGAAATCTGGGGACAAGGATATCATGACAGGCACATATGGACTGGGGCAGCTGGTGACATGGACAGCGGAACAGGGATGCATGAACAGGGACAAAGGGGATAGCCCCTTGCAGATGGACCGTGGGGACAGGTGCCTGTGGCAGCATGGGGTCCCTGTGGTGCCCCCACACCCAGGGTGTTCACAGTGTCCCCATGCCCTGCCTCAGCCTGAGGTGGCTGCAGTTTCCATGTCCCTCAAGTGTCCATGCCACAGGAATGTGGAGCATGGGCACCTGTGACGCAGACAGGTCTCTCCAGACCTGTTGGGGACCATCCCTGAGTGTTTCCTGACCAGGACCAGTGTCCTGTTGGGAACAGTCTGGGGACAAACCCCACACCCTGTCCCCCAGGTGCCACTGTTCCCACAGTGCCACCCTCACCCAGCCCTGTCCCTTCTCCCTTCCAGCCCAGACCCTCGGCCTCGCTGGTGAGTCGTCGGGGGATGCCATGTCCCCACCCTGCTGTCCCCAGCCCCACAATGGCCCTGGCAGGGTGGTGTCCCCTGTTACCCACAGGTGCCCAGACCACCCAGCTCCTGGTGCAGCCCCCCTGGAGGCCGGCGGTGCTATGGGACCAGGTGACGCTGACCTGCCAGGGCTCGGGGACCACCGGTGCCACCACCTGGTACAAGGACAGAAAGCGCTGGTGGCAGAAGGGACCCAATCACTTCACTGTCACCAGCAGTGGCACCTACCAGTGTGACAGACCTAGCACCGGGCTCAGCCCCCACATCCACATCTTAAATGGTGAGAGCTGATGTGTGCCCTGGTACCCCCGGGGTCCCTGGGGGCTCTGGGTGGGCTCCACTTCTGGGGTCACAGTCCTCGTGTGATGAGAGCCCGTCCCCTGCACAGAGGGACATCCCAGAGCATCCCAGTGCAATGACACCCCCTGTTGCAATTGGGGTTCCCTGATGCCTCCCAAGGCCTTTTGGATACCTCAGACACCCCAGATGTGACAGGTCCTTCCTGTCCCACAGAGTGTCTTGTGCTGCAGCTGCCGGCACGGGTGCTGGTGGAGGGGGACACGGTGACACTGCGCTGCCGGGGCTGGCAGGATGGCACAGTCACTGGAGTACGATTTTACCATGAGGAGAAGGATCTGGGGGGGGCCCTCAATGGGACCGAGATGTCCCTGTCCCCCCTGCAGCTGTACCACACTGGCCGCTACCGCTGCGGGGGCTGGCTGAACTTTGGGCCATCACCATGGTGGGATATGTCAGCACCAGTGACAGTGACAGTGACAGCACATGGTGAGTGTGGGAATGGGGACGGGAAACCCCAACATCTTCTTAGTGCCTGGGTCCCTCATCCCTCCTTTCATCACTCCCTGGGTCACCCACACCTTCCTGTGTCCCTCTGGTCCCTCCATCTTTGTCTGGGTCACTCTCTGGGTCCCTCTCCAGGTCCCCCCATCCCTACCCGGCATCCTATACCCCTTCTGCATGCCCAGCTATATCCTCTGCTCTCCCTTCCCTACCTGGCTTGCTTCCATCCCTCCCTGCTTCCCCCCAGTCCCTCTCTGGGCTCCCCCCACCTCTCTCTGAGCCACCCCACATCCCTCCCTGGATCCACTTCTCCCTTAATGGGGTCCTCTCCAACCCCCTCATACTCCCCTTCTGCAACTCCCCATATCTCCCACCACTCACAGATCCCCCATCCCACCCATGTCCCCCTGCAGGGGTTCTGCTCTCTGCTGGCCCAGTCCCCCGGGGGACAGGTGGCACTGGGGCACCACCCGGTGCCAAACTGCACAGTGGCCAAAGGGACAGGTCCCCTTTCCTTCACGTGGCACTGAGAGGGCTCAGATGCACCACTGGGCACTGACCCTGCCTGGAGCTGCATCACGCTGTGGACAATGACAGTGGCCACTATCAGTGCCAGGCCAGCAACAGGGACAGTTGGCCAAGGCACCCTCACTGCAAGTCAGGTGAATGGGACCCTCAGGGTGGGGGTGACCACAAGCACAGCATCCCTCATCCCACACCAAGTCACAGCCCCACTACTGCAGGTCACAGTCCTGGGTGACCGGGACTCTCTGGCTCTGGCTGCCCTCACTCACAGCATCCCCAGTGGGTGACTGGTAAACACCACCATCAGTCACAGTCCTGGGGGAAAGGCTCCCTCTGTCTCCAGGTGCCACCACGCACAGACTCCCTCATCCCCCCATCTGACACTCCCTCCCCCCCTTCCCCTGCCCCCACACCAGCCCCTCCCCCCAGCCCCAGCCCTGTCTCTGTCCCCACAGTGCCTGTGGCCAATGCCACCATCACCCCCAGTCCCCCGGCACACCAGGTGCACACAGGTGACCCCGTGACCCTGCGCTGCTCGGTGCAGGTGGGCTCAGCCCCTGTCACCTTCATCTGGCTGCACAATGGGCAGGAGGTGGCCCGGGGTCCTGTCCTGGAGCTTGGGGACGTCGATGTGGGACATTCGGGCACCTACCAGTGCGTGGCCACCAACCAGCTGGGACAGGACGGGCACCGCATGTTCTGGGCACTCAGCCCTGAGCTGGCCCTGGAGGTGACATCATGGGGACATGGATGCACAGGTGGGGTCACACGGTGTTCCTATGTGGGTCTGAGACCCCTCGGTCACAGATGACCGGAGTTCACCCCTGCTCTGTCCCTGGCAGTGACACAAATGGAACAGGGCACAGGAGGGGAACTCATGAGGTCACTGGGATTGCAGAGCCTCTGGGGTGACCCTGGTGACCCCAGTGTGTCCCCATCTGTTTCCTGCAGTGGCTGCAGGAGTCATTGGGTCCCTGTTGTTCCTGGTCCTGCTCATGGGTATCATCGTGGCCTTTCACTGGTGGCTCTACATGGGTGGGTGACAATGGGGGATGGGAATCCTGGAGAGTGGTGGGAAGGCCCCCAAAATACAGGGGCCACGGGGCAGCACCCACAGCCTCTGATTTGGGAAGGGCTGAGCCCCCAGTGACCTCGGCTCAGGGCCCTGGGGTGTCTGGGGAGGTGTTGGAGGGTCGTGCAGGGATGTTGGGGGTCCTATCAGGGGCTTTTGGGGGAATTCAGAGGGTCCCCTCTCTGCCAGGCTGTGGGTTCTGGGGGCTCAGGGTGTTGGGGTATGTGGGGTAGTTCAGGGTTTCTGAGGGACATCAAGGATACTGGGGGGACCTGGGGGGAACTGAGAGTCTGGTGGTGATTCAGGATTCCCACGGGTGGATGGGGGCTCCTGGAACTCCCAAGTCACCCCTCCAGTTTTGCTTTGCAGCTGCCAGGAAGCGCCAGGAAAGGTGAGGGCAGCCTCCAGCCATCATACACCTTTCACCCAAACCTCCAGGACCTCCAAACCCCCTTCCACTCACCCCCTTATTCCCACAGGGCCCCCCCGGAGCCCGTGGCACCCCCTGGGGAGGATCCTCAGGCGACCTACATGGAGCTGCGGGGACCACACGGGCAACCGTGGGAACCCAGTGACATCTATGACAATCTCCAACAGAAGCTGTGACACTCTGGGAAGCTGGAGGCACTGGGTGACACTGGGGGTGCTCCCTCCATGGCTCCTGTGCTTGCCCATCCTTCCAAGGGAGCTGGTGATGAGTCAGGGGGAGGCTATCCAGGGCACCCTGTGCTCCCCATTTCCTCTCCCAGTCCCCCCAGGGGCTCCCCCATCCCCTTCCCTGTACCTGCAGGGGTTCTCAACCCCCATCCAAGTGCTCCAAGTACTCTCAGTGACTTCCCCATTCTCTCCTCACAGTGCTTGCAGCACACCCAGGGGTTCCCCATTCCCTCTCCCACTCCCCCTGTCCCATCCCACTGTCAAAGAGGCAGTCAGGGAGGATTCTTTCTGGTATATTTCTTTGATGAAAATGAAGAACAAACGTGGCAATATTGTATCTGAGAACTGTTTATTGATAAAGGAGCGTAGGTGTTCTTACCAAAGGGGGGTTAGAAGAGAGCGTAGAGAGGGAAAAAGAGAGACAGAGAAACAGAAGACAGGGTCAGCGTTACCACAAGAACATTGAGCGCTCTGTGGGCATCAGCTCAGCAGATGGAGTGTGCGTGCGACGAACCCTGTGGCTTTTGTGAGTAGCTGGGCACGATTTCCAAGCAGCAGCACCTTCGTGTCTCTGGCATCTGTGAGTGATGACTGCGGGCTGGCTGAGGGTTGGCTGCAGGCTAGTGCTGCAGCACTGGGTGCTTTGGGCTGGCTACCCGGGCTGGTACTGTGGTGTTCTGGAGCAGCAGGCTCGCTGCAGGCAACACGGGCACCACAGCACAGGCAGCAGGTGCGTGCAGGCAGCCTCTGCTCTGCTGGGGAAGTGGGGGAGCACCAGGTTGTGGGTGGCGTGGCAGGCAATGGCAGAAACCCTGGTGGCAGCAGCCGTGGCTGGGTGCAGGCAGCAACCGCTCCATTGGGGAAGTTGTGGAGCACCAAACTGGGGAAGCCGTGGAGCACCAGGTTGTCGCAGGAACGAGCTGCCTCTTGGAAACAGTGAAGCACAGGTGCGGACAGGGAAGAACCACAGGGAGTAAAAGGCAAGGGGAGGGAGAGGAGGGCTGAGCTGACTCTCTGAGCAAGCCCCTGATCCCTCCAGGAAACCCAAAGCAAAATGGCTCCTGTTGTGTCACAGTTAACTGCTTTTATTTGCTAAGGCTCCTCCCACAGTCTGATTTCCCAGGCATTTTTCCTGGGCATTTTTCCCAGACATTTCTCCCGGGCATCCAGGCATCTGAACACCAGCCAGTGGGAGGGTGTGAAATGTGGGGTTGTGTCTCATGTCAGGTAGCAAAAGATGGCCTTTGTAGTTATGGTTGTGAAATGTGTGAAAAAGGGCCATAGGATAATTATAAAAACATGAGTTTAATGAACAAATGGGAAAAGCATGGAAAGAGGCTTTTGGACTAATATTTTGTTGCTTATAAGTGAACCATGTGAGCCTAAAAGTTTTCACAATGTAATTTTTAAGATTTTTCAATTAGTATGAATTTCACAGGTTTTTAACATGTAGGATGGAAGAATGCAGAAATATTATTTGCTATGGAAATAAAATTACTATAAGCTTTAAGCTGCTTTGTAATAAAAGGGCTTGAACTGTAGCTTTAGAATATATATAGAAAGAATTGTAATCACCTGAATAGAAGAAGGAAGTGAGCTATCCCAAGCTAAAATTAATGATCATGAGAAGGAAGGCTGGACAATCCTGGAAAAAGAGATAGACCACCATCTGGAAGCTGGACATCACCAACAACTGATTTATGGTCCTGAGAAGAAAGGCTGAACCTTGTCATCTCTAGTGTTTTCTTCTGAAGAAGGAAATCTGGACCCTCTCCCTGATTTATTAAAATATGAATATTGATCTAATATTGATACCCAACTGTGATGGACAAAGACTCCCTAACTGTTGAAGTTATAAAGTGTATGTTTATTACCACGCTGGGCAGTGCTGGGATATTTCACTAATGCGCGCTACAAAGATCACAGGTGATTACAAAGCCTTTTATCTGCAATAGTGTTGAATACACAAAATACAAATGCATACTCATACCCTTGTCACCTTCTCTTCTCCGCTTCCTATGCTAATTAACAAAAAGGCTATTAAGCATGCGTAGTTTGTTCCCTGAAATGAGTCGAGGGTCTATTCTGGGGAGGGATCACTAGAAATGAGGAAGTAAAATTAGTCTTCCTCGTTCTAAACTTTTGATGCATACGTGACAAATGAATCCTTGGGAGGACCTATAGTTTCCTGCTTTCCAGGGCTAGGTTTCTGAAAACAGGAGGTTTGCAATTGTTTTGTATTCCTGGGGTGTATTGATCAATTTCCCTGTTTTCCATTACAAGCACAGCTTACACAAACATAAAGTTGACAAGCAATGAGTTATTAGATCCAGGGTAGCTTATCTTAAATCTGGTTTCTCTTAACGATCCTCTTAGTATTAACTGATTTCAGCAAAGCTTATCTATTAATTTCAGCTAATTCAGCAACAGCTATTGTTAACCATAAACTTAGCTTTTTCTAAAATCTTCAAAATTAGTGTCTCATCCCTGCTGATGTTTTTTTCTGAAGAAGGTAATCTGAACTTCACCATCATTAATTTATGGTCCTGAGAACCTCATCACCATGGATGTTAGTTTCTGAACAAGGGAAGCAAAAAGATTACTTCACCAATTTACACCTCTGAAGTACAGAAATTCAACATCACCAGTAGGAATTGATCACAATGGGGTACAGAAATTGGCTTTCAAAAATAGAAATTAGGAGGAAACTAGAGAAAAAAACTGCTGAGAAGTGCTTATGAAGATTCTCAATAAATACCTGCAGAAATCAGGAGTTGGCGTGCAGTTGGAAGGGAAACCCTCACTGTACCCAGCACTGCTTTGCTCATTTTGTATTAATTAATAAACTGATTGCTGCTTGATATATTGGCCGAGTCAAGCTCTTTATTTCTAACAGGGGTCACTCACAGCCCGCTCATGGAAGTTTCTCTCCCCTGATTGGCTGTTACATGAAGTCTCCCCAGGACAAACTCGGGATAGGGCTCCCAGCACATGTACAGCCCCTGGAGTCATTTTTCACCTCATGTATAGCGTATGTTGAGATTGGTTCTTCTCAACCCCCATGCTCCCAGTGGTTCTGCAATCCCCCTCCCAGTGCTCCCAGTAACCAGGTGGCTTACCGTTTCCCATCCCAATTGTAAGGGGGCACAGGACCTGGTTTCCTGCTCCTGGGACAAAAATGTAGCATTTTGGTTAAACTGGCAGAAATGGTGTTTCTTTGTTCAGCTCTGTCAGGCTTTAGGAACGGGATTCTCCAATTTTGGGCTGCCGATATGTCTTGGTTCCCTAGGAATGGGAAATGACCCCCTTCCCTCTGAATTATTATAACTTTGAAATTAAGGGGCTTTCAGGCAAAGATATGGTAACAGGAATAAAAATTCTTTATTAGTATATATTGTGAGAAACAAGTTAATGGAAGTTAACTTTCCCTGGTTATTATATGAATTGATATTACATTATTGATCATATTGTTGAATAAATATTGTGATGTTGTTAGTGTTGGGATAGTGATATGTGTTGTGGAGTGGTTGATGTTCTTGGGTTGGCCTGGTTGCAAGGTTGGTTTTTGCAGGGATGGTTTTGTGTGTTGGGGTGTGGGTTTTGTGGGTTTACATTGGATGGACTGTTGCTGGCCAAGCCTTTGGGATATGACCTTAAAAGAAGCAGAACTTCATCCAATGATGGCCCTGAGGACCACAGTGACAAAACTGAATTGGCACTGTTATAAACGGAGATCTGTATGTCTAATTCAACAAACAACAAAGCTAAATTTTGTAACAACTTTAATTGAAATGAAATACAATATAAAGTTTGGCAGTGATTAATTGAGTATAATTAAGGTTCGTATATTGCATAAGCAAAACTGACCAGGGTGCAAACCCGACCAGGGTACGGAGGTGGATTCTCACCCCACCTCACATACAAAGCAGAATTACTTCAAACAAAACTTTTATATGATATGCTCCTACATATTCATCAATATTTCTAGTAAATCTCCTCCTATTTTCAATTCCAAAAATCTATGTCACTATTCTTCATGGCGCATGCTTCACTTGTTGCTAGGGGGTCTTCTGCCTTCCTTTGGTGGTCTTCAGGATGAAGGCTCCTCATCCTCGTCACTGTCCTTTGAACAACCAACTAATTGCGCATGCGTACTAAGCATTGCATTATGTAACTAAGCATTGTTCCAAACCCAAGCCCTATTAAAAGCACAACTTAGGTTCCATACCTGGATGTCTTGGTTTTGAAAGAAGACAAGTATCTGCTAAAGAGAGGCAGGGCCTCTCTTGGAATGGATAATTCAAATCCCCTCCCCACAAATTATTATAATTTAGAAAATCAAAACGGCTTTCAGGCAGAGATATGGGAATAGGAATAACAGTTCTTTACTAATATGTATAACAAGGCAAACAATAACAATTACAGCATTAACAGTGAACAGAACCAGGGCCCTTGTGGGAGGCTTTGTTTCAAAAACCCGGGGCAGTGCAATCTCTTGGGACTCCGAAAAGCACTAAGCTGGAACGGTGAGGGATCCCGGCCTGGTGGATTGGATATATCCGGAGCTCCGTTGGTGGTCACTGGAAGGGCAGGGATGTCCCGGCAGGACGGGGCAGTGCAGGGCCACAGCGTAGCAGAAAAGCCTCAAAGTAGTGCTGAGAAAGCAGCGGCGGTGGGACAGGGCCAGGCCAGCTCGAGCAGGGCAGCAGGAGGAGAGCTCAGGATTCCTGGGCACACAAGCAGAATCATGGTAGCTTTCCTCAGGATTGGACCCGGTGGTGCCAGTGAAACTCCTCTCAAAGCAAGCAGCAGCCTGACTGTCTTCTCTCCAATGCCGAGCAAGAGAGCAAAGCTGCCCCCAGTCCCATCTTTTTCCTGCCCCCAAAACCTCGTGTTACCTTCCCCCTCTGAGAGAAACTCCCGGAGACAAAAGAAAGAGTTAAGCCAGGTGCTATGCTCCATCCTTTTGTCCCACTTGACTATCAATAAGCACCCAGTACTTTGTTGCCTAGCAACTCTTGGGAAAAAATTCTATAGGTAAAAACAAAACAAAAACAAAACAAGAAACAAACCTAACCCCCAACACTGGACTAATCCCAAATTTGTCCATTTCAAGGCAAATCCTCTAATTTTAGAGGATTACTTATCTCAGTACTATATCTTGTATCCCATTTTCCCATGTAACATCTGCAAAAGGGGCCCATTTGTTCTGCAACATTAATTACTTATACTTTTTTTACTTTATAACAATTATTTTCTAGAATATTAATATAATTACAGTTTAGTTAGCACGAATCAGATCCATTTATAACAGCACTGAGGAGAGTGACAGGGGCTGAGGCTGTGTAAAATTAAAATAAATACGCATCAAGCTGATGCAGCACCAGCATATAAAGGGGTATAAAAGGGGAAGCCACCATTTTGAGGAAAAGCCTTTTGCTTTGGGAATTTTTTTACTGTTCTCAATAAAACTTCTATAATTCATTCCCACTTCGGGTCTGAGTTGTTAATAACATAAAAATATATATGTCACCATCTCCTCCTGTGTCTCCTTCCCAGAGCTCTTCATGGTGCCAGTGCTGGAGGGTTCCCCTGATCCCATCCAGGGGTGCCCCCTCAATCTCAGCTGCCTCAGCACCCACAGCCCCCTGCGGCCCCCAGCCCCCTTCCTGCACCTCTTCTACCGGGATGGGCAGTTGGTGGGGGGCCCACAGGGGTCCCCACAGCTCCTGGTGCCCGCCGTGGGGGTCTCCCACTCGGGGAATTACAGCTGCCAGGTGCACTCCCAGGCGGGGCCGTGCGGAAGAGCAGCGCCCAGCTCCACGTCACGGTGCGCAGTGAGTGCGGGGATGGGCACGGGGAGCCCCCACAGCCCCCTCGGGTTCCCCCATCCCTCCCTGGCATCCCACAACCCCTTTCAGTTCCCTCCTTCATCCTTTGATCTTCTTTTGTTACCTGGCTCCTTCAAACCCCACTCTCCCATGTCACCCTAATCCCTCTCTGAGGTCCCTGCTCCTCTCCTTGGGTGCCCTTCTTGCTCCCTGAGGTCCTCTCCATCCTCCTAAGCCCCCCCCGTGAGTCTTAAATGGTGAGGGGGCTTTGGGTGTCCCCAGCGTGGCACCTGTGGGAACCCAAGCGCTCTGGGTGGGCTCTGCTCCATGGGTCACCTCCTGATGTGACCAGAGGCTGTCCCCTGCACATGGAGACATCCCAGGGCATACCAGTTAGGGGGACCCTGTTTGTGGAATTGGGGACCCCTGGTGTGCTGGGTTGACACAATGGGGGTTCCTGGTGACATCGGGACACCACAGGCCACAGCAGCATGGTGTTTCCATGGTGATGTGAGGGCCGGAGAAGGGGGGAATGATGGCGGCAGCATCTGGTGAGAGTGGACAGGGACCAGGAATGGGGACAGGGACTGGATATGGGACAGGAACCAGGAAGGAGGACGGGGAATGGGGACATGGACCAGGAAGAGGGACAGGGACCAGGAATGGGGACAGGGACCAGAAATGGGGACAGGGACTGAGAATGGAACTGGGAATGGGGACAGGGACCAGGAATACAGAACTGAAAATACAAGACAAGGACTGGGGAATGGGGACAGGGACTAAGAATTGGACGAGGAATACCAGGCTGGGACAGGGAATAGGACAGGGTGCACGGGACTGGGATTGACAATGGGACCAGGAATATGGGAGAGGGACCTGGAATGGGACCAGGGATGGGAATATGGGAACAGCAACTGCAGAGAGAATATGGGATGAGGATTAGGAAGCTGGGACTGAGACTGGAAACAAGAACATGGGAACGGGACTGGGAACTGCTATATGGGAACAGGACAGGCAATATAGAAATGAAAATGCGGGACCAGCAGCAGAACCAGAAATGCCATAATGGGAAGAGGGCAGGGAATATGGGACTGGCAATATGGGAACAGCAACCAGACAGAGAATACGGGACAGGGACAGGGACAGGGAATGAGAATGGGATCCGGACTGGGATGGGAGCAGGGTGGGACCTGGAGTGGGGGGTCACGGGAACGGGCAGGGGCAAGGGGGTGACAGCGGGGAAAGGGGATCCTGGACAGGGGACACCGGGAACTGGGACAGGGGGACATGGGGAGAGTTACAGGGCAGGGGGTCCTTGATCAGCTGCTGCAGAACCTCCACCAGAGTCTCCCAGCGCAGCCGGAGCCGCTCGGCCTGGGGTGCCCAAAGCCCCGAGCAACCCCCAAGTCCCAGCCAGGAACCCTCAACTCCCTCACACCCAGCATCCCCCACATCCCCTGGAAGATCCCCCATGTTCCCTGTCCACGTCTTAGTTCAATGTCTTTATTTTTACCCCAGTTTTGGGTGTTTTGAAAGGACAAAGAGAAATAAAAAGGAAATCCAGGCCACGGGGAGCCAGGAGGATGTGGAGCCCCCAGCCAGGTGTGTTCCCAACAGGCATCACCGGCACCACGGATCACCGGGGCTCTGCCCAGTGGGGGTCACTGGGGATCATCCAGCGCCAACCCTGCCATGGGGAATGGAGCTGGAGCAGCGCATGCAGCTCTTCTGCAGTCAGGGCACTCACTGGGCTTCACTTAGTGGTGCCTCCAATGCTTTGGATCAAGTGAGAGCTGTGTGAGAAGCTCCCTGTGTCCCCCAGCCCTGCCTGGGTCCCTCCATTCCTGTGGTAGGTGCCCCATCTGTTCTCGGTTTCCTCACCGGGTCCCCCAGCCCTATGTGGGTACTCCCATTTTTCCTGTAAACTTTTTCCCTGTCCCTTCATCACTGCTCACATCCCCATCCCTTTCCCCTCACGCCTGACTCGGTCCCTTCACCCAATTGTGGGTTAACCCCACCCCTCTCTGATCTCCCTCCACTATCCCCAGGTCCCACCATCCCCTCACTGGGTCCCCACACCCTCCTGGGGTCCCAACTCATTCCTCTCCAAGTATCCCCTCCTTGAACCCCTATCGTTCCTTGGGTTTCCTTTTCTCAGGCCACTCCCCAGCTCTGTGCCCCCTCTTCCTCACTGGGGTCCCCCTGCCCCTCTCTGTTACCCCCCTGCCCCGTGTCCCTCACTGTCACCTGGTGTCCTCCCCTCCCGCATGGGCCCTGCTCTTGGGGGTGTCCCTGTTGGCGCAGTGCACCAGGGGACAGGTGGCACTGGGGGACCGCCTGGTGCTGAGCTGTGCGGTGACCACAGGGACAGGTCCCCTGTCCTTCACCTGGCACCAGGGTTGACCTGGCTCGGGGGCACCGCGGGGACACTGGTGAACACCTGAAGCTGTGCTACATTAGGGACAATGACAGCAGGTCAGCAATAGGGACAGCGTGGCCAAGAGTGTCCCCCTGAATGTCACCATCCTGGGTGAGTGAGACCCTTGGGCTGGGGGTGACCCCACCCACACCATCCTCCAGGACACCCTCATCTCCCCATTCCTCTCCCTCTTGCTGGGTGGCAGCCCCTCCTCCTGGCCTCAGCCCTGTCTGTGTCCCCACAGTGCCTGTGGCCAATGCCACCATCACCCCCGGTCCCCTGTCACACCAGGTGCACACAGGTGACCCCGTGACCCTGCGCTGCTCGGTGCAGGTGGGCTCAGCCCCTGTCACCTTCACCTGGATGCACAATGGGCAGGAGGTGTCGTGGAGTCCCATCCTGGAGCTTGGGGACGTCGATTGGGACATTCAGGCACCTACCAGTGCGTGGCCACCACCCAGCTGGGACAGGATGGGCACTGCGTTTTCCGGGCACTCAGCCCCAAGCTGGCCCTGGAGGTGACACTGCAGAGACATGGAGACACAGGTGGGGTCACAGGGTGTCCCCAGGGAGTGCAGGGCCCCTGGGGTGATGGGTGATCCTGATGTGTCCCTCTGTTTCTTGCAGTGGCTGCAGGGGTCACTGGGTCCCTTTTATTTCTAGTCCTGCTCCTGGGTGTCATTGTGGCCTGACACTGGTGGCACTGCCTGGGTTGGTGACAATGAGGGGACAGGGGGTCCATGGAGCTGTAGGAAGCCCTGCAGTGTTGGGGAGTGATAGGACATCACCCACAGCCCCAGAATTGTGACAAGTTGGTTGGGGGCACTGGGGAGATTCATGAATTTGGGGGGCTTCAGGGATGTTTGGGGGTCCTGAGGGGAATTGAGGGTCCCATGGGGGTTCAGGAATCTTGAGAGGGGTCAGAGACCCGAGGACCGCACAGTCACCTCTCCCCTCTTTCCTCTGCAGCCACCAGGAAGCACCAGGAAAGGTGAGTGGGGGTCTCCAGCTGTAGCCCCTCTTTTACCCCCACCTCACAACTCTCCATCCCCTCTCACACATCCCCTTTATCCCCACAGGGCCCCCCCAGAGCCCCCAGCCCCCACAGAGGAGGGGGAGGTTCTGTATACCCACATTGTGAGCACCAAACAGGCACGGCGTGAGTACAGTGCTGGTGGGACAGTGACACATCACCCACTGGTGTCACCCCCCATCTTGGTGCCCCCAACAGGCTTCTCCTGCAGGGCCCTCCCGTGTCACCGACCCCCAGGAATGCCAGGTGGCCTATGCGGAGCTGCCAGGACCCCACGGGCGACCACGGGAACCCAGCGACATCAATGAATTGTGCCGTGACACTGGGGTGACTGGGGGGCACTGGGGTTCCCCACCCATGGGCACCCACATGTGTGTGGGCTGCCACTAAAAACTGCCCCTCCCCCTGCCAGTGGAGGCACAGAAGGCAAAGATCCCAAAGGGCTGAGAGAAGAACAATTTCCTACAAACAGCAATGAGAGAACAAAACCAACAGCAACAAGGTTCAGAATCCAAAGGGTCACAAAAGGAATGATTTCTAGGGAAAGCCCCCAACAAAGAACAAACCCCAGACCCTTCCCCAGGCATGTTTCCTCCACCAGAGAAAGCTGGCAGGGCCCTGGACCTTCATCGCTCTGATGGCAAAAGAGGCTTCAGAAGGCTCTGGATTCTCTTCTCCCCTGTCCCAAACCCCTTCTCTGCCAGGTTCCCCACATGATGTCATAAAGACCCTGTGGGTGTTCTGGAGCCTCTGTCTTTTCCAGGGCAATGGGGATCAGGCCATGGCACAGGGTGGGCTGTCAGAGACAGGAAAAGTTTGAGAAATTTTGGAACACCAGTGTGTGGCAGGGATGGGTCAGGCCTTGCTTTTGGTTAGACAGGGCCCCATCTGTCAATCAGTCTGTCAGCCATGGCACACTGGGGGCAGCGTGACACTGCTAAACCCAGCTCCTGAGTGGCTGAATGGTGAGAAATCCCACCTGGGGGGAGCACCCTTGGTGGCCCAATGGCTTAAAAGGCAGAGCATGAGGTGCCCCTGTGTCTGACCGTGTCTTCTCTTGACATGTCTGTCCCATCCACGCTGGAACCCAGGAGTTGGCAAGTGTCTTGGTTTAAAAGAGAAATGTCTGCCAAGGAAAGGGAACCTTCCTGTAATGGAAAGAAGACCGATGCCTGAAAAATTTTATAATTTCAATAAGTTGAGTGTTCTCCAGGAGAAAATGCAGGAAAGAGTATAACAACTCTTTACTAGAAAAATATCTGAGGAGAA
Source organism: Acrocephalus arundinaceus (assembly GCA_021534815.1). Lineage (NCBI taxonomy): Eukaryota > Metazoa > Chordata > Aves > Passeriformes > Sylviidae > Acrocephalus > Acrocephalus arundinaceus. The sequence continues at coordinate 1,635,682 of JAJEOU010000774.1, forward strand.
CAGAACAACAACACAAACCCAGAAATTTCCCACCCGCTCAGGGCTGGCTTTTCATTTTTGCTGCAGTTATGACCATGTCCGCCAGGGGGCGCTGCAGGGAACACGCTCGCCCAGCAGGGGGCGCTGCAGGGAGCACTCCCGGCCAGCAGGGGGCGCCCCAGGGCCAGCTCGAACCCCTCAGGGGCCATGGTGGCCTCAGCCGGGAGGGAGGAGGGGAAATCGCTCCTTTTGCAAACTCACGGACACCAATCGGGCCCGGCACTGACACCGGCAGTGGGCAGAAGCGGCCAAGGCAGCAGGTTCGATCACAGTGCCCAGTGGCAGCGTAGCAGCGGCCCGGGGCCAGGCACACGCCCTGCAGAACACTGGCAACCACTCCCTGATCCTGAACGGAGGGAAGGCAGCACCGACTGCCCAGCCAAGTCTCAGGGTCACAACAGCACCTCTCATGGCTTTATGCCACAATTCCTGGAAACCCTCAGCCTTTCCCTCCCTTTTCCTCCTTCAGCCCTGGCACAGCAGCTTGGTGTTATAAATGCATAGTATATAGTTGGCTTTTCGCAAGTGTTGAAATGAATACTTTATGTAAAATGTAAGAAGATTGTACTGTATTTTCTTTTTTAATAGAATTTAGAAATGTGATGAGTATCTTAGTGCCAGAACACTGACACAACACTGGGGAAGCAATTAAACTTCTGGTGTCAAGTATCTTGTCCAACTGACGATGACCAGACCCCCAAGAGAAGAATTTATAGACCTGTGTTATCAGATCGAGTGGAGCCACGAGGACGGGTCTTGACAGAGGGGGGGAGGTTGAGACTGGACAAAGGGATTCTTACATCCAAAGGAATGTTTGAATTATGCATGTGAATTTTGAATATGCATCAAGCAGATGTTTTTAAAGAGAAAACTTTTGTTAAAAGGTGTGCTGCTGGGTGGTTCTGTGCCAGGCACCCTCGGCCAAGAAAATGTATTTTGATTTTATCTCTCCTAATTGTCTATTTTCTTAAAATTTTTATTAAACTTCTAAATTTTTCCAAAAAGGTGAACATCGTTTTTCACATTGGGGAATGTTGAATTCCCCTGGGATGGTGAGGAAAGCAGGTGCTCAGTGCTGCCACTGCCAGGGCTCCTCAGGGGGCTCCACCCACCTTTGGAGTTCCTGCTCTTCCTGGGCCACTGCTGGTCCTGACACAGCAGCCACAGGGAGAAGAGGAGGAGGAGAGCAGAGCCACAGCCCCAAGGGCTCTGTAGCTGCAGCTGGAGCACAGGGACAGCCCGCGCTGGGAGCAGTGGCTTGGGAGGGCAAAATGGAGTGAAATTGGAGCTGGCTGGGCCAATGCCCTTGTTCTCCTCTGGGTGCTGCAGACCCTTAATGAGGTGTTGTAATTAGGGCTGGGGTTCCTGAAGTTCAGCCGTGCTCCTAAACCATCCCCGTGCACAAACACACAGCTCTGCTGCCTCTCCGGGGAATTTTGAGCATTGGACACAATTTGGGGGACAGGCACCACCAGCTCTGCCCACAAGGAGTTTTTTTTTTGCTGCCAGGAAGGATTTCAGTTGGGTTGTTGCTGGTGTTGGGGATGATTCAGAGCCTGTGCCATGTGGCCGGTGCTTGACGCTGGCCGGCCAGGAAGGCCGAGCTGGAGCAGCGGCTGAGGCGGGAGCGGCTGGAGCAGGTGGCCACAGGAACAGCACCTGGCCATGCAGGTGGAGTAGGAGGGCTGGGAATTATGCAGGGTGCTCAGGTGAGGCCCAGGGGGTCGGGGCATGGTGGGGCACTGCTTGCCTTTCATGCTGCCCCGAGATTTTGGGACAGAGCAGTGACACCCATCGGCCTCCCAAAAGCCCCTCAGGGCTCAGGCACAACCTGACAGGAGGTCCCGGACCAGGCCTTGGGGACGATTCGGGCACTCCTGGGCTTGTTCCCGACAAAGGGCAGCGCTCCAGGAGCAGTTGGCACATGCCAAAGGATCAGCCTGGGGCTGCTGGAGCCCGAGCGCTGCGGGCAAGGAGGGTGTGAGGGAGCCGGGCCCCGCTCAGGCGGCGCTGCCTGAGGAACGTCTCATGGTGCAGGAGCTCGGCAGCCTCTGCTGGTGCCGGCCCTGTGGCTGTCGGGGGGCATGGCAGGAGGGGCCGGGGGGCAGCGGGTGGGAGGGGCTGGGATGGAGGCACCAGGACCCCACTGGGGAGCCCCGAGGGTGGAGGGACCGAAATGGCCGAGGGGAGACCCTGGCAGGGTGGGGGAGCAGAGACCGTGGGCTGTAGAAAGGAGGGAGCGGCAGGGTGGTCCCAGGGCACTGGGAAGGGGCCCAGGTGCCATCGCGCTGCGAGTGCCAGGACAGTCACGAGGTATCTGAAGCAACTGTGACAGCGTGGCCGAAGCCACTGTCGCGATGTGTTGGGACTGCCCGTTGCCAAAGTAACGCCCCCACAGCTCCGGGCACTCAGGGGTGCCCTGTAAGGGGTGGGGCAGAGCCCTGTCTATTCCCCGTGCCCTGTGCAGGTGAGGAGGGCAGGGATGGAGCAGCTTTTGGGACACCTGCAACCCACACAGGGTCACTCCCTGCAGCCACAAAATGGCTGCACGGCAGATCCCCTGCTTGATATTTCCACATTTTCCACTCTTGTCTTAGGCTGCTGCCAGAACCCAAATATTCTTTAGAGGCCTTTCCAAAGGGTTGCAAGTTTGAGACAGGAAGGAGGAGGGTCCCGGTCAGGTTGTCGAGCAGATGGGTGTGGGATTTGCAGCACTTGTGGGGCTCTCTCAGCCCCTTGGGCAGACAGGGACCAAATGATCAATTGCTGCATTTCCGCACTGCTTCCCTCACAGCTGCCCCTGCAGGGGGCGTTTCCAGCCAGCCCTGCTCTGAAAACCATCCAAGGCCCCCACAGAGCCACTGCTTGGGCTCCCATTGCCTTCTGTGCTTCTGGCAGGGCTGAGCAAACCACAGGCACGCCTTCTTCCCCCACACAATTCTCACCTTTGCAGCAGCTCGAAAGCTGCCAGAATCAAAGCCCAGGGGGTGGGCAGGGGAGGGGGACCTGGCTCAGGTGCTGGCTGCCAGCTGGGGCTGGCCAGAGCAGGGCTGGCCAATGCCCATCCCTGTGCCCTGGGGCTGGGCCATGGCTGGGCCCCACACTTGCATGGCCACTGGCTTCAAGGAGGAGCACTTGGGGAGCTCCTTCCTGCCTGCCTGGGGCTCCATTCCCAAGCTGCTCTTGCCACCTCAGATCCTGCAGGGGACCAGCAAGGATGGAGAAGTCTGGACCCCTCCCGGAGCTGCCATCCCCCAGGACAGGACACCCTTGGCCAGCATGTGTCCCCGTCCGGGACAGGATCCCCCCAGGACAGGACCCCCTTGGATGTTCCCCCCAGGACAGAACCCACCCCCCCGTGTGACACTCAGCACAAACGGCCTCTTCCTTCTGCTGCAGGAGAGAGAAAGTGAAAGTGTTGGGGGGGCACAGCCAGACACCCCCATCCCCCACAGCCTCCCACCCCTCCCTGCAGACCCCTCACCCCTGCTTCCCCCACCCTGGGGTTCCCTCAACCCGTTCCCTGCTCAGGTGCTCCCCAGGATCATCAAGGCAAGAACTGGGGCTTGTGAAATTGAGGGATAAAAGGAAGGAAATGAAAATGAAGAGAGGAAAATGTCACTGGTGGGTGGGGGGACACAGACCCAGAGCACCCCAGAATCTGTTTGGGGTGATGCCCCCAAACCATGAGCACCTTGGGGGGCTGTGCCGGTCTCTGGGTCACCCCGAAATCTGAGGTATCCAGGGAAGGAGGTGTGACCCACGGGCCCACCCAGCCACTGCCCATCCCTGGGACACCCACTCCTTATGTTTCCCCTCCCTGGGATCCCAATCCCGGGACTGCCATTCCTCAAGATCTCCATGGCCCAGGACCCCCATTCCCAAGGAACCCTCTCCCACTGATTCCATCCCCTGAACTCCCCCTTCATCCAGGACCTTCACTCTCCCAGGAACCCAAAACCCAACATGACCCACCATTCCCCAGGCACCACACCCTTGGCACACCCATCCCATGACCCCAAATCCCTGGAGCCCACGTTCCCCTGGGACTCCCAGCCCTGAGTCCCCCCAGCCCTGGGGACCCCATTCCCATTGCACCGCCATCCGCAGTGACTCCCCCTCCTCAGGACCCCCTATCCCCAGGGACCCCAGCCCTGGCTCCCCAAACCCCCTGAGCCCCCCATTCCTGAGAGCCCCATGTCCCACCGTGTGCCACCCAGCCTTGTCCCCAGCCTGTCCCCACCCTGCCCACAGCCTGTCCACAGCTTGTGGTCACCCTGCCCCCAACAGGCGCCGCCTACGCATGAAGATGAGACCTGACCTCGCTTCCTTCCCCATTCTTCCAAAGAGCCGCCACCCAGGGGACAGCCACCCCTGGCAGTGAGTGACAGCCAGCCTGGATGGCTGGGGACACGGGGATGGCCTGGAAGGTGGAACTGCTGCTCCTGTGGGGTGAGTGCCCCGGGCATGGGCCTGATACCCCAGGGATGGGCCCTGGTGAGGCAGAGACCGGTGGGGAGGGGGCACAGAGGGACTGTGGGGTCCCCTGAGGTCCCTAAGGCCAGCAGAGCCAGTGCATGGGCATGGAGCCCAGTGTGACCAGCGTCATGGGGTGGCTTTGGGGACAGGAGAGGGGGAACAGGAACAGGGAACTGGGATGTGGGAACAGGAGTAGGGGGATAGAGATGTGGGGACAAGGATGTGGCCAAAGGAACCTTTGGAGCTGGGGCAGCAGTGGGGACAGGAACAGGGGAACAGGGATGCAGGGATAGGGATAAGGGTCACATACCATGCAGATGAGGCATGGGAAGAGGTGCCATTGGAATGGGATCATTGGCACAGGGTGATGGGGATGTGGCTGTGAGCTGTGAGGATGGTGGAGGTGACCTGTGCAAGCATGAGGTGTCCACAGTGTCCCCATGTCTTGCCTCAGATTAAGGTGACTGAGGTGTTCCTGTCCTCAATCCCTCCGTGCTACTCCAGTGTTCCATTGGGGACAGTTTGGGGACAGACACCACACCTCATCCCCAGGTGCTGCTGTCCCAGCAGTGCCACCCCCACCCAGCCCTGTCCCTTCTCCCTTCCAGCCCAGACCCTCGGCCTCACTGGTGAGTCCTTGAGGGATGCCATGTCCCTGTCCTGCTGTCCCCAGGCCCGTGGTGGCCCTGGCAGGCTGGTGTCCCCTGTCACCCGCAGGTGCCCAGACCACCCAGCTCCTGGTGCAGCCCCCCTGGAGGCCAGCGGTGCTGTGGGACCGGGTGACACCTGCCAGGGCTCGGGGACCACCGGTGCCACCACGTGGTACAAGGATGGGCAGCGCTGGTGGCGGGAGGGAGTTGACTACTTCACTGTCACCGAGAGTGGCACCTACAAGTGTGACAGACCCGGCACTGGGCTCAGCCCCCCTGTGAGAGTCTTAAATGGTGAGAGGGGATCGTAAATGCTCGGGATGGCTCCCTGATAGGTGGGGGTGGACTCCACTCCATTGGTGGCAAGAGCCTGTCCCCTGCACACAGGGACATCCCAGTGCATCCCAGTGGGATGGGACTCCCGTGATGACACCTGTGCCATGGGGTTGCTCCTGGTGTCCCTGGGATCCTCCCATGCAATGGAGACTCCACTCTAAAGTCCCCGGTGCCATGGGCTCCAACCTTGGACCTGTCTCGAGCCCCTCAGTGCCATGGGGCCCTCCTGTCCCACAGACCAGCTGGTGCTGCAGGTGCCGGGGTGGCCACTGCTGGAGGGGGGCACGGTGACACTGTGCTGCGGGCCATGCAGGACATGTCCGTCAGCAGGGTGCGATTTTACCAGGATGAGAAGGATCTGGGGGAGTCCCTCAATGGGACCGAGCTGTCCCTGTCCCCCCTGCTGCTGCACCACAGAGACCGCTACCGCTGTGAAGGCTTGGTCGGCTCCGAGCTGTCACTGTCAGCACCAGTGACAGTGACAGTGCACAGTGAGCACTGCTGGATACTCCAGTTCCACGGCTGGAACTCCAATATCCTGACACCCCAAAAGCCACTTCTGAGTGGGCTCAGAGTCACAGTCCCCACCTCCCCTCTCCTTTCCAGAGCTCTTCATGGTGCCAGTGCTGGAGGATCCCCCCGAGCTCACCCAGGGGTGCCCCTCAATCTCAGCTGCCTCAGCACCCCCAGCCCCCTGCGGCCCCCAGCCCCACTCCTGCACCTCTTCTACCAGGACGGGCAGTTGGTGGGGGGCCCGCAGGGGTCCCTGCAGCTCCTGGTGCCCGCCGTGGGGGTCTCCCACTCGGGGAATTACAGCTGCCAGGTGCGCTCCCAGGGCGGGGCCGTGCAGAAGAGCAGCGCCCGGCTCCGTGTCACGGTGCGCAGTGAGTGCGGGGATGGGCACGGGGAGTCCCCACATCCCTCCCAGCTCTCCCATCCTTGCTCCACCCTCTGCGTGCCGCCCTGCCTTCCCAGGTCTCTCCTTGGCTCCTCCCATCCCCTTCCCTGGTGCCTGCATCCCACACCAGGTCCCCTCCCCCCCTTCCTGGGTGAACCTTTCCCTTCCTGAGGCCTCTCCATTGTCCACGGGTCCCACCATCCCTGTCTCGGTCCCCAACACCTTCCCTGTGGTTCCCTTCAATCCTCTCCATATGTCCCTTCTCGGAATCACCCGCCCTTCCCTTGGGTCCCTTCCACCCCTTTCCTTGCTTCTCTCCCATCTCTGGGCCTCATTCTTCCTCACTGAGATCCTCCCACCCGTCTCTGACCCTCCCCCTCCCTGAGTCCTTCACTGCTCCCTGGTGTCACCTACTCTTCCTATGTCCCCAGTCCCTCCTGTGTCCCCCTGCAGGGGTCCCACTCATGGAGGTGTCCCTGTGGGTGCAGCCCCTGGGGGACTGGTGTCACTGGGGGACCGCCTGGTGCTGAGCTGTGTGGTGGCCACGGGGACAGGCCCCCTGTCCTTCACCTGGCACCGGGAGGCCTTGGCCTCACTGCTGGGCACCATCACCCAACTGGAGCTGCAGCACGCTGGGGATGAGGACAGCAGCCACACCAGTGCTGGACCAGTGATGGGGACAGAGTGGCCGAGAGCCCCGCATTGAATGTCACTGTCTTGGGTGAGCAGCACCCTTGGGCTGAGGGTGATCCCACCCACAGCATCCCTAATTCCACACATTCCCATTCCACCTCAACACCCCCACACTGTCCCCAGCCCAGCCCAGGGCACAGCCCCCACCACTGGGATTCACAGCCCAGGGTCACTGGCACCCTCTGGCCCCAGGTATCCCCAACCAGGACATCCAGGCCATGCATCCCTAATGCCAGCTGTCACATGCCCCACTCCCCATCAGGTCACATTCACCGTACTGAGCGTGACCCTCCCAGGGCAGTGAGACCCTTGGGACTGGGGTGATGCCCCCGTTGATTTGCCTCATCAGACCCAGCACATCCCACCCACGCCATTCCACGCCCCCCACAAGGTGACGGCCATCACCACCCTTGGACACAGCAGCCCTCATCCCACCCTCACCTCACCCTCATCCCATCCTCATCCCTCACCCCTCATCCATCCCATGCCTTCATCCCACAGCACATGATGGCCCCACCACCATGGAGTCACTGTGCTGGGTGAAGGAGACCCTCTGTCTCCAGGTGCCACCACACAGACTCCCTCATTCCCCCATGCCTGGTGCCAGCCCCTCCTGCTGGCCTCAGCCCTGTCTGTGTCTTCACAGTGCCTGTGGCCAATGCCACCATCACCCCCAGTCCCCCGGCACACCAGGTGCACACAGGTGACCCCGTGACCCTGCTCTGCTCGGTGCAGGTGGGCTCAGCCCCTGTCACCTTCACCTGGATGCACAATGGGCAGGAGGTGGCCCAGGGTCCTGTCCTGGAGCTTGGGGACGTCGATGTGGGACATTTGGGCACCTACCAGTGCGTGGCCACCAACCAGCTGGGACAGGACGGGCACTGCATGTTCCGGGCACTCAGCCCCGAGCTGGCCCTGGAGGTGACACCACAGGGACACTGGAACAGAGGTGGGGTCACACAGGGTCAGTGAGATGGCAGGACAGGGTTTTCTCAGTGATCGTGGCGGAATTTGGAGGTTTTCCCTCCCTTCCAGGCTTGGACTTCTGGGCGCTCAGGGTGTCCAGAGCACTGGGGTGGTTCAGGGGTTCTGGGGGCATCAGGAATGCTAAGGAGTCCTGGGAGAAACCGAGGGTCCAGTGAGGTTTCAGGATTCCTGAGGAGGCCTTGAGGACCCCACAGTTACCCTTCCCCTCTTTCCTTTGCAGCCTCCAGGAAGCACCAGGAAAGGTGAGTGGGGGACTCAAACCACACTGTCCCCTTTGACCCCAACCCCCAAGACCTCCCATTCCCGCCCACACATCCCCTTGATTCCCGCAGGGCTCCCCCCGATCCCCCGGCCCCCCCAGAGGAGGGGGAGGTGCTGTACAGCCATGTCATGAGCACCAAGCAGATGGGGGTGAGTACAGGCTGGGACACACACAGAGGGACACGGCACCCATGAGTGTCACCCCCACCCAGATCCCACAGCCAGTGTCTCTCACAGCGTCCCCCCGTGCCACCACACTCCAGGATCCCCAGGTGACCTACGCGGAGCTGCGGGGACCCCATGGGCGACTGCGGGAACTCAGTGACACCTACGGGAATGTGCTGTGACGCTCGGGGCACACATGAACACTGGGGGGCTCTGGGGAAACTGGAGGGCAGTGGAGGACCCCACCCATGGGCAGCCACAGGTGTGTGTCCCCCACTGCTCCCATGGGTGCCCAACATTCACGGGTAGGTGGGCACAAGTGGGGGTCACGTGTGAGGCTGCACAGGGCACCCAGAGCTCCACAGGCCCCCATAACATCCAAGGGCTTCCCCATCCCCCTTCCACTACCACCAGTGCCTCCCCATTCCACATCCAGGTGCTCCCAGCACCCTCAGAGACTTCCTCATTCCCTCCCCACAGTGCTCCCAGTAACCCCAGGGGTTCCCTATTTCCCCTTCCAGTGCCTCTCCATTGCTCCCAGTAGATCCAGGTGCTTTCCATTCTGTCTCCCAGTACCCTTTCACTCCCAGTGGCTCTGCAATTCCCCTCTCAGCACTCCCAGTACACCCATGGGTCCTCATGTCTCCTCCCAGTGCCAGGGGAACACAGGACTCCTTTCCCTGTTATTGGTGTCAAAATAAAGCTTTTTGGTTAAACTGGCAGAAATGGCGTTTCTGTGTTCAGCTCTGCTGGGCATCACAGATGGGATTCTCCAATTCTAGGCTGCCACTAAAAACCAGAGGCTGCTGCCCCTCTCTCTGCCAGTGGAGGCGCAGAAGGCAAAGATCCCAAAGGGCTTAGAGAAGAACCATTTCCTGCAAACAGCAATGAGAGAACAACATCAACAGCAGCAGCATCAAGGTTCAGAATCCAAAGTGTCACAAAAGGAACAGTTTCCAGGGAAAGCCCCCAAAAAGGAACAAACCCCAGACCCTTCCCCCAGCACATTTCATTCACCAGAGGAACCTGGCAGGGCCCTGGACCTTCATTGCTCCGATGGCCAAAGTGGCCTCCCGTTTCCCAAAACTCTACTCTGCTGTGTTCCTCACATGATGATGTCATCAAAGCCCTGTGGGTTTTCTGGAACCTCCCCCTGTTCCAGGGCACTCAGATTGAGTTCATGGCACAGGGTGGGGCTGAGTTTGCTGTCAGTTCCAGGAGCTCTGGTTACCACTCCAGGTCAAAGCAAACTGTGCCGTGCCCTCTGCTGCCAAAAGGATGGTAGCCTTCTTTAAAGGTGTCTGCCAAGGAAGTCTGGAACCTCCCTGGAAATGGAAAATATGGTTACCTTCCTCCAAAGCATTGTAACTTTGAAATTACAGGGCTTTCAGGCAAAGATATGGGAATAGTTCTTTACCTTAATATAGGTAATAAGACAAACGAACATCAACACCGCCAGCAACAACCAGCAAACCCACAAACCCAGTCCCAGCCCTCTCTGGGCTGCAGACCCTTCCCCTCCGGTGCAGTTCCAGGCACAGCCGGCAGGGGCGCTGGTGGCTCCCGGCTGGGCAGGGCAGGTGCGATGATTCCCCCGCGGCTGCAGGGGGCGCTGTGGCGCCACCTCGGCTGTCTCTCTCCATGGTTAATGGAGACTCAGCCGGCGGGAGAGAGAGAGAAGCTTCCTTCCCTCACTGCCGGGGCTGGGGGGCAGCTGGGAATGGTGCCACTGCGGATGGCAAAATGGGCTGCAGCAGGAACCCTCGGAGTGGCAGCTGGAACAGTGGGGGGGAGGCACACCCCAGGGTAGCAAATGAAGTGTAGCAAAAACTCCGAAGCTGTAGCAGGAGCTGCGGGGCTCAGGTGAGACATGGGGTGTCAGGTAGCAAAAAGCCCGAAGCAGCAGCGGCAGAAAACAGCGGAGCTGGGTAGCAACAGCCGGGCTCCTGCAAACAGCTGCCACACCAGTCAGGAGATGCCCTCTGGGAAGGGAGAGGGGCTCTGAGTCCTGGGTTCTCCCCTGAGGCTCCTTAGTATATGGTGAGGGTCCTTTTCAGTGGGATCGGGAGTTTAAAAGATCCCAGTTCAAGGACTGCTCTTATGAACAAGGCCTCACTCATGGCAGGAAAGCAGTTGTGAGAGTCGGCCCAAAAATCTTCAATATATCTCACATTTTTGTCATGGAAAAGAAACTTTGGGGGAACAGGGGCTGGGACCTCAAAAGCTGATGAGCTGCTACCAGAACTATATCCAGCCAGGTGTTTACTTGGGAATGTGACTCATGCTTCAGAGCCGGATTTGCATCCTGTTAGAACAATGGAGGTACACTGCCTCCTGTCAGCCAAACCACCTGTACCTGGACCGAAGGGGCCAGCTTGTTCTGTTCCCCCCACTGTGCATGGGCCTCGATCACAAGAGTTTCCCCCCCCCCCCCCCCCCCCATCTTTGCTCTGGCCAGCTGCCTTTAATTCAGAAAGAACTATATATTCAGCCTTGGAGGAGAGCCCTACTCGAGGCCTCCCCACAGAAGATGGAATCCATTAGCAATGCCACGAGGACTGCAAAGGTGGTCTATTGGCAGAAGGATAGCTACGAGGACCTGTCTCTTATCCGTGGTAGATATTCCCTGTCTTTTCTATCTCTGTCTCTGTCTTTCTCTCTCTCTCTCCCTGTATCATTTTTCTTCCTGTCTGTTCTCTCTCTCACTATCACATATCAGTTTTGTGGGCACATTAAAAAGTGCACTGATTTTTCCGGTTAAACAGCATTCTCCTTGTCTCTTTTGCACTCTGAGACCACTACGAAGTCAGCTTATTTAAGTGGGTCGTAACAGCAGTGAAGAGTGGAACTGCAGTGGCAGCCAATTGTCCCCAGAGCAAGAGCAGCACTGTCCCACCTCTGGTGCCCTTCCCAAGAGAAGTTGTTCTTGCACCCTGAGCAGCCCCACAGCAGAAGGGTCCTGGGAGAGCCCAGGGCAGGGACTGAGCTGTGGAATTGCCTCTGTCTCCACAGCAGCTCTGCCAAAGCCCAACGATGCCCTTTGTGCTCCCTGAAATCCCCTGTCCTGAAAGAATCAGTGCCAAGGATTAATGGGGCAGACTTGATATCATAGAAAGGAAATGTGTGACATCACAGAGTAGGCTTTGACATGACAGAGCAGGGTGGGACATCACAGAGTGGTCTGTGACATCACAGCATGGGTTACAACATCACACAGCAGCTGTGTCATCACCAAACAGATTGTGACATCAGAGTGGTTTGTGACATCACAGGGCAACTGTGTATGACATCACAGAGCAGCTGTGATGTCACAGAGTGAGCAGTGGCATCATATGGGGTTGTGTGACATTGTAGAGTGAGCTGTGACATCACAGGGTGGCAGTGTGACATCACGGAGTGGGCTGTTGTATTACATAGTGGGCTGTGACATCACAGGAGGGCTTCGAGGTCACTGGATTTGTCACTCTGCCCCGCTCCCCTCTCAAAGCTCCCCCCCACAGAAGTCCCCCCGTGCTGCTTGGGCCCCCAGGCCCCTCTGCCGCGCTCCCGACAGCCGCAGGGCCGGCACTGGCAGAGGCTGCCGAGCTCGAGCTCCTGCACCATGAGACGTTCCTCAGGCAGCGCCGCCTGAGCAGGGCCCGGCTCCCTCATGCCCTCCTTGCCCGCAGCACTCGGGCTGCAGCAGGCCCAGGCTGATCCTTCGGCATGTGCCAACTGCTCCCGGAGTGCTGCCCTTTGTCGGGAACAAGCCCAGGAGTGCCCGAATCGTCCCCAAGGCCTGGTCCGGGACCTCCTGTCAGGTTGTGCCTGAGCCCTGAGGGGCTTTTGGGAGGCCGATGGGTGTCACTGCTCTGTCCCAAAATCTCGGGGCAGCATGAAAGGCAAGCAGTGCCCCACCATGCTCCGACCCCCTGGGCCTCACCTGAGCACCCTGCATAATTCCCAGCCCTCCTACTCCACCTGCATGGCCAGGTGCTGTTCTTGTGGCCACCTGCTCCAGCTGCTCCCGCCTCAGCCGCTGCTCCAGCTCGGCCTTCCTGGCCGGCCAGCGTCAAGCACCAGCCACATGGCACAGGCTCTGAATCATCCCCAACACCAGCAACAATCCCCAGGAAACCTTCCTGGCAGCCAAAAAAGCTCCTTGTGGGCAGAGCTGGGGGTAACTAACCCCGTAAATATGTCCAATGCTCAAAATTCCCGAGAGAGGCAGTGGAGCCATCTGTTTGTGCACGGGATGATTTAGGGGCAAAGCTGGAGACCTCCGATCACCTTTCCTGGTGCTTTCTGGTGGCTGCAGAGGAAAGAGGGGAGAGGTGACAGTGGGGTCCTTGGGGCTCTGACCCCTCTCAGGATTCCTGAACCCCCATGGAACCCTCAATTCCCCTCAGGACCCCCAAGCATCCCTGAAGCTCCCCATAATTCATGAACCTCCCCAGTGCCCCCAGCCAACTCATCCTCAAGAACCCAAAGCCCAGCAGGGCGAGAGATCCTCCAAAACGCCCCCAGGACCCCTGAAAGAACCCCCAACATCCCTGTAGGACCCTCTAGCACCTCCCCAAACTCTACAGGACCCCCAGCCAAGGTCAAAATTCTGGGGCTGTGGGTGCCGCCCTATCACTCCTGAACTCTGCAGGGCTTCCTACACCTCTCAGGGACCCCTGTCCCCTCACTGTCACCCACCCAGGCGGTGCCACCAGTGTCAGGCCACAATGACAGCCACAAGCAGGACCAGGACCCACTGACCCCTATGGCCACTGCAAGAAACAGAGAGGGACACATCAGGATCACCAATCACCCCAGGGGTCCTGCACTCTCTGGGGACACCCTGTGACCCCACCTGTGTCCCTGCAGTGTCACCTCCAAGGCCAGCTCAGGGCTAAGTGCCCAGAATACACGGTGCCAGTCCAGCTGGCTGGTGGCCATGCACTGATAGGTGCCCGAGCCCACATCAACATCCCCAAGCTCCAAGACAGCACCTTGGGCCACCTCCCAGCCATTGTGCAGTCAGATGAAGGTGACAGGGGCTGAGCCCACCTGCACCGAGCAGCGCAGGGTCACGGGGTCACCTGTGCACACCTGGTGTGACAGGGGACCAGGGGTAATGGTGGCATTGGCTGTGGGTACTGCAGGTTCAGAGATGGGGCTGAGGATGGGGGGAGGGGCTGCCACCCAGCAAGAGGGAGAGGAACGGGGGGATGAGGGTGTCCTGGAGGATGTTGTGGGTGGGGTCACCACCAGTCCGAGGGTCCCACTAGCTCAGGATGGTGACATTCAGGGGGACACTCTCAGCCACGCTGTCCCCATTGCTGACCCAGCAGTGATAGTGGCCGCTGTCATTTTCCCCAACGTTCTGCAGCTCCACGTGGGGGCCAGTGCCCAGCGGTGCCCCCGAGCCCCCCCGGTGCCAGATGAAGGACAGGGGACCTGTCCCTGCGACCACCATACAGCTCAGCACCAGGCGGTCCCCCAGTGCCACCTGTCCCCTGGTGCACTGCGCCAACAGGGACACCCCCAAGAGTAGGACCCCTGCAGGATGGGGGAACAGCAGAGGACAGTGAGGGACACGGGGAGGGGGTGTGATGGAGAGGGGCAGGGGGACCCCAGTGAGGAAGAGGGGGCACAGAGCTGGGGAGTGGCCTGAAAAGGAACCGCAAGGAACGATGGGGCTTCAAAGAGGGGACACTTGGAGAGGAATGAGTTGGGACCCCAGGGAGGGTGTGGGGACCCAGTGAGGGGATGGTGGGACCTGGGGATAGTGGAGGGAGATCAGAGAGGGGTGGGGTTAACCCACAATTGGGTGAAGGGACCGAGTCAGGCGTGAGGGGAAAGGGATGGGGATGTGAGCAGTGATGAAGGGACAGGGAAAAAGTTTACAGGAAAAATGGGAGTACCCACATAGGGCTGGGGGACCCGGTGAGGAAACCGAGAACAGATGGGGCACCTACCACAGGAATGGAGGGACCCAGGCAGGGCTGGGGAACACAGGGAGCTTCTCACACAGCTCTCACTTGACACAACAGCATTGGAGGCACCACTAAGTGAAGCCCAGTGAGTGCCCCGAGTGAAGGAAGAGCTTCATGCGCTGCTCCAGCTCCATCCCCCATGGCAGGGTTGGCGCTGGATGATCCCCAGTGACCCCCGCTGGGCAGAGCCCCGGTGATCCATGGTGCTGGAGATCCCTGTTGGGAACACACCTGGCTGGGGGCTCCACATCCTCCTGGCTCCCCGTGGCCTGGACTTCCTTTTTATTTCTCTTTGTCCTTTCAAAACACCCAAAACTGGGGTAAAAATAAAGACATTGAACTAAGACATGGACAGGGAACATGAGGGATCTTCCAGGGGATGTGGGGGATGCTGGGTGTGAGGGAGTTGAGGGTTCCTGGCTGGGACTTGGGGGTTGCTCAGGGCTTTGGGCACCCCAGGCCGAGCGGCTCCGGCTGCGCTGGGAGACTCTGGCAGATGCTCTGTGGCAGCTGATCAAGGATCCCCTGCCTCGGGACTGTCCTGATGTGCCCCCGTCCCGGATTCCAGGATCTCCCCTGTCCAGGATCCCCTTTCCCCGCTGTCATCCCTTTTCCCCCTGCCCATTCCCATGTCACCCCACTCCAGGTCCCATCCTGCTCCCATCCCCAGTCTGGATCCCATTCGAGGTCTCATTCCCTGTCCCTGTCCCGTATTCTCTGTCTGGTTGCTGTTCTCTTATTCCCAGTCCCATATTCCCTGCCCTCTTCCCATTCTCGTATTCCCCTTCCCACTGCCGGTCCCGCATTTTCATTTCTGTATTCCCTGTCCCGTTCCTGTATTCTCATTTCCAGTCCCAGTCCCACCTTCCCAAGCCCCATCCCACATCCTCTCTGCGGTTGCTGTTTCCATATTCCCTGTCCCGTTCCTATATTCCCATTCCCGGTGCCTGCTCCCATCCCCGGTGCCTGTCCCCATTCCCGGGCCCTGTCCCCATTCCCGGTCCCTGTCCCCATCTCCAGTCCCTGTCCCCATTCCCGGTTCCTGTCCCCATTCCCGGGCCCTGTCCCCATCCCCAGTCCCTGTCCCTATTCCCGGTTCCTGTCCCCATTCCCGGTCCCTGTCCCCATTCCTGGTCCCTGTCCCCATTCCCGGTTCCTGTCCCCATTCCCGGGCCCTGTCCCCATTCCCAGTCCCTGTCCCCATTCCCGGGCCCTGTCCCCATGCGCGGGCCCTGTCCCCATGCCCGGGCCCTGTCCCCTATTCCCAGCAGTCCCTGTCCCCATGCCCGGGCCCTGTCCCCATTCCCAGTCCCTGTCCCCATGCCCGGGCCCTGTCCCCATTCCCGGGCCCTGTCCCCTATTCCCAGCAATCCCTGTCCCCATCCCCGGGCCCTGTCCGCATGCCCGGGCCCTGTCCCCTATTCCCAGCAGTCCCTGTCCCCATTCCCGGGCCCTGTCCCCTATTCCCAGCAGTCCCTGTCCCCATCCCCGGGCCCTGTCCCCATCCCCGGGCCCTGTCCCCATCCCCGGGCCCTGTCCCCTATTCCCAGCAATCCCTGTCCCCATCCCCGGGCCCTGTCCCCTCTCACCGGACGCCGCCGCCATCACTCCGGCCCCCCCCGGCCCTCACGGGACCGGGGAAACACCGCGCTGCTCCTGCCCACCAATCACAGCGCGCCATCGCTCCTCGATTTGCATAACCACCCCCTTTGCTTTGGCCCCGCCCCTCGCCGGCTGCAGCCGCGTCCGGGCGCTGTCTCCTCCCAATTCCCTCCCAGTGCTCCCAGTAAGAGCCAGACTGGGAGGGAAAGCGCTCCCAATTCTTTCCCGCTGTTCTTAGCATCGCTCCCGGTGCTCCCAGTACCGCTCCCAGTGCCGCAGGGGGAGAAGCCGTTCTGGAACCCCCCAGGGCAGAGCGCGGCTGCTTTTGTGTGCCGGCACCGCCCGGGCCGGGCTGGGAGCGGAGGAGAAGCGGGAGGAACAGGAGGGACAGAGGAGGAGGACAAGGAAAGGCAGGAGCAGCAGGAGGAGGAGGAGGAGGAACGGGAGGGACAGAGGAGGAGGAGGAAGAGGAGGAGCGGGAGGAAGTTCCCCCCTGGAACCCGCAGGTGAGCGGGGATGGGCTACTCGCTCCAAATCCATCGGGGGTGTCTCCGGGAGGGTTTTTTTGCGGGGTAGGGGATGTTTGAATCCCAAAGCCCCCTCACTAAAGCCGAGCCTGAAATGGCCCTGGAGGGATCTTGGGGGGTCCCACGTGGCGATCGCCCGGTACCGGCGGGCAGAGGGGCGATATCGGGTTTGGGGATCCCCGGGAGAGCCGGGTGGGAACGCGGGAGCCCCGGAGCGGGGAGAGCGCAGAGGGGCGATCCCAGAGCCGGGGCATACCCGGGTGCCTGGAGGGGTGGGGGAGCCTGGAGATAAGGGGGGGGCCGAGACTGAAAAGGGCGCTGACTTCTGCAGCGGCTCTTGGGCAGCGGTACCGTCAAACCCAACATGCTCAGCCCTTGTTTTTCCTCCAAGCCAGGATTTCCCATTCCCTACCCTTGGCTTGATCGAGGAGGAGGAGGCCATGAGGAAGAGAAAGATGGCCCAAGAGCCCCAGGCAGGTGAGGAGGAGGTCACTGCCCCTTTCCCCCTCTCTTCTGCTCCATCTCCCAGCCCAGCCTGGCCCCCGGCTGCAGGACAACCCTGCTGCCGACACCGTTCTGACGGGAACACATCTGGGGGAATCTCCTTCCCCTTCCCTTTGGCACAGTGGCAAATCCCATCCTCTCCTTGTCCTTCCTCCCCCAGACAAGGAGCTGAGGATGGAGACCAGGGAGGACAAATCCTTGTGGCAGAACCTCATGGAAGAGGCTGTTTTGAGTGGCTCCATGGTGCAGGAATCTAATGGGGAAGAAAAGCCCCAGAGATCCCACATGAGGAGGGGCTGCAAACGCAGATCTCGGGGATCCGAGGAGGAAAGACCCACCCTGAGCTGGGGAGGCGGCTGGAGCTCAGAGCTGGGGGTCCATGAGCAGCTTCACGATGAGGAGAAGGCCCACAAGTGCTTGAAATGTGAGAAGAGCTTCAGCCAGAGATCCTCCCTAATCCGCCACTGGGGAATCCACACAGGGGAACGACCCTACGAGTGTGGGGAGTGTGGGAAGAGATTCAGCCAGAGATCGGACCTGATCCGCCACTTGAGAATCCACACGGGGGAACGACCCTACGAGTGTGGGGAGTGTGGGAAGGCCTTCAGGACTAGCTCTGGCCTGATTGCCCACCAGAAGGGCCACACAGGGGAGAGGCCCTATGAGTGTGACCAATGCCAGAAGAGGTTTCAGACCAGCTCCCGTCTCCTCGTGCACCAGCAGATTCACACGGATGAGAGGCCCTTCCGCTGCCTCGACTGCGGGATGGGCTTCAAGCAAAACTCCCACCTTGTCAGGCACCAGCGCATCCACACTGGGGAGAGGCCCTATGAGTGTGAGGAGTGTGGGAAGAGCTTCAGCCAGAGCTCCCGCCTGATTGTCCACCAGAGGAGCCACACGGGAGAACGGCCCTATGGGTGTGGGGTGTGTGGGAAGAGCTTCAGCGAGAGCTCCAAACTGATTGTCCACTGGCGCATCCACACTGGAGAGAGGCCCTATGAGTGTGGGGAATGTGGGAAGAGCTTCAGCCAGAGCTCCAACCTGATCAAACACCAGAGGAGCCACACAGGGGAGAGGCCCTACGAGTGTGACCAATGCAGGAAGAGGTTTCAGACCAGCACTGATCTCCTCCTGCACCAGCGGACTCACACGGATGAGAGGCCCTTCCGCTGCCCCGACTGTGGGATGGGCTTCAACCGCAACTGCAACCTCGTAAAGCACCGACGCATCCACACTGGGGAGAGGCCCTACGAGTGTAGGGAGTGTGGGAAGAGCTTCAGCCAGAGCTCCAGCCTGATTGTCCACCAGAGGAGCCACACAGGGGAACGGCCCTATGAGTGTGGGGAGTGTGGGAAGAGCTTCAGCCATAGCACGAAACTGATTGTCCACCTGCGCATCCACACTGGAGAGCGGCCCTACGAGTGTGGGGGGTCTGGGAAGAGCTTCAGGTCAAACTCCAACCTGATCCAACACCTGAGGAGCCACACAGGGGAGAGGCCCTAT
The DNA here is from genome assembly GCA_021534815.1 of Acrocephalus arundinaceus. Lineage (NCBI taxonomy): Eukaryota > Metazoa > Chordata > Aves > Passeriformes > Sylviidae > Acrocephalus > Acrocephalus arundinaceus. Next base: position 1,654,289 of record JAJEOU010000774.1, read on the forward strand.
GAGTGTGACCAATGCCAGAAGAGGTTTCAGACCAGCTCTGGTCTCCTCCTGCACCAGCGGACTCACACGGATGAGAGGCCCTTCCGCTGCCCCGACTGCGGGGTGGGCTTCAAGCAAAACTCCAACCTCATTAGGCACCGCGCATCCACACTGGGGAGAGGCCCTACAAGTGTCCTGAGTGTGGGAAGAGCTTCTTAGACAGATCGAACTTGACCAGACACCAACGGATGCACCACTAAGGGAAGCCCAGTGAGTGCCCTGAGTGCAGAAGAGCTTCATGCGCTGCTCCAGCTCCATCCCCTATGGCAAGATCCACACTGGATGATCCCCAGTGACCCCGCTGGGCAGAGCCCCGGTGATCCGTGGTGCTGGTGATCCCTGTTGGGAAGACACCTGGCTGGGGGCTCCACATCCTCCTGGCTCCCCGTGGCCTTGATTTTCTTTTCGTTTCTCTTTTTTCTTTCAAAACATCAGAAACTGAGGTTGAACTAAGACGTGGACAGGGAACATGGGGGGATCTTCCGGGGGATGTGGGGGATGCTGGGTGTGAGGGAGTTGAGAGTTCCTGGCTGGGACTTGGGAGTGGCTCAGGGCTTTGGGCACCCCCAGCCGAGTGGCTCCGGCTTTGCTGGGAAACCCTCCTGGAAGTTCTGTGGCAGCTGATCAAGGATCCTCTGCCCTGGAACTGTCCCCATGTTCCCCTGTCCTGGTTCCTGGTGTCCCCTGTCCAGGATCTCCCTCTCCCACCTTTCTCCCCACCTGTTCCCATGTCACCCCACTCCCGTTCCCATCCTGCTCTCATCCCAGTCGGATCCTATTCCCATTCTCACTCCCTGTCCCTGTCCCATATTCTCTGTCTGGTAGCTGTTCCCATATTCCCAGTCCCATATTCCCTGCCCTGTTCCCATTCTCATATTCCTGGGCCCGTTGCCAGGCCCACTGGCAAGCCTGCATTTCCATTGCTATATTTTCTGTTCTGTTCCCATATTTCCAGTCCCTCTGCCATATTCCAGTTTTCCATCCCAGTCCCATCTTCCTATTCCCCATCCCATATTCTCTGTCCTGTTGCTGTTTCCATATTCCCATGTTCCTAATTCCAGGTCCCATTGCAGGTCCCTTTCCCGTATTCCCCATTCCCAGTCCTTGTCCCCTTCCCAGGCCCCATACCTCGTCCCTGTCAACACTCCTGATCCCTGTTTCTATTCCCTGTCCTGTTCCCAATCTCATTCCCGTTCCATGTTCATATTCCCTGTCCCATTCCCAGTTGTCCTGGGGTGACTTTATGATGCTTGTATCCCAGCTATCTGTTTTGTTTCTGCTGGATGTTAAGTTATACACCTTTCAGACTGGTTCTGAGAGTGAAGGGGGTAGAAGAGGCAGCACGGGGTTTGTTTGCAGGAACTGCACTCACTCCTCTGCATTCTGCTCCTGGAGTGTGCTGTCTGTGGACGGACAGCAAGAGAGAGCTGTCCTTTGCTTTTTAGTTAGTTCTTAGCTAGTGGAGGCAAAGAATTTCCCTGCACTGTTCTTTTTTTTTTTTTTTTTTTTCTTTTTCTTGGAACTGTTTAAACCTGTTCTGGACTGAAAAACACCTGGAGGTCATGCCTGTGGCCCACTTGGGCCCAGGACGGCATTTTCCTGCACCACAGGGACTGATAAGAGGCTGGGTGAGCTGAGCTACAACCCACGGCAAGGACTTTCTCAATTTTGCCATTTGTCTTCAGAACGACAAGAAGTTTTGTAGTTTGATATTGGTCACTGCTTTTGTGCTTGTGGGCACTTTGCTTGCTGAATAAAGAGTTTTTTCCACTTTTCTCTAAGGAAATTTTTTCCCAGAGCAGTTGGGAGAGGGGCTGCCACACTATGACACAAAATGAGCACACACCACACGCTCAGTCACCCAAGGCAAAAAAAGGGACTTTACAGTTTTTCAGAATTTATAGATTTTGTAAAGTGAGAGTGGATTGGAGGATGAAATCCATCCATTCAACCACACTGGCCAGAAGAAGAGTCTATCAATTTTCTCCTCCACCAAGGAGGAATGTGAACAACACATAGTGTTTTGGTAAAATGTGTGAGAAAGTCTGACTCCAATAATGTAAACATCAGAAGGCTTCGAAAAAACAGGACAACAAGGGGCTGCTTGGATTTGCTTTCTAGAGGGATCCCATTCAGAGGTTTCCTCCCAGATGTGCCCTAAACCAGGACACTGGTCCCTGTCCCCATTCCCGGTCCCATTCTTGGTCACTGTCTGATACTGTTACCTATATTGAGGCCTATGTGAGAAACACAATGCAACACCTGTCCACATTTCCAGACCCAGTCCCATATTCCCAGTCCCATTCCCAGTCCCTGTTCCTATTTACAGTCCCGTTCCCAGTCCCTATCCCCATTTTCGGTCCCATTCCTGGTCCCTGTCCCTGACCCCATTCTTGGTCCCTGTCCCCTCTCACTGTATGCCACTGGCATCACTCTGGCCCCACCCCCTGGTCCTCACGTTACCATGAAACACTGCGCTGCCTGTGGCCTGGGGTGTCCTGATGGTATTGGGACCACCCCCCATTGGGTCACATTCAGAGCACCAGGGGTCCCCAATTCCACAAACAGGGTCCTCCTGCACTGGGATGCTCTGGGATGTCCCTGTGTGCAGAGGACGGGCTCTGGTCACACCAGGGGTGACCCATGGAGCGGATCCCACCCAGAGCCCTTGAGGTCCCACAGGGACATACTGGGGACACCCAAAGCCCCCTCACCATTTAAGACTAATGGGAGGACTTAGGAGGATGGAGAGGACCTCAGGGAGCAAGAAGGGCACCCAAGGAGAGGAGCAGGGACCCCAGAGGGGGATTAGGATGACATGGGAGAGTGAGGTTTGAAGGACCCATGCAACAAAAGAAGATCAAAGGATGGAGCAGGGAACTGAAAGGGGTTGTGGGATGCCAGGGAGGGATGGAGGACTGATGGAGGCTGTGGGGGCTCCCTGTGCCCATCCCCGCACTCACTGTGCACTGTGACTCAGAGCCGGGCACTGCTCTTCCACACGGCCCCGCCCTGGGAGTGCACCTGGCAGCTGTAATTCCCTGAGTGGGAGACTCCCACGGCGGGCACCAGGAACTGCGAGGACCCCTGCGGTCCCCCCACCAAGTGCCCGTCCTGGTAGAAGAGGTGCAGGAGTGGGGCTGGGGGCCGCAGGGGGCTGGGGGTGCTGAGGCAGCTGAGATTGAGGGGGGACCCCTTGGTGAGCTTGGGGGAACCCTCCAGCACCAGTACTGTAAAGAGCTCTGGGAAGAAGAGGGAAGGAGGATTTGAGACCTGAGTCCCTGTGGAGCAGCTGTGGGGCTGTCAGGGTGGCGGCTGTGGGGGTGCTGACCATGTACTGTCACTGGCACTGGCACTGGCTCCCATGACCTCCCTGAGATCCAGGATTTCACCCCGCTGTCTCAGCGGTAGTGGCTGCTGTGGTGCAGCTGCAGAGGAGACAGGGACAACTTGGTGCCATCACAGAGCCCCCGCAGTTTCTTCTCCTCGTGGAAGAATGACACTGAGGTGACTAGCAGCCCCAGCACAGTGTCACTGTGTCCCCATCCAGCAGCAGCTGCACTGGCACCTCCAGCACCACCAGGGCTGCGGTACAGAAAGGTGCTGTCACATCACAGGGGTCTGGGTGGTCCCGATGTCACCGGCACCCCCAGACTGGCTCATACCCAGCTCACCAATTCCAACATGGAGGTCGCCTCGCACTGGGATGCTCTGGGATGTCCCCATGTGCAGGGAACAGGCTCTGGTCACACTAGAAGATGACCCATGGAGTGGAGCCCACCCAGAGCCCTCAGGGTCCCCACGGGTGCCAGGCTGGGGACACAAACCACCCTTACCGCCTATGACTCTCATGGGGGGGCTGTGCTCACTGCCGGGTCTGTCACATGTGTAGGTGCCTGGGGCACTCACCCCACAGCAGCAGGGTGAGTGTCCTAGGGGAATCAAGGTCCCGGGGGAAAGGAGGTTACAGGGGCTGGAATTAGTGGGATGGGTTTACTTGGGATTGAGATCCTGGGGAACGGCAGTGCCAGGATGGGGGTCCCAGGGAGAAGGGGCAGAAGGAATGGGGGTTTTATGGTTGGGGTGTTACCTTGGGAAGGCTAACCTGAACCAGAGGCTAGGCAAAGCTAGAGAATAAAGTCAGTATTTATTAAGAGGTCTTCAGGATCCACCCTGGGCATTAGAGAAGCCTAAGCAAGGCTGCACCCAGGGTGGGCTGAGAGTGGTTACAAAAAATGGCTGACCAGTCACGAGATTTTACCATTTTATAAGTTTAGGTCTATTTGCACATTGGGGTCCAAGCACCCCAGGCCACGAGGTCCCATCCTTCTTTTTCCACCCCTCAGCCCACCCTTGTTTGTGTTCTTGGGCTGAAAGTTGTCCTTGGTCTTCCAGCAGAAGTGGATTTGTTTTGTTGAACTGCTCCGTAGAGGGAGCTTAATATGGCTCCTAATATGAGGCTACATCCCTAGGTAGCACAGAATCTGAAAATATAAAAGCTAAGGCATCAGGGGATCCAGGGGAATGGGGGTTCCAGGGATGGGCAGTGGCTGGGTGGGCCGTGGGTCACAGTTCCTTCCCTGGGTGCCTCAAATTTTATAGTGACCCAGTGCACAGTGCTACCCCCTCAAGGTGCTAATGGCTTCCTGTGGGTCACCCCAGGTGGATTCTGAGGGGCTCTGGGTCTGTGCCCCTCCAGGGGCTTTTACGTCTCTTCATTTCCATTTCCTTCCTTCTTTCTCTCACATTTGCACCCCTCTAGTTCCCTGCTCAATGAGCTTGGGGAACTCCTGGACAGGTACCAGGTGGATGGGACCCCAGGGAGAGGGAAAGGGGGTGCGGGGACTGTAGGGGAAGTGGGCAGGGCTGGGGGCTGGGGGTGTCCGGCTGTGGGGCACAGCCCCCCCAACACTTTCTCTCTCCTGCAGCAGAAGGAAGAGGCCGTTTGTGCTGAGTCAGACAGAGGCGGGGGGGCTCCATCTTGAGGGGGCATATCCAGGTGGTCCTGTCCCTGTTCAGGGGTGTCCCTGTTCTGGGGCATGGAACATCTGTGGTAGCTTGGAAAGGAAGTGATTTTTCAAGAGTTATAGCAAACCTAATCAGACTCTAAGTTTGAATATTGAAATTTCATATAGCCATTAGAAGGATGACACGCCACTGGGAGCACACAGGGTTAAAATCGAGAACTCCTGGGAATCGTTCTCTTTCTTCTGGGACTGGTGAGAGGTAACAGGAGTGGGGGGCTGGCCCCGATTTGCCCAGGCCCTGCCCTGGGCCGTGCATGCCCTGGCCGGGTTCTGCCACTGCTGCAGCCCTGGTGAGGCTCAGCGGGGCCCTGGGTCCCAGCAGCTGCTGGCAGGGGAGGAAGGGGAGGCCCCTGCTACTAACATCTAGCTGATTTTAAAGCTTGCCCTGCGCCGGCCTGGGCGGAGGGAGGTGTCTGCTGGGCCCCTGATAACAACTCCAGGTCTGAGCTGGGCCAGGCCCACTCTGGTACCAGTGAGGGGTGGGGGAAGTGTCCATCAGCCTGTCCTGGCTGCTGAGATCTCTGACTGCTGTTTCCCCAGGCTGAGCCTCCCCTCCTCCAGCAGCTGCGGGCAGAGGAAGGGGGGAAAAGGCCCAGCCACGCGAGAGATCTTGGCTCCAGCTCCGGCACAGCCTGAGTCTGCCACATTCGGCCATCCCCCGAGGAAGAACCATCATGCCCACCGGGGAGAATGTTAACTCTTTCCTTACACAGATGAAACTTACAAAGCACAAGCTTTTCTCTGAGTGAGAGAAAAGCCAGCGTGAAAAACATGTAAAGAGAAACTATGAAGATTTGAGGTCAGTTGAGGAAAAGTGTTCCATTAGATGAGGAGATGGAGAAGATGCCTTGGTTTGTGGGCTGAAAGTCTTTTGTGGGCCATGGTAACAGACTGTATTATGTTCCTTTAAACCGTGGAACAAATATGCATTTGGGGAGATGAGGAAAGTATTTAAATTGCTGAGAGAAGCAAAGGCATTTGTGATGGACTAATTAAATATTGAAATAGCTGTGATCTAATGGAGAATTTTGAACAGAGGAAGATAGAGAGAAAAAGTCCTCTGTCCCCAGGGAAAAAGAAGACCTCTGTTTCTTGAGATTAAGATGATTTTAGAGATAGTGAAGAAAACGCTTTGCTTTTGGAGCTGTTCACCTTTAAAAATGATACCCCATGAGTATGCATGAGTCCATGGCCCACATGTAGCCGTGGGAAACGCTACGTGATATGGGAGGTTCACAACTGCAGATTTTCCCCTGGCGGCTGTTTTTGTGAGAGTTAAAAGCCACAAGCAAACAGTTCTTTCTTGTGGAGAGTTACCATAACAAACCAAAAGAGACTTCTCTCTCAAAATGGACTGATGAAAGACTATTTTAGAAGTGGTACTGAGCAGGAGTTCTGAGTCTTTATATGTTTCTGTGGGAAAGAAAAGACGCTGTTGGGGGAGAGGGAAGTGTTTTAAAAGTTTTATTCTGATTGATATTAATTTTTTCTCTCTTGTAGTTGTGTTAATAAACCTGTCTTTCACCTTTGAAGTTTGAGCCCGCTTCGCTTTTCTCCTAAACCCATCTCACAGCAGAGAAAGAGTAAATAATTCCAGTGAGCACTCAGACCACTACACTAAATTTGGGAAACAGGAACTGGCGAATGTGAAACCACCACAGCCAGTGGTGTACTGTCCTGGGAGAAGGGAAGGGAGGGCTCAGTTCACGAGTGCTGTCATGGGAAAAACAGACTCAGCTTGGAGAAATGAATTGAATTTATCATTCTTCAGTTCAGAGCTGAAAAGGGAGAAGTGAAACACGTCTGTAAAACACCTTCCCCTCTCGGGAACTGCTCCAGCAGTGGCTTCCCACGGGCTCACAGCCCCCTTCAGGCATCGCCTGCTTGGTTGAGGGCTCCTGCAGGGCTGCTCTGCTTGCCAGGGACCCCCACAGGCTTCCAGAGAATCTCCGGAGCCCCTGGTGGCCCTCTGTCCTCCCTGCAGGGCTGTTCCTCTCAAAGCCTCAGGCTCCTCTTGGCTGCTGAAATTCCATCTCTGCCATCCCTTGGATTTGCCCTTCCCAACAGGTGGCGGCCCCAGCCCCTCCCTGCTCCCCCTGCCTGTTCCAGGGTGCCCTTTGAGTGCCTGGAGCTGTTGGTGCTGTTGCCATGGCAACAGCCGGTCCCCACACATCACGACAGTGGCCTCGGACAGGCCCTGCTCAGGACACATGGCCACCGTCGGTGCCCACAGCCTGGGACAGTCACAGCCCTGGCAGCAGGATGGCAGCCACGCCCTGTGACAGTGACCCGAGGCCAGGACTGGGCTCCCGCAGTGCTGGGGGCTCCTCCTTGGGCTCCCTGTTCCCCTCCACCCTCCTGGGACCTCCGTCCTGGCATGTCCCGCCCGCCCCAGGGCTGGGCCCGGCAGAGGCGCCGCAGCAGCTCCGGGGCTAAGACACTGCTCGGGAAGTGCCGGGTGCGGGGCTTTAGGCACCGGGGGCACCGGGCAGGGCTGGATCTAGGGCGGGCTTTGGGGTGGGATTTGGGGACACCTCTGTCCACCCCTGGCTCTTTCCCGAGGCTCCAGCTCCGACTGAGGGCCTTGGCAGCTGCAGGATCGGTCCCCATGGCCACAGGGTGGCACCGCAGCAGGTCCCCGAGCCCTTGACCGGTGTCATCAAGAGGGGACAAACAGGGAGCGGCAGCTCCTTCCCCTGTGTGGGGCAGCTGTGAGGGAATCAGTCCAGAAATGCCCCAATTGATAACTTTGTCCCTGTCCCCAAGGGACTGATAGAGCCCCAAAAATCCTGCAGATCCCACACCCATCTGCTCAACAACCTGACCGGGACCCTCCTCCGTCCAAGCTGACCAGGCACAGCTGAACAAACAAAAACCATTTCTCCCGGTTTAATCAAAAAGCTGCGTTTTGGGTGCAATGGGAGGGACAAGGGTCCTGTGCCCCCTGGCACTGGGGGAGGGAATGGGGAGCCCCTGGGGGTACTGGGAGCACTGGAATGGGGAGCTCTGTGCAGCCCCACAGTGGACCCCGAATGCATGGCCACCCCCTGGGCACGGTGGCACCCACGGGAGCCAGGGAGACAACAGACACGGGGGCTGCCCTTGGGCAGGGACCACCAGTGCCCCCAGTGTCACAGCGTGTTCTCGTAGATGTCATTGGGGTCCTGCTGTCCCTTGTGGGGTCCTGGCAGTTCCACGTTGGTTGCTTGTGGATCCCGAGGTGGGGTAGGACTGGGGGCCACCCAGGGGGGCCCTGAGAGTGACACTGGTTGTGGGGACCTGGGTGGGGGTGACACCCATGGGTGACGTGTCCTTTTCCCCCCCCGTACTCACCCCCTGCCCACTTAGTTCCCACGATGTGGGGGTCCAGCACGGTGCCCTCCTCTGGGGGGTGGAGGTGGGAGACGTGGGGTTGTGAGGAGTGTCTGGGGGGAGGAAGGGAGATTTCCAGCCAGAGCCCCCCACTCACCTTTCCTGGGACTTCCTGGTGGCTGCAAGGAAAAGGGGGAGGGGGTGACTTTGGGGACCCCGGGACCCCTTAACCTTCCTGGGACCTTGGCAGCTCCAAACACCCACAGGGTGGTTAACCCTAACCCTAATCCTAATTCTAACTCAAATCCCACTGGAGCCCTGATTCCCACAGGAGCCCTGATTCCCTCCTGGGCGCTCCAAGTGCCCTTGAACTCCCTAGAATTTCTGCACCACCATAGTGTCCCCAACTCCCCTGGTGTCCCTAACTTTCTGAACCCCAGGACTCCAAGCCCAGCAGGTAGGGGCACACCTCAGACTCCCCCTGGACCCCAGAAAAAATCCATAACATTACTGCATGGCCCTCCAAGAGCACCCCAAGTCATCCAGGAGCTCCCAGTGCCACCCCAATGTTCCCCAAAGCCCAACCAGGGGTGCCCCTGAAGCCCAACCAAGACCCTCCAAATTCTCCTCAAATCCCCCAGGAGCCCCAGCCAAGGTCACTGTGGGCTCAGTTTCCCCCAGATCAGGGGCCCTGGGTGCTGCCCCATCTCTGCCCCACTCTGGGACCTTCCCTGTCACTCCAGGATCCCCATCCCCTCCCACTGTCACCCACCCAGGCGGTGCCAGCAATGACAGCCCCCGATGACAGCCAGGAGCAGGAGCAGGAACAGGAGGGTCCTGCCAACATTCACAGCCACTGCTGGGGACAGAGGGGGACACATCAGCGTCACCCTGAACCCCGGGGGTCCTGGACACTCTGATGACCCCTTGTGACCTCACCTGTGACCCAGGGTGAGCCAGGGGTCACCTCCAGGGCCAGCTCAGGGCTGAGTGTCCGGAACACACGGTGCCCGTCCATTCCCAGCTGGTTGGTGGCCACGCACTGGTAGGTGCCCGAATGTCCCACATCGACATCCCCAAGCTCTAGGACGTGACCCCGGGCCACCTCTCGGCCGTTGTGCATCCAGGTGAAGGTGACAGGGGCTGAGCCCACCTGCACCGAGCAGCGCAGGGTCACGGGATCACCTGTGTGCACCTGGTGTGACAGGGGACCGGGGGTGATGGTGGCATTGGCCACGGGTACTGTGGGGACACAGACAGGGCTGGCACCGGGTGAGGTGGCATGGGAATTATATGGGTGGGGTCACCTTAGCCCAAGGGTCCAGCTCACCCAGGACGGTGACATTCAGGGGGACACTCTTGGCCACTCTGTCCCCATTGCTGGCCCGGCAGTGATACTGATCGCTGTCATTGTCCTCAACATGCTGCAGTTCCAGGTGGGGGCCGGTGCCCAGCAGTGTCCCCGAGCCCCCCCGGTGCCAGGTGAAGGACAGAGGCGCTGTCCCTTCAGCCACCGTGCAGCTCAGCACCAGGCGGTCCCCCAGTGCCACCTGTCCCCCGGGGGGCTGCGCCCACAGACACCTCTGGGAGCAGGACCCCTGCAAGGGGACACAGGAGGGATGGGGGACCCAGGAAGGGTGGAGGACATGGGAGGGGAAGGAGGGGGGACTGGAGGGGAGCATAGAGGACCCCAGTGAGCAGAAGTGAACCCCAGGAGGTGTATTGGGACTTGGGCACCATGGAGAGACCCCATGGAAAGGTGGAGAGAGCCAGGCAGGGATGGGGGAGCACATGAGAGACTGAGGAGACTCAGGGAATGATGTGGGGTTTAGAGAGGGGTGGGAGGATCCAGGGAGAGAAGGGAGACCAGAGGGTGGAGTGGGGACCTTGGAAGGGGTGCGGGATGCCAGGGAGGGATGAAGGGACAGAGAGAGGGATGAGGGATCTGGAGAGGGATTCCCAAGAGGGACTTGGGAAATTTGGGATGACCCAGGGAGGGGTAAAGGGAGGGATGAAGGATGCAGGCAGTTGTGGGGAAACGGTTGGAAGATTTTGGGGTTCCCTGTTCCCCATTCCTGCACTCACTGTGCACTGTCACTGTCGCATACTCTGACTTGCTCCAGAGTGGCACCGCAGCGCTCAGCCAGCCACTGCAGTGGTAGTGGCCACTGTGATGCAGCTGGAGGGGGGACAGGGACAGCTCGGTCCCATGATGGGGCCCCCCCAAATCCTTCTCTTCACGGTAAAAGTGCACGCTGGTGAGCGGTTTGTTCTGCCAACTGCGGCAGCGCAGTGTCACTGTGTCCCCCTCCAGCAGTGCCCATGCTGGCACCTGCAGCACCAGTCGGTCTGTGGGACAGGGGGATCCTGTCACAGCAGGGGTATTTAGGCAGTTCTGATGGGACCAGGAGGCACCAGGGGCCACCCATGGCAAGAGAGGAGTCCCCTCGTACTGGGATGCTGTGAGATGTCCCTGTGTGCAGGGGACGGGCTCTGCACACATGGGTCACAAGGAGGTGACCCATGGAGCGGAGCCCACACAGAGCCCTTGGAGTGTCTGAGGGTGCCAGGTTGGGGACATCCAAACCTCCCTCACCATGTAAGACTCTCACGGGGGGGCTGAGCCCAGTGCTGGGTTTGTCACACTGGTAGGTGCCACTCTCGGTGACAATGAACTTATCCTGGACCTCCTGCTTCCATTGCTGCCAGTCCTTGTACCAGGTGGTGGAACCGGCGGTCCCCGAGCCCTGGCAGGTCAGTGTCACTTGGTCCCACAGCACCGCCGGCATCCAGGGGGGCTCCACCAGGAGCTGGGTGGTCTGGGCACCTGTGGGTGACAGGGGACAGCAGCCTGCCAGGGCCACCACGGGGCGGGGGACAGCAGGGTGGCAACATGGCATCCCCCGAGGACTCACCAGCGAGGCCGAGGGTTTGGGCTGGAAGGGAAAAGGGTCAGGGCTGGGTGAGGGTGGCACCATGGGGACAACAGCACCCAGGGCTTGGGTTGTAGCATTGTCCCTAGACTTTCCCCATAGGGACACTAAGGTGGCACAGATCTTTCGAGGACTGGGACACTGTGGCTATTCTTGGCTGTGGCAGGAGATAGGGACACCACAGACACTTCGGAAATGAGGACAACACGATCACCCCATGCTGGCACAGGTCACACCCACCAGCCCCACGGCCTCTGTCCCCATGGCCACTCTGCATGGTGCTTGTCCCCTTGTCCCTGTACCTCTATGCCCCTGTCCCTGTCCACACAGCTGCACCAGTCCCATGATGCCTCCCCAAATCCCTGTCTCTCCATTACTGTCCTTCCAGTCCTGTCCTCCTTCTCCTGTCCCCACAGCAACTACATGACTCTGATCATAATGGGTTCCATGCACATGCACTGGCTCTGCTGGCCTTGGGGACCTCAGGGGACCCCTGTGCCCCCTCCCCACTGGTCTCTGCCTCACCAGAGCCCATCCCCGGGGTGTCAGGCCCATGCCCAGGGCACTCACCCCACAGGAGCAGCAGTGCCACCTTCCCGGCCATCCCCGTGTCCCCAGCCATGTGCACTGGCTGTCACTCGCTGCTGTGGCCACCGCTCCCCTGGGTGGTGGCTCTTCGGATGCAGAGGAAGGAAGAAAGGTCACAGCTCGTCCCCACGTGTAGGTGGCCCTTGGTGGGGGTAGGGTGGGAACTGACTGTGGGCAGGGTGGGGACATTGTGGGACATGGGAGTGATGGTGGGACGTGGTGGGACACAGTGTTTCCAATATTTGAAGGTTGGGAGCTGTAGGGAGCCAAGGGTGAGTGCCCTGGGGGATCAAGGTCCTGGGGGAAAGGAGGTTCCAGGGGCTGGAATTACTGGGATGGGGTTACTAGGGATGGAGATCCTGGGGAATGGCAGTCCCGGGATGGGGGTCCCAGGGAGGGGGAGCAGAGGATGGGGGGTTTTATGGTTGGGGTCCCAGGGAAATGGGGGTCCCAGGGATTGGCAGTGGCTTGGTGGGCCCGTGGGTCACAGCTCCTTCCCTGGGAGCCCCAGATTTTGTGGTGACCCAAGGTCCAGTGCTGCCCCCCAAAGGTGCTCGTGGTTTACTGGGGGTCACCCCAGGGGGATTCCGAGGGGCTCTGTGTCTGTGTCCTCCCAAATCCCAGGGTCTTTTTCCTCTTTTCATTTCCATTTCCTTCCTTTTTTTCTGTCATATTTGCACCCCCCAGTTCCCTGCTCAACGAGCCTGGGGAACTCCTGAGCCAGTACTGGGTTGAGGGGACCCCGGGGAGGGGAAAAGGGGGTGCGTGGGCTGTAGGGGAGGTAAGGGGTTTGGGGGCTGAGGCTGTCCAGCAGTGACCTGCAAGACTCTCACTTTCTTTCACCTGCAGCAGAAGGAAGAGGCCATCTGTGCTGAGTCAGACGGGTGGGCAGGCTCAGTCCATGGGGACATATAAAGAGGGTCCTGTCCCTGTTCAGGGGTGTCCCTGTTCTGGGGGTGATACATCCTGGGCATGGAACATCTGTGGTAGCTTGGAAAGGAAGTGATTTTTCAAGAGTTATAGCAAACCTAATCAGACTCTAAGTTTGAATATTGAAATTTCATATAGCCATTAGAAGGATGACACGCCACTGGGAACACACAGGGTTAAAATCAGAGAACTCCTGGGAATCGTTCTCTTTCTTCTGGGACTGGTGAGAGGTAACAGGAGTGGGGGACTGGCCCCGATTTGCCCAGGCCCTGCCCTGGGCCGTGCATGCCCTGGCCGGGTTCTGCCACTGCTGCAGCCCTGGTGAGGCTCAGCGGGGCCCTGGGTCCCAGCAGCTGCTGGCAGGGGAGGAAGGGGAGGCCCCCGCTACTAACATCTAGCTGATTTTAAAGCTTGCCCTGCTCCAGCCTGGGCGGAGGGAGGTGTCTGCTGGGCCCCTGATAACAACTCCAGGTCTGAGCTGGGCCAGGCCCACTCTGGTACCAGTGAGGGGTGGGGGAAGTGTCCATCAGCCTGTCCTGGCTGCTGAGATCTCTGACAGCTGTTTCCCCAGGCTGAGCCTCCCCTCCTCCAGCAGCTGCCGGGCAGAGGAAGGGGGGAAAAGGCCCAGCCACACGAGAGATCCTGGCTCCAGCTCCAGCACAGCCTGAGTCTGCCACATTCGGCCATCCCCTGAGGAAGAACCATCATGCCCACCAGGGAGAATGTTAACTCTTTCCTTACACAGATGAAACTTACAAAGCACTAGCTTTTCTCTGAGTGAGAGAAAAGCCAGCGTGAAAAACATGTAAAGAGAAACTATGAAGATTTGAGGTCAGTTGAGGAAAAGTGTTCCATTAGATGAGGAGATGGAGAAGATGCCTTGGTTTGTGGGCTGAAAGTCTTTTGTGGGCCATGGTAACAGACTGTATTATGTTCCTTTAAACCGTGGAACAAATATGCATTTGGGGAGATGAGGAAAGTATTTAAATTGCTGAGAGAAGCAAAGGCATTTGTGATGGACTAATTAAATATTGAAATAGCTGTGATCTAATGGAGAATTTTGAACAGAGGAAGATAGAGAGAAAAAGTCCTCTGTCCCCAGGGAAAAAGAAGACCTCTGTTTCTTGAGATTAAGATGATTTTAGAGATAGTGAAGAAAACGCTTTGCTTTTGGAGCTGTTCACCTTTAAAAATGATACCCCATGAGTATGCATGAGTCCATGGCCCACATGTAGCCGTGGGAAACGCTACGTGATATGGGAGGTTCACAACTGCAGATTTTCCCCTGGCGGCTGTTTTTGTGAGAGTTAAAAGCCACAAGCAAACAGTTCTTTCTTGTGGAGAGTTACCATAACAAACCAAAAGAGACTTCTCTCTCAAAATGGACTGATGAAAGACTATTTTAGAAGTGGTACTGAGCAGGAGTTCTGAGTCTTTATATGTTGTCTGTGGGAAAGAAAAGACGCTGTTGGGGGAGAGGGAAGTGTTTTAAAAGTTTTATTCTGATTGATATTAATTTTTTCTCTCTTGTAGTTGTGTTAATAAACCTGTCTTTCACCTTTGAAGTTTGAGCCCGCTTCGCTTTTCTCCTAAACCCATCTCACAGCAGAGAAAGAGTAAATAATTCCAGTGAGCACTCAGACCACTACACTAAATTTGGGAAACAGGAACTGGCGAATGTGAAACCACCACAGCCAGTGGTGTCCTGTTCTGGGAGAAGGGAAGGGAGGGCTCAGTTCACGAGTGCTGTCATGGGAAAAACAGACTCAGCTTGGAGAAATGAATTGAATTTAAGTTCAGAGCTGAAAAGGGAGAAGTGAAACACGTCTGTAAAACACCTTCCCCTCTCGGGAACTGCTCCAGCAGTGGCTTCCCATGTGCTCACAGCCCCCTTCAGGCATCGCCTGCTTAGTTGAGGGCTCCTGCAGGGCTGCAGGGGGGTCTCTGCTTGCCAGGGACCCCCACAGGCTTCCAGAGAATCTCCGGAGCCCCTGGTGGCCCTCTGTCCTCCCTGCAGGGCTGTTCCTCTCAAAGCCTCAGGCTCCTCTTGGCTGCTGAAATTCCATCTCTGCCATCCCTTGGATTTGCCCTTCCCAACAGGTGGCGGCCCCAGCCCCTCCCTGCTCCCCCTGCCTGTTCCGGGGTGCCCTTTGAGTGCCTGGAGCTGTTGGTGCTGTTGTCATGGCAACAGCCGGTCCCCAGACATCACAACAGGGGCCTCGGACACTCTGTCACAGCTGCTCAGGACACATGGCCACCGTCGGTGCCCACAGCCTGGGACAGTCACAGCCCTGGCAGCAGGATGGCAGCCACGCCCTGTGACAGTGACCCGAGGCCAGGACTGGGCTCCCGCAGTGCTGGGGGCTCCTCCTTGGGCTCCCTGTTCCCCTCCACCCTCCTGGGACCTCCGTCCTGGCGCGTCCCGCCCGCCCCAGGGCCAGGCCCGGCAGAGGCACCGCAGCAGCTCCGGGGCTCAGACGCTGCTCGGGAAGTGCCGGGTGCGGGGCTTTAGGCACCGCGGGCACCGGGCAGGGCTGGAGCTAGGGCGGGCTTTGAGGTGGGATTTGGGGACACCTCTGTCCACCCCTGGCTCTGTCCCGAGGCTCCAGCTCCGACTGAGGGCCTTGGCAGCTGCAGGATCGGTACCCATGGCCACAGGGTGGCACCACCGCAGGTCCCCGAGCCCTTGACCAGTGTCATCAACAGGGGACAAACAGGGAGCAGCAGCTCCTTCCCCTGTGTGGGGCAGCTGCAAGGGAACCAATCCGGAAATGCCCCAATTGATCATTTTTCCCCTGTCCCCAAGGGACTGAGAGAGCCCCAAAAATCTTGCAGATCCCACACCCATCTGCTCAAAAACCTGACCAGGACCCTCCTCTGTCCAAGCTGACCAGGCAGAGCTGAACAAACAATAACCATTTCTCCCGGTTTAATCAAAAATCTGCATTTCGGGTGCAATGGGAGGGACAAGAGTCCTGTGCCCCGTGGCACAGGGGGAGGGAATGGGGAGCCCCTGGGGTACTGGGAGCACTGGGAGCACTGGAATGGGGAGCTCTGGGCAGCCCCACATGGGACCCCCCACTCGTGGCCACCCCCTGGCACGGGTGCACCCACGGAGCCAGGGGGACACACACACATGCGGGGTACCCTCGGATAGGGATCTCCAGTGCCCCCAGTGCCCTCAGTCACAGCACCTTGTCATAGATGTCACTGGGGTCCTGCTGTCGCCTGTGGGGTCCCGGCAGCTCCGCGTAGGTCACCTGGGGGGATGTGGCACGGGGGGGCCCCTGCGAGAGACAGCAGTTGTGGGGACCTGGGTGGGGGTGACAACAGTGGGTGACATGTCCCTCTGTTCCCCCTGTACTCACCCCCTGCCCGCTCGGTGCTCACGACGTGGGTGTACAGCACCTCCCTCTCCTCTGGGGGGGCTGGGCGATCCGGGGGGCCCCTGCAGGAATAGGGGGGTGTCTGTAGGGGTGGGGAGTTTGCAGTTAAGGTAAAATGTGGGGATCAGACCTCGAGCCCCCACTCACCTTTCCTGCTGCTTCCTGAGGCCTGCAAAAAAAAGCAGGGAGGGATGACTGTGGGGTCCTCAGTGCCCTTGAACACCCTCGGGACCCTCGAGCATCCCTGAAGCCCCCAAAAACCTTGAACCACCCCTTGAGCCCCCTATGCAGCCAAGGCACCCAAACACCCCCAAAACCCCTGACAGAATCCCAAAAATCCCTGCAAAACCCTCCAGGACCTCCCCAAATCCCCCAGGATCCTTAGCTGAGATCTCTGGGGACTCAGCTCCACCCAAGTCAGGAGCTGTTGGTGAAACCCTATCATCCCGTACTCTGGGGGGGCTTCACCCCAACCCCTGGGACCCCCATTTCTTATCATTGTCACCCACTCAGGTGGTGCCACCGGTGCCAGCCCACGATGACAGCCACGAGCACGACCAGGAACAGGAGGGACCCGCTGACCCCTGCGGCCACTGCTGGGGATAGAGAGGGAGACAGTGGGGTCACCAAAAACTCTGAGGGTCCTAAACATCATGTGTGACCAAGTGTGATCCCACCTGTGTCTCCATGTCCCTGTGGTGTCACCTCCAGGGCCAGCTCAGGGCTGAGTGCCTGGAACACGCGGTGCCCATCCTGTCCCAGCTGGTTGGTGGCCACGCACTGGTAGGTGCCTGAATGTCCCACATTGACGTCCCAAAGCTCCAGGATGGGACCCTGGGCCACCTCCTGCCCATTGTGCAGCCAGGTGAAGGTGACAGGGGCTGAGCCCACCTGCACCGAGCAGCGCAGGGTCACGGGGTCACCTGTGTGCACCTGGTGTGCCGGGGGACCGGGGGTGAGTGTGGCATTGGCCACAGGCACTGTGGGGACACAGACAGGGCTGGCACCTGGCAAGGTGGGATGGGGATGCTGATGGTGGGGTCACTCCCAGCCAGTGGGTCCAGCTCACCCAGGACAGTGACATTCATGGGGACACTCTCAGCCACGCTGTCCCCATCGCTGACCCGGCAGTGATAGTGGCCGCTGTCATTGTCCCCAACGTGGCGCAGCTCCAGGTGGGGGCCGGTGCCCAGCAGTGCCCCTGAGCTGACCCGGTGCCAGGTGAAGGACAGGGGACCTGTCCCTGTGGCCACTGCACATCTCAGCACCAGGCGGTCCCCCAGTGCCACCTGTCCCCCGGGTGGCTGTGACCACACGGAGACTCCTGAGATCGGGACCCCTGCAGAAATGGGGACACCAGGGGACAGTGAGGGAACTGGGAGGAGAATGGGGAAGGGCAAGGGAACCCCAGGTGGAAAGAGGGTGCACAGAACAAGGGGTGGGGGGGTGACTGGAAAGAAACCCCAAAGAAAAGTGTGGGGTTCAGGGAGGGGACACCTGGAGAGAGATGGTGGGGACACCAGGGAAGGTATTGGGGTGACCTGGGGACCTTGGGATAAAATCAGAGAGGGGTGGGTGGACCCAGAGATGGGTAAAGGGACCCAGTGAGGTATGGGGGGACTCGAGAAGTGCTTACAGGAATGATGGGGATACACCCATAGGGCTGGGGGACACAGTGAGGGACCCGAGAAAGGATGTGGGACTTGCAAAAGAGATTGGGGGCCCCGGGCAGTAATGGGGATCACCAGGAAAAACAGGAGGACTTTGGGAGGCTGTGGGCACTCCCCGTGCCCATCCCCACCCTCACTGCGCACCGTGACGCTGATCTGGGTGCTGCTCTTGCACATCGCCCTACTGTTGGAGCAAACCTGGCAGCTGTAATTCCCCGAGTGGGAGACCCCCACGGCGGGCACCAGGAGCTGTGGGGACCCCTGCGCACCCCCCACCAAGTGCCCGTCTTGGTAGAAGAGGTGCAGGAGGGTGGCTGGGGGCCGCAGGGGGCTGGGGGTGCTGAGGCAGCTGAGATTGAGAGTGGACCCCTCAGTGAGCTCAGGGGGACCCTCCAGCACCGGCTCCGTGAAGAGCTCTGGGAAGGAGAGGGGAGGTGAGGACTGTGACTCTGATTCCACAGGGAAGTGGCTTTGGGGGTGTCAGGTTATCGGAGTGGCAAATGAGGGGGTGCTCACCATGCACTGTCACTGTCACTGGCGATGACAGGGATGACCTGAAGCGCAATGAGGCCTTGCAGTGGTAGCGGCCGCTGTGGGGCAGCTGCAGGGGGGACAGGGACAGCTTGATCCCTGTTTGGGACGTCCCCAGATCCTTCTCATCCTGCTAAAATCGCACCCGGCTGACTGACATGTCTGGCATGGCCCGGCAGCGCAGTGTCACCATGTCCCCCTCCAGCAGTGGCCACCCCGGCACCTGCAGCACCAGCTCGTCTGTGGGACAGGAGGGTCCCATGGCACTGAGGGGCTCAAGCAGGTCTAAGGTGGATGCCCATGGCACTGGGGACATCTGGGTGGAGTCTCCATTGGGCAGGTGGGTCTCAGGGACACCAGCAGCAACCCATGGCACAGGTGTCACTGTGGGGGTCCCATCCCACTGGGATGCACTGGGATGTCCCTGAATGCAGTGGAAAGGCTCTAAACAGACGAGAGGTGTGAGGCCACCCATGGAGTGGAGTCCACCTAGACCGATCAGGGAGCCACCCCAATCATTTAAGATTCCCCCCTCTCACCATTTAAGACTGTCACGGGTGCACTGAGCCCAGTGCCAGGTCTGTCACATGTAGGTGCCACTCTCAGTGACAACAAAGCGGTCTCTTCTGTTCTTCCCCCAGCGCTGCCCATCCTTGTACCAGGTGGTGGCACCAGCCCTCCCTGAGCCCTGGCAGGTCAGTGTCACCCGGTCCCACAGCACCGCCGGCCTCCAGGGGGGCTCCACCAGGAGCTGGGTGGTCTGGGCACCTGTGGGTGACAGGGGACACCAGCCTGCCAGGGCCACCATGGGGCTGGGGACACTGGGGTGGGAACATGGCATCCCTTGAGGACTCACCAGCGAGGCCGAGGGTCTGGGCTGGAAGGGAGAAGGGACAGGGTTGGGTGGGGGTGGCAGGGAAGGGACAGCAGCACCCTGGGATGAAGTGTGGTGTCTGTCCCCAAACTGTCCCCAAAGGAGCACTGGTGTTGCATAGAGGTTTAAGTACAGGGACACCTCAAGGGTCACTCTGGGTTGAGGCAGGACAAGGGCACACTGCAGACGCCCCATCTTTTCACAGCAACCACCATCATCCTCACAGCAGCTGTCCCCACAGCCACATCCCCACAGCCACGTGCCCGGGATGCCATTCCAATGGCACCTGTCCCCATGTCCCATCTGCATGGTTCAGGACCCTTGTCCCTGTCTCTGCATCCCTGTTCTCCTGTCCCCACAGCTGCCCCAGCCCCAAGGTACCTTTGGACACATCCTTGTCCCCACATCTCTATCCCCCTGTTCCTGTCCCCACATCCCAGTTCCCTGTTCCTTTCCCCCTGTTCCTGTCCCCACAGCCACCCCAGGACTCTGGTCAAATTGGGGTACATGCCCATGCACTGGCTCTGCTGGCCTTGGAGACCTCAGGGGACCCCACAGCCCCCCTGTGCCCCCTCCCCACCGGTCTCTGCCTCACCAGGGCCCATCCCCGGGGTGTCAGGCCCGTGCCCGGGGCACTCAACCCACAGGAGCAGCAGTGCCACCTTCCCGGCCATCCCCGTGTCCCCAGCTATGTGCACTGGCTGTCACTCGCTGCTGTGGCCACCGCTCCCCTGGGTGGCGGCTCTTCAGATTCAGAGGAAGGAAGAAAGGTCACATCTCGTCCCCACGTGTAGGTGGCCCATGGTGGGGGCAGGGTGGGAGAGAGGTAGAGACAGAGTAGGGGACAGGCTGGGGACATTCTGGGAGAGTCTGGGGGCTCAGTGGGGGATGGTGTTCCCAGGAGTGGGGGGGCTCAGGGGCTGTGGGGAACCAAGGATGGGTGTCCAGGAGAATGGGGGTGCAGGGGAATTGGGGTCTCCATGCCTGCAGGGATTCAGGGATGGGGGTCCTGGGGGAACATGGTCCCCAGGGATTTTGGGTGATGGGATGTGCGTCCCCGGGTTGGGGGTGCAGGGGGAAGAAAGGGGACCCTGGGGAAGAGGGGTTGTGTGGGAAGAAGCAGCCCATGGGATGGGATGAAGGCAATGGTGGTCCTGGGCAATGGGAGTGCTGGGATGGGGGTCCCAGGGAGGAGAGACCAAGGGAATGGGGGTGCCATGGTTGGGTTCCCAGGACAATGGGGGTCCCAGGGATGGGCAGGGGCTGGGTGGGCACAGGGGTCACAGCTCCTTGCCTGGGTGCCTCAGATTTTGGGGTGACTCAGAGCCCAGCACAGCCCCCACAGTGTGCTCATGGCCAGGGGGGCACCCCAGGCTTGAGGCTCTGGCTCTGTGCCCCACACGTCCCGGGGCTTTTTCCCGGCCCCCCATTTCCTGGCTCAGCCATCCCAGGGAACACCTGAGCAGGGAACAGGTGGGGGGATCCCAGGAAGGGGCCAAGGGGGGTGGGAGGTGCAGGCAGTGGTTGGGGGGCTGTGGGGGATGAAAGATTTTCACTTTCTCTTTCCTGCAGCAGAAGGAAGAGGCCGTTGATGCTGAGCCAAGGACGTGGGTTCTGTCCTGGGGGGGCACATCCAGAGGGGTCCTGCCCTGAGGGAAAAGGGCTCCTCTGGGGTGGGGACACCTGGGTCTTGTCCCAGGGTCTTGTCCCAGGGTGTTCCTTGTTCTGGGGGTGCCACGTCCTTGGGGATTCCTGTCCCAGAGGTGGCACATCCTGGGCACCTCTCTCCTGGGGGACCCTTGAGCATTCCTGCTGCCCCAGTGGGGCCCTGTGACGTCTGCGGTTGCCATACTCAAGGGGACACCTGATACAACATTGCCCTGATGATCGTAAATGCCAGGCTAAATTTGGTTGAATTTCCTGATGCCCATTTACTTGAGACAAAATTATACATCCAGGAAATAAAGGTAAAAATATTTTCCCACACTAGGTTTTTCCCCAATATGAAATAAATGCTGCAAAAATCAAACTGACAATGTATGAAATGGTCTGGTTGACAGAATCCTTTTAATTGGTCTTTCCCAAGAAGTCGCTCAGAATAAAAACAAAAACAAATCACAGAGAAATGAGAAAATTCCGTTCCCTTGAGGAGCCCATTGGTGCATACTACAACAGCGTTTGCTGGTGGATCACACAGAGTGTGGAATCTCCCTGAGTGTCCAACAGCTCCATGGGATTGTTCCCTGCCTGCTGGGCAGCACCCCAGCCCATAGGGAAGGCTTTGCTTGGGCCATATTCAGGAACTCTTCCCTTTTTTCTCCTTCCCACCGTGAAACTTGATTTACTTCCCATGGCTCCAGCTCCCAAAATAGGAGAAACTCTGTCCATCCTTGGAACAGTGCACAGGAATCCGTGGAAATGCCCGTGTGTCTAAAGCCTGACACAGCTGAACAAAGAAACACCATTTCTGCCAGTTTAACCAAAAAGCTGCATTTTTATCCCAGGAGCAAGGAACCAGGTCCTGTGCCCCCTTGGAACTGGGATGTGCAACAGTAAGCAACATTGTGTACTGGGAGCATTGGGAGGATGGGGGTTGAGAGGAACTAATCTGATTTCTATTTATGTCTCAACATATGCTATACATGAGGTGAAAAATTACTCCAGGGGCTGTACATGAGCTGGGAACCCTGTCCTAGGTTTGTACCAGGAGGCTTCAAGTAACAGCCAATCAGGAGAGAGAAAGCTTACACGAGTGGGCTGTGAGTGACCAACCACTGGCTGGTGGGACAGATGCCTGGAAAAATGTCTGGGAAAAAACGCCCAGGAAATCAGACTGTGGGAGGAGCCGTAGCAACAAAAATCACTTAACAACAGGAGCCATTTTGCTTCGGGTTGCTTGGAGGGATCAGGGGCTCGCTCGGAGGGTCAGCTTGGCCCTCCTTCCCACCTCGCCTTTTCCTCCCTTTGGTCCTTTTTTCCTGTCCACACCCTGGTGCTCACCAATTCCCAACAGAGCAGATGCTGTCCTCACCCAGCTGTGGCTGCTGCCACCAGGGTTTCCCCCATTGCCTGCTACTGCTATGCCAGCCACAAGCTGGTGCTCCATCCACCATGTCCCCAGAGGAGCAGAGGCTGCCTGCATGAACCCGCAGCCTCTACTGTGGTGCCCGTGTTGCCAGCAGAAACAAGCCTGCTGCTCCAGCCCAACACAGCCCTAGCCCACAGTACCAGCCCGTGGAAGCCAGCCAATAGCTGCCAGAGCTGCAGCACTAGCCCGCAGCCAGCCTGCAGCCATCGCTCACCGATGCCAGAGACACACAGGTGCTGCTGCTTGGAAACTGCACCCAGCCACTCACAAAAGCCTAAAGGGCTCGCTGCACGCACACTCCATCTGCCGAACTGATGCCCACAGAGCGCCCAATATTCTTGCAGTAACGCTGTCCTTGTCTTCTGTTTCTCTCTCTGTCTCTCTTTTTCCCTCTCTACTCTCCTAATCCCCCTTCGATAAAAACATTTGCCCTCTTTTATGAATAAACAGTTCTCAGATATAATATTGCCACGTTTGTGCTTAATTTTCATTTGAGAAATCAATGACAAAGAATTCTCCCTGACTTACATTGAGATGGGACAGGGAGAGTAGGAATGAGGAATGAGGAATGGGGAATGGGGAACCCCTGGGTGTGCTGCGAGCACTGTGGGGAGAGAATGGGGAAGTCACTGAGAGTACTTGGAGCACTTGGATGGGAGTTGGGGAGCCCCTGCAGGTACTGGGAAGGGAATGGGGGAGCCCCTGGGGGGACTGGGAGAGGAAATGGGGAGCACAGGGTGCCCTGGGTAGCCTCCCCCTGACTCATCACCAGCTCCCTTGGAGGGATGGGCAAGCACAGAAGCCATGGTGGGAGCATTCCCTGTGTCACCCAGTGCCTCCAGCTTCCCAGAGTGTCACAGATTTTGTTGTAGATTTTCATAGATGTCACTGGGTTCCCAGGGTTGCTCGTGTGGCCCCCGCAGCTCCATATAGGTCGCCTGAGGATCCTCCCCGGGGGGTGCCAGGGGCTCCGGGGGGGCCCTGGGGGAATAAGGGGATGTGTGGAAGGGGATGGGAGGTCCTGGGGGTTTGGGTGAAAGGTGTATGATGGCTGGAGGCTGCACTCACCTTTCCTGGTGCTTCCTGGCAGCTGCAAAGGAAAACTGGAGGGGTGACTTTGGAGTCCCAGGGGCCCCCATCCACCCATGGGAATCCTGAATCACCACCAGACCCTGAATTCCCCCCAGGTGACCCCGGTGTCCTTGGTGCCCCAAGTAACCTTGAACCACCCCAGTGCTCTGGACCCACCGGGCACCCAGAAGTCCAGTCCTGGCAGGGAGAGGGACCCTCCAAATTTCCCCAGGATCACTGATAGAACTCCCAACATCCCTGCAAGACCCTCCATCATCACTCCAAATCCTTCAGGACCTTGAGCAAAGGTCCTGAGCTCTCAGCCCCTCCCACCTCAGGGGCTTTGGGTGCTGCCCATCAACCCCATATTCCAGGTAGCCTTCCATCTCCCCAGGGCCCCAGTGCCCCCATTGTCACCCACCCATGTTGTTCCACCGATGCCAGCCCACAACTACACCAGCAAGCAGGACCAGGAACAGGAGAGACACACCAACCCCTGTGGCCACTGCTGGGGACAGAAGGAACATGTCAGGGTCACCTGTCATTCCAGGGATCCTGCAATCCCACTGACCCTGTGTGACCCCACCTCTGGCTGAGTGTCTCTGCAGTGTCACCTCCAGGACCAGCTTGGGGCTGAGTGCGGGGAACACGTCGTGCCTGTCCAGCTGGTTGGAGGCTATGCACTGGTAGGTGCCCGAATGTGCCACATCGACGTCCCCAAGCTCCAGGACAGGACCCCGGGCCACCTCCTGGCCATTGTGCAGCCAGGTGAAGGTGACAGGGGCTGAGCCCACCTGCACCGAGCAGCGCAGCGTCACAGGGTCACCTCTGTGCACCTGGTGTGCCGGGGGACTGGGGGTGATGGTGGCATTGGCCACGGGCACTGTGGGGACACAGACAGGGCTGAGGCCAGCAGGAGGGGCTGGCACCAGACATGGGGGGATGAGGGAGTCTGCATGGTGGCACCTGGAGATAGAGGGTCTCCTTCACCCAGGACAGTGACCCATGGTGGTGGGGCCATCATGGGCTGTGGGATGAGGGCATGGGATGGATGAGGGGTGAGGGATGAGGATGGGATGAGGGTGAGGTGAGGGTGGGATGACAGCTGCTGTGTGCAAGGGTAGTGATGGCCGTCACCTCATGGGGGGTGTGGAATGGCATGGGTGGGATGTGATGGGTCTGATGAGGCAAATCAACAGGGGCATCACCACAATCCCAAGGGTCTCACTGCCCTGGGAGGGTCACGCTCAGGAGGGTGAATGTGACCTGATGGGGAGTGGGGCATGTGACAGCTGGCATTAGGGATGCATGGCCTGGATGTCCTGGGTGGGGATACCTGGAGACAGAGGGTTCCAGTGACCCTGGGCTGTGACACCCAGTGGTGGGGGCTGTGCCCTGGGCTGGGCTGGGGATGGTGTGGGGGTGTGAGGTGAAATGGGAATGTGTGGAATTGGGGATGCTGTGGGAGGGATCCCCCTCAGCCCAAGGGTGCTGCTCGCCCAGGACAGTGACATTCAATGTGGGGCTTTCACCGACGCTGGCCCGGCAATAATAGCAACCGCTGTCCTTGTCCTGAACGTTCTGCAGTTCCAGGTTGGACCAGTTCCCAGCAGTGTGGCCGAGCCATCCTGGTGCCAGGTGAAGAACAAGGGACCTGTCCCTGTGGCCACCGCACAGCTCAGCACCAGGCAGTCACCCAGTGCCACCTGTCCCCCAGGGGCCTGCACCCACAGGGACACGCCTGAGAGCAGGACTCCTGCAGGGGGACACAGGAGGGACTGGAGACATGGGAGGAGTGGGGGACACCAGGGAGTAGTGAAAGACTCTGGGAGAGGGAGGATCATTAAGGGGTGGGGGGATCCCAGAGAGGAAGAAAGGGGGCCAGAGATGGGAGAAAGTCTTGGAAAGGGGTGGAAGGGACCCCAGGGAAGGGTTGGAGATTCAGTCAGGGGACACAAGGAGAGGGTTTAAGAGAACCACAGGGAAGGTAGAAATGGATGGCGGGACCTGTGGACAATGGAGGGACTTCAGAGAGGGAGAGGTGCACCCAGGGAGGGGTGAGGGGACCTGGTGAGGAATGCAGCCACCAGAGAAGGTGATGGGAGGAGTCAGGGAGAGACCTGGGAAGGCAGAGCGGCACGCAGAGGGTGGAGCAAGGATGGGAGAGCTGGGAGGGATGTGGGGGCTCCCCGTGCCCATCCCCGCACTCACTGCTCACCGTGACTCAGAGCCGGGTGCTGCTCTTCCGCACAACCCCGCCCTGGGAGCGCACCTGGCAGCTGTAATTCCCCGAGTGGGAGACCCCCACGGCGGGCACCAGGAGCTGCGGGGACCCCTGCGGGCCCCCACCAAGTGCCTGTCCCGGTAGAAGAGGTGAAGGAGCGGGGCTGGGGGCCGCAGGGGTCTGGGGGTGCTGAGGCAGCTGAGATTGAGGGGGGATCACTCAATGGGCTTGGGGAGACCCTCCAGCACTAGCACCAGGAAAAATTCAGGGAAGGAGAGGGAAGGTGAGGACTGTGACTATGAGTCAATTGGGAAGTGGCTTTGGGCGTGTCAGGATATTGGAATTCCAGCCGTGGGGGTGCTCACCGTGCACTGTCACTGTCACATGTGCTGAGTGTGACAGCCTTAAGCCCACCCTGCCCTCGCAGTGGTAGCGGCCACTGTCGTGCAGCTGCAGGGGGGTCAGGGACAGCTCGGTCCTATTGAGGGCCTCCCTCAGATCCTTCTCGTCCTGGTAAAATCGCACCCCGATGACCGACATGTCCTGCTTTCCTCGGCAGCGCAGTGTCACCGTGTCCCCCTCCAGCAGCGTCCGTGCTGGCACCTGCAGCACCAGCTCGTCTGTGGGACAGGAGGATCCCATGGCACTGAGGGCTCGAGACAGGTCCAAGTTGGTTGCCCATGGAACCAGGGACATTTGGATGGGGTCTCCATTGCACAGGACGATCCCAGGGGCATCAGGAGCAACATCCCATCCCACTGGGATGCTCTGGGATGTCCCCTTGTGCAGGGGACAGGCTCTTGCCACATGAGGGGTGTTTGGCCACCCATGGAGTGGAGCCCACCCAGAATTATCAGGGGGCAACTGTGAGAATTTAAGAATCCCCCTCACCATTTAAGACTATCACGGGGGGGCTCAGTCGGGTGCCAGGTCTGTCACACTGGTAGGTCCCAATGTCAGTGACAGTGAAGCGGTCAGGTCCCTCCCACCACCATTGCCGTCCATCCTTGTACCAGGTGGTGGCACCGGCGGTCCCCGAGCCCTGGCAGGTCAGTGTCACCCGGTCCCACAGCACCGCCGGTCTCCAGGGGGGCTGCACCAGGAGCTGGGTGGTCTGGGCACCTTTGGGTGACAGGGGACACCAGCCTGCCAGGGCCACCATGGGGCTGGGGACAACAGGGCAAGGACATGGCATCCCCTGAGGACTCACCAGCGAGGCCGAGGGTCTGGGCTGGAAGTGAAAAGGGACAGGGCTGGGTGGGGGTGGCCCTGCAGGGACAGCAGCACCTGGGGATGAGATGTGCTGTCTGTCCCCAGACTGTCCCCAATGGAACACTGGTGTAGCATGGAGGTCTTGAGGACAGGGACACCTCAAGGGTCACCCGGGGTTGGGGCAGGACATGGTGACACTGTGGACACCCCATGTGTCTACAGGTCACCTCCACCATCCACACAGCACCTGTCCCCAGAGCCACAACCCCATGGCCCTGTGCCCGTGATCCCATTCCAGTGGCACTTGTCCCCATGCCCCATCTGCATAGTACATGGCCCTTGTTCCTGTCTCTGTATCCCGGTTTCCCTGTCCCTGTCCCCACTGCTGCCCCAGCCCCAAAATTCCTTTGGCCACATCCTTTTCCGCACATCTCTATCCTCTTGTTCCTGTAACCACTTATATGTCCCCCTGTTCCTGTCCCCCCTCTCCTGTCCCCACAGCCACCCCACAACCCCGGGTCACCTCATGCATGGGCTCTGCTGGCGTTGGGGACCTCAGGGGACCCCACAGACCCCCTGTACCCCCTCCCCACTGCTCTCTGCCTCACCAGGGCCCATCCCCGGGGTGTCAGGCCCGTGCCCGGGCCACTCACCCCACAGGAGCAGCGCCACCTTCCCGGCCATCCCCGTGTCCCCGGCCATCCAGGCTGGCTGTCACTCAGTGCCAGGGGTGGCTGTCCCTTCGGTGGTGGCTCTTCAGCCAGGGTGGAAGGAAGCAAGGTCTGTCTTATCTCATGCATAGGTGGCACCTGGTGGGGGCAGGGTGACCACAACCTGGGGAGAGGCTGTGGGCAGGGTGGGGACAGGCTGGGGACAAGGTTGGGTGGCACACGGTGGGACATGGGGTTCTCAGGAGTGGGGGGCTCAGGGGTTTGGGGAGCCAGGGTGGGTGTCCAGGGGAATGTGGGGTCCCAGGGCTGGGGTCCTTGGGGAATGGGGGTCCTGAGGAGCGGGAGTCACTGGGGATGGGGGTGCAATGGGAAAAGGGTCTCCATGTCTGGGGGGACTCAGGGCTGGGAGTCCTAGGGGAACGTGGGCTCCAGGGGTTTGGGGTCATGGTATGGGGGTGCCAGGGACAGGGTGCCTGGGGAATGGGGGGTCATGTGGGATTGGGAGGTCCTGGGGGAAAACACGTCCTGGGGGAAGGAGCATTGTAGGGAATGGAATGAATAGGAAAGGATTCTTTGGGAATGGAGTCCTGGGCCATGGAGTTCCTGGGGAGTGGCAGTCCTGTGATGGGGATCCCAGGGAGGGAGAACATAAGGATTGTGGCCCCAAGGTTAAGGTCCAAGGGGATGGGGGTCTTGGAGATGGGCAGTGGATGGGTGGGCCTGTTGGGCACAGCTCCTTCTCTGGCTGCCTCAGATTTTGGATGAGGGTTTTGAGTCTTCCATTAGTAAATTTGCAGATGACACTAAGCTGGGAGCATGTGTTGATCTGTTGGAAGGACGGAGGGCTTTGCAGAGAGACCTGGAAGGGTTGGATGGATGGGCAGAGTCCAATAGGGTGAAGTTTAACAAATCCAAGTGCATAGTCCTGCACTTTGGCCACAATAATCCCCTGCAACTTTAGAGACTGGGGACGGTGTGGCTGGACAGTGTTCAGGCAGAGAGGGACCTGGGGGTTCTGGTTGGCAGCCGGCTGAACAGGAGCCAGCAGTGTGCCCTGGGGGCCAAGAAGGGCAATGGCATCCTGGCCAGTGTCAGGAATGGTGTGGCCAGCAGGAGCAGGGAGGTCATTCTTCCCCTGTACTTGGCACTGGTGAGGCCACACCTTGAGTGCTCTGTCCAACTCTGGACCCTTCAGTTTAGGAAGGACATTGAGTGCTGTGTCCAGCTCTGGGCCCCTCACTTCAGGAAGGACAATGAGATGCTTGAGGGCATCCAGAGGAGGGCAAGGAGGCTGGTGAGAGGAGGCTTGGAACACAAGCCCTATGAGGAATGACTGAGGGAGCTGGGGTTGTTTAGACTGGAGAAAAGGAGACTCAGAGGTGACCTTATCACTCTCTACAACTTCCTGAAGGTTGGTTGTGGTCAGCTGGGGGTTGGTCTCTTTCTCCAGGCAGCAACTGACAGAACAAGAGGACACAGCCTCAAGATGCGTCAAAGGAAGTATAGGTTAGATCTTAGGAAACAGATCTTCACAGAAAGAGTGATTAAGTACTGGAGTGGCCTGCCCGGGGAGGAGGTGGATTCACCATCCTGGGATGTGTTTAAAAAAAGACTGGATGCAGCATTCGGTGCCATGATCTAGTTGAGGTGTTGGAGCATGGGTTGGACTTGATGATCTTGAAGGTCTCTTGCAACCTAGAAGTTTTGTGATTCTGTGATTCTGTGCTATTGGGGTGACCCAGAGCCCAGTACTGGGTTGAGATGCTCATGGCCTGATGATACCACCAGGTGGAATCTGAGGACCTCTGGGTCTGTGTCCCCCAAACCCTCAAAGGCTTTTTCCTCTCTTCATTTCCATTTCCTTCCCGTTATCTCTCAATGTCAAAATCCCCCAGTTTGTGCCTTGATGATCCTGGGGAGCACCTGAGCAAAGAACGGGTTGGGGAACCCCAGGGTGGGGGAAGCAGGGGTGAGGGGTCTTCAGGGAGGGGTGGGAGGCTGTGGGGGATGGGGGTGTCCGGCTGTGTCCCCCCAACACTTTCACTTTCTCTCTCCTGCAGCAGAAGGAAGAGGCCGTTTGTGCTGAGTGTCACACGGGGGGGGGGGGGGGGGGGGCGGGTTCTGTCCTGGGGGGGCACATCCAGGGGCGTCCTGTCCTGGGGGGATCCTGTCCCGGGGGGGACACATGCTGGCCAAGGGGGTCCTGTCCTGGGGGATGGCAGCTCCAGGAGGGGTCCAGACTTCTCCATTCTTGCTGGTCCCCTGCAGGATCTGAGCGGGCAAGAGCAGCTTGGGAATGGAGCCCCAGGCAGGCAGGAAGGAGCTCCCCAAGTGCTCCTCCTTGAAGCCAGTGGCCATGCAAGTGTGGGGCCCAGCCATGGCCCAGCCCCAGGGCACAGGGATGGGCATTGGCCAGCCCTGCTCTGGCCAGCCCCAGCTGGCAGCCAGCACCTGAGCCAGGTCCCCCTCCCCCGCCCACCCCTGGGCTTTGATTCTGGCAGCTTTGGAGCTGCTGCAAAGGTGAGAATTGTGTGGGGAAGAAGGCGTGCCTGTGGTTTGCTCAGCCCTGCAAGAAGCACAGAAGGCAATGGGAGCCCAAGCAGTGGCTCTGTGGGGGCCTTGGATGGTTTTCAGAGCAGGGCTGGCTGGAAACCCCCCCTGCAGGGGCAGCTGTGAGGGAAGCAGTGCGGAAATGCAGCAATTGATCATTTGGTCCCTGTCTGCCCAAGGGGCTGAGAGAGCCCCACAAGTGCTGCAAATCCCACACCCATCTGCTCAACAACCTGACCGGGACCCTCCTTCTTCAACAAAACCTGCAGCCCTTTGGAACTTTCCAGAAAGAATGTTTGGGTTCTGCATGTGGATAGCAGAAGAGAGGGAAAAGTGTGGCAATATTGAGCAGGGGCTGCACAGGTGGATCTGGGGAACAGGGGTGTCCCGGCAGGAGCAGGGAGTGCCCAGGCCGGGGAATTGAGGGCAGGGTGGAGTGCATTTCCCAGGGAAGCAGACCCTGAGGGACACACAGGCATTTCCACGGATTCCTGTGCACTGTTCTAAGGATGGACAGAGTTTCTCCCCTTTTGGGAGCAGAAGCCATGGGAATTAAATCAAGTTTCAGAGTGCGAATCAGAAAAATGGGAAGAGTTCCTGAATATGGGCCAAGCCAAAGCCTTCCCTATGGGCTGGGGTGCTGCCCAGGAGGGAGGGAACAATCCCATGGAGCTGTTGGACACTCAGGGAGATTCCACACTCTGTGTGATCCACCACATTCTGCTGTGTGAGGCACCAATGGGCTCCTAAAGTGTATCAAAAAATCTCATTTCTTTGTGATTTGTTTGTGTTTTTATTATGAACAAGTTGTTGGGAGAGCAACAGTTTAAAGGATTTTATAAACCAGACCATTTTAAACATTGTCAGTTAAATTCTGCTAAGTTTTTTTTCATACTGGGGAAAAAACGGTCTGGGAACATGTTTTTGCCTTTATTTCCTGGATGTGTAATTTGTCTCAACATATTGGGCATCAGGGAATTCAACCAAATTTAGCCTGGCATTAACAATCATCAGGGAAAGGCTGTATCAGGTGCCCCCTTAAGCATGGAAACCACAGAGGTCACTGGGCCCCACTGGGGACAGAAGGAATGCTCAGGGCCCACCCCGGACAGAGATGCCCAGGATGTGCCACCTCTGGGACAGGAATCCCCAAGGATGAGGCACCCCCAGAATGAGGAACCCCCTGGGACAAGACCCTGGGACAAGACCCAGGTGTCCCCACCCCAGAGGAGCCCTTTTCCCTCAGGGCAGGACCCCTCTGGATGTGCCCCCCCCCAGGACAGAACCCACGTCCTTGGCTCAGCATCAACGGCCTCTTCCTTCTGCTGCAGGAAAGAGAAAGTGAAAATCTTTCATCCCCCAGAGCCCCCCAACCACTGCTGCACCCCACCCCCTTGGCCCCTTCCTGGGATCCCCCCACCTGTTCCCTGCTCAGGTGTTCCCTGGGATGGCTGAGCCAGGAAATGGGGGGCCGGGAAAAATCCCCGGGGTGTGTGGGGCACAGAGCCAGAGCCTCAAGCCTGGGTGCCCCCTGGCCATGAGCACACTGTGGGGGCTGTGCTGGGCTCTGAGTCACCCAAAATCTGAGGCACCCAGGCAAGGAGCTGTGACCCTGTGCCCACCCAGCCCCTGCCCATCCCTGGGACCCCCATTGCCCTGGGAACCCAACCATGGCACCCCCATTCCCTTGGTCTCTCCTCCCTGGGACCCCCATCCCAGCACTCCCATTGCCCAGGACCACCATTGCCTTCATCCCATCCCATGGGCTGCTTCTTCCCACACAACCCCTCTTCCCCAGGGTCCCCTTTCTTCCCCTGCACCCCAACCGGGCCCACATCCCATCACCCAAAATCCCTGGGGACCATGTTCCCCAGGACCCCCATCCCTGAATCTCAGGCATGGAGACCCCAATTCCCCTGCACCCCATTCTCCTGGACACCCATCTTGGTTCCCCACAGCCCCTGAGCCCCCCACTCCTGGGAACACCATCCCCCACTGAGCCCCAGACTCTCCCAGAATGTCCCCAGCCTGTCCCCTACTGTGTCTCCACCTCTCCCCACCCTGCCCCACCAAGGGCCACCTACACGTGGGGACGAGCTGTGACCTTTCTTCCTTCCTCTGCATCCGAGCCGCCACCCAGGGGAGCGGTGACCACAGCAGCGAGTGACAGCCAGTGCACATGGCTGGGGACACGGGGATGGCCGGGAAGGTGGCAATGCTGCTGCTGTGGGGTGAGTGCCCGTGCACGGGCCTGACACC
>JAJEOU010000774.1:1686663-1758304 GCA_021534815.1 Acrocephalus arundinaceus
AGGGCCAGCTCAGGGCTGAGTGCCCGGAACACGCGGTGCCCGTCCTGTCCCAGCTGGTTGGTGGCCACGCACTGGTAGGTGCCCGAATGTCCCACATCGACGTCCCCAAGCTCCAGGACAGGACCCTGGGCCACCTCCTGCCCATTGTGCAGCCAGGTGAAGGTGACAGGGGCTGAGCCCACCTGCACCGAGCAGCGCAGGGTCACGGGGTCACCTGTGTGCACCTGGTGTGCCGGGGGACTGGGGGTGATGGTGGCATTGGCCACGGCACTGTGGGGACACAGACAGGGCTAAGGTGGGATGGGGATGCTGATGGGGTCACTCCCAGCCCGTGGGTCCAGCTCACCCAGGACGGTGACATTCATGGGGACACTCTCAGCCACGCTGTCCCCATCGCTGACCCGGCAGTGATAGTGGCCGCTGTCATTGTCCCCAACGTGGCGCAGCTCCAGGTGGGGGCCGGTGCCCAGCAGTGCCCCTGAGCTGACCCGGTGCCAGGTGAAGGACAGGGGACCTGTCCTGCGGCCACTCACATCTCAGCACCAGGCGGTCCCCCAGTGCCACCTGTCCCCCGGGGGCTGTGACCACACGGAGACTCCTGAGAGTGGGACCCCTGCAGGAAATGGGGACACCAGGGGACAGTGAGGGAAACTGGGGAGGAGAATGGGGAAGGGCAAGGGAACCCCAGGTGGAAAGAGGGTGCACAGAACAAGGGGTGGGGGGGTGCCTGGAAAGAAACCCCAAAGAAAAGTGTGGGGTTCAGGGAGGGGACACCTGGAGAGAGATGGTGGGGACACCAGGGAAGGTATTGGGGTGACCTGGGGACCTTGGGATAAAATCAGAGAGGGGTGGGTGGACCCAGAGATGGGTAAAGGGACCCAGTGAGGTATGGGGGGACTCGAGAAGTGCTTACAGAATGATGGGGATACACCCATAGGGCTGGGGGACACAGTGAGGGACCCGAGAAAGGATGTGGGACTTGCCAAAAGAGATTGGGGGCCCCGGGCAGTAATGGGGATCACCAGGAAAAACAGGAGGACTTTGGGAGGCTGTGGGCGCTCCCCGTGCCCATCCCCACCCTCACTGCGCACCGTGACGCTGATCTGGGTGCTGCTCTTGCACACCGCCCTACTGTTGGAGCAAACCTGGCAGCTGTAATTCCCCGAGTGGGAGACCCCCACGGCGGGCACCAGGAGCTGTGGGGACCCCTGCGCACCCCCCACCAAGTGCCCATTCTTGGTAGAAGAGGTGCAGGAGGGTGGCTGGGGGCCGCAGGGGGCTGGGGGTGCTGAGGCAGCTGAGATTGAGAGTGGACCCCTCAGTGAGCTCAGGGGGACCCTCCAGCACCGGCTCCGTGAAGAGCTCTGGGAAGGAGAGGGGAGGTGAGGACTGTGACTCTGATTCCACAGGGAAGTGGCTTTGGGGGTGTCAGGGTATCGGAGTGGCAAATGAGGGGGTGCTCACCATGCACTGTCACTGTCACTGGCGATGACAGGGATGACCTGAAGCGCAATGAGGCCTTGCAGTGGTAGCGGCTGCTGTGGGGCAGCTGCAGGGGGGACAGGGACAGCTTGATCCCTGTTTGGGACGCCCCCAGATCCTTCTCATCCTGCTAAAATCGCACCCGGCTGACCGACATGTCCTGCATGGCCCGGCAGCGCAGTGTCACCATGTCCCCCTCCAGCAGTGGCCACCCCGGCACCTGCAGCACCAGCTCGTCTGTGGGACAGGAGGGTCCCATGGCACTGAGGGGCTCAAGCAGGTCTAAGGTGGATGCCCATGGCACTGGGACATCTGGGTGGAGTCTCCATTGGGCAGGTGGGTCTCAGGGACACCAGCAGCAACCCTATGGCACAGGTGTCACTGTGGGGGTCCCATCCCACTGGGATGCACTGGGATGTCCCTGAATGCAGTGGAAAGGCTCTAAACAGACGAGAGGTGTGAGGCCACCCATGGAGTGGAGTCCACCTAGACGATCAGGGAGCCACCCCAATCATTTAAGATTCCCCCTCTCACCATTTAAGACTGTCACGGGTGCACTGAGCCCAGTGCCAGGTCTGTCACATGTGTAGGTGCCACTCTCAGTGACAACAAAGCGGTCCCTTCTGTTCTTCTCCCAGCGCTGCCCATCCTTGTACCAGGTGGTGGCACCAGCCCTCCTTGAGCCCTGGCAGGTCAGTGTCACCCGGTCCCACAGCACCGCCGGCCTCCAGGGGGGCTCCACCAGGAGCTGGGTGGTCTGGGCACCTGTGGGTGACAGGGGACACCAGCCTGCCAGGGCCACCATGGGGCTGGGGACACTGGGGTGGGAACATGGCATCCCTTGAGGACTCACCAGCGAGGCCGAGGGTCTGGGCTGGAAGGGAGAAGGGACAGGGCTGGGTGGGGGTGGCAGGGAAGGGACAGCAGCACCCTGGGATGAAGTGTGGTGTCTGTCCCCAAACTGTCCCCAAAGGAGCACTGGTGTTGCATAGAGGTTTAAATACAGGGACACCTCAAGGGTCACTCTGGGTTGAGGCAGGACAAGGGCACACTGCAGACGCCCCATCTTTTCACAGCAACCACCATCATCCTCACAGCAGCTGTCCCCACAGCCACATCCCCACAGCCACGTGCCCGGGATGCCATTCCAATGGCACCTGTCCCCATGTCCCATCTGCATGGTTCAGGACCCTTGTCCCTGTCTCTGCATCCCTGTTCCCCTGTCCCTGTCCCCACAGCTGCCCCAGCCCCAAGGTTCCTTTGGACACATCCTTGTCCCCACATCTCTATCCCCCTGTTCCTGTCCCCACATCCCAGTTCCCTGTTCCTTTCCCCCTGTTCCTGTCCCCACAGCCACCCCAGGACTCTGGTCAAATTGGGGTACATGCCCATGCACTGGCTCTGCTGGCCTTGGAGACCTCAGAGGACCCCACAGCCCCCCTGTGCCCCCTCCCCACCGGTCTCTGCCTCACCAGGGCCCATCCCCGGGGTGTCAGGCCCGTGCCCGGGGCACTCACCCCACAGGAGCAGCAGTGCCACCTTCCCGGCCATCCCCGTGTCCCCAGCTATGTGCACTGGCTGTCACTCGCTGCTGTGGCCACCGCTCCCCTGGGTGGCGGCTCTTCAGATTCAGAGGAAGGAAGGTCACATCTCGTCCCCACGTGTAGGTGGCCCATGGTGGGGGCAGGGTGGGAGAGAGGTAGAGACACAGTAGGGGACAGGCTGGGGACATTCTGGGAGAGTCTGGGGGCTCAGTGGGGGATGGTGTTCCCAGGAGTGGGGGGGCTCAGGGGCTGTGGGGAACCAAGGATGGGTGTCCAGGAGAATGGGGGTGCAGGGGAATTGGGGTCTCCACGCCTGCAGGGATTCAGGGATGGGGGTCCTGGGGGAACATGGTCCCCAGGGATTTTGGGTGATGGGATGTGCGTCCCCGGGTTGGGGGTGCAGGGGGAAGAAAGGGGACCCTGGGGAAGAGGGGTTGTGTGGGAAGAAGCAGCCCATGGGATGGGATGAAGGCAATGGTGGTCCTGGGCAATGGGAGTGCTGGGATGGGGGTCCCAGGGAGGAGAGACCAAGGGAATGGGGGTGCCATGGTTGGGTTCCCAGGACAATGGGGGTCCCGGGGATGGGCAGGGGCTGGGTGGGCACAGGGGTCACAGCTCCTTCCCTGGGTGCCTCAGATTTTGGGCTGACTCAGAGCCCAGCACAGCCCCCACAGTGTGCTCATGGCCAGGGGGGCACCCCAGGCTTGAGGCTCTGGCTCTGTGCCCCACACGTCCCGGGGCTTTTTCCCGGCCCCCCATTTCCTGGCTCAGCCATCCCAGGGAACACCTGAGCAGGGAACAGGTGGGGGGATCCCAGGAAGGGGCCAAGGGGGGTGGGAGGTGCAGGCAGTGGTTGGGGGGCTGTGGGGGATGAAAGATTTTCACTTTCTCTTTCCTGCAGCAGAAGGAAGAGGCCGTTGATGCTGAGCCAAGGACGTGGGTTCTGTCCTGGGGGGGCACATCCAGAGGGGTCCTGCCCTGAGGGAAAAGGGCTCCTCTGGGGTGGGGACACCTGGGTCTTGTCCCAGGGTCTTGTCCCAGGGTGTTCCTCGTTCTGGGGGTGCCACGTCCTTGGGGATTCCTGTCCCAGAGGTGGCACATCCTGGGCACCTCTCTCCTTGGGGACCCTTGAGCATTCCTGCTGCCCCAGTGGGGCCCTGTGATGTCTGCGGTTGCCAGACTCAAGGGGACACCTGATACAACATTGCCCTGATGATCGTAAATGCCAGGCTAAATTTGGTTGAATTTCCCGATGCCCATTTACTTGAGACAAAATTATACATCCAGGAAATAAAGGCAAAAATATTTTCCCACACTAGGTTTTTCCCCAATATGAAATAAATGCTGCAAAAATCAAACTGACAATGTATGAAATGGTCTGGTTGACAGAATCCTTTTAATTGGTCTTTCCCAAGAAGTCGCTCAGAATAAAAACAAAAACAAATCACAGAGAAATGAGAAAATTCCGTTCCCTTGAGGAGCCCATTGGTGCATACTACAACAGCGTTTGCTGGTGGATCACACAGAGTGTGGAATCTCCCTGAGTGTCCAACAGCTCCATGGGATTGTTCCCTGCCTGCTGGGCAGCACCCCAGCCCATAGGGAAGGCTTTGCTTGGGCCATATTCAGGAACTCTTCCCTTTTTTCTCCTTCCCACCGTGAAACTTGATTTACTTCCCATGGCTCCAGCTCCCAAAAGGGGAGAAACTCTGTCCATCCTTGGAACAGTGCACAGGAATCCGTGGAAATGCCCGTGTGTCTAAAGCCTGACACAGCTGAACAAAGAAACACCATTTCTGCCAGTTTAACCAAAAAGCTGCATTTTTATCCCAGGAGCAAGGAACCAGGTCCTGTGCCCCCTTGGAACTGGGATGTGCAACAGTAAGCAACATTGTGTACTGGGAGCATTGGGAGGATGGGGGTTGAGAGGAACTAATCTGATTTCTATTTATGTCTCAACATATGCTATACATGAGGTGAAAAATTACTCCAGGGGCTGTACATGAGCTGGGAACCCTGTCCTAGGTTTGTACCAGGAGGCTTCAAGTAACAGCCAATCAGGAGAGAGAAAGGTTACACGAGTGGGCTGTGAGTGACCGACCACTGGCTGGTGGGACAGATGCCTGGAAAAATGTCTGGGAAAAAACGCCCAGGAAATCAGACTGTGGGAGGAGCCGTAGCAACAAAAATCACTTAACAACAGGAGCCATTTTGCTTCGGGTTGCTTGGAGGGATCAGGGGCTCGCTCGGAGGGTCAGCTTGACCCTCCTTCCCACCTCGCCTTTTCCTCCCTTTGGTCCTTTTTTCCTGTCCACACCCTGGTGCTCACCAATTCCCAACAGAGCAGATGCTGTCCACGCCCAGCTGTGGCTGCTACCACCAGGGTTTCCCCCATTCCTGGGAGGATCCCGGGGAGGATCCTGCTACTGCTATGCCAGCCACAAGCTGGTGCTCCATCCACCATGTCCCCAGAGGAGCAGAGGCTGCCTGCATGAACCCGCAGCCTCTACTGTGGTGCCTGTGTTGCCAGCAGAAACAAGCCTGCTGCTCCAGCCCAACACAGCCCTAGCCCACAGTACCAGCCCGTGGAAGCCAGCCAATAGCTGCCAGAGCCGCAGCACTAGCCCGCAGCCAGCCTGCAGCCATCGCTCACCGATGCCAGAGACACACAGGTGCTGCTGCTTGGAAACTGCACCCAGCCACTCACAAAAGCCTAAAGGGCTCGCTGCACGCACACTCCATCTGCCGAGCTGATGCCCACAGAGCGCCCAATATTCTTGCAGTAACGCTGTCCTTGTCTTCTGTTTCTCTCTCTGTCTCTCTTTTTCCCTCTCTACTCTCCTAATCCCCCTTCGATAAAAACATTTGCCCTCTTTTATGAATAAACAGTTCTCAGATATAATATTGCCACGTTTGTGCTTAATTTTCATTTGAGAAATCAATGACAAAGAATTCTCCCTGACTTACATTGAGATGGGACAGGGAGAGTAGGAATGAGGAATGAGGAATGGGGAATGGGGAACCCCTGGGTGTGCTGCGAGCACTGTGGGGAGAGAATGGGGAAGTCACTGAGAGTACTTGGAGCACTTGGATGGGAGTTGGGGAGCCCCTGCAGGTACTGGGAAGGGAATGGGGGAGCCCCTGGGGGGACTGGGAGAGGAAATGGGGAGCACAGGGTGCCCTGGGTAGCCTCCCCCTGACTTATCACCAGCTCCCTTCGAGGGATGGGCAAGCACAGAAGCCATGGTGGGAGCATTCCCTGTGTCACCCAGTGCCTCCCGCTTCCCAGAGTGTCACAGATTTTGTTGTAGATTTTCATAGATGTCACTGGGTTCCCAGGGTTGCTCGTGTGGCCCCCGCAGCTCCATATAGGTCGCCTGAGGATCCTCCCCGGGGGGTGCCAGGGGCTCCGGGGGGGCCCTGGGGGAATAAGGGGATGTGTGGAAGGGGATGGGAGGTCCTGGGGGTTTGGGTGAAAGGTGTATGATGGCTGGAGGCTGCACTCACCTTTCCTGGTGCTTCCTGGCAGCTGCAAAGGAAAACTGGAGGGGTGACTTTGGAGTCCCAGGGGCCCCCATCCACCCATGGGAATCCTGAATCACCACCAGACCCTGAATTCCCCCCAGGTGACCCCGGTGTCCTTGGTGCCCCCAAGTAACCTTGAACCACCCCAGTGCTCTGGACCCACCAGGCACCCAGAAGTCCAGTCCTGGCAGGGAGAGGGACCCTCCAAATTTCCCCAGGATCACTGATAGAACTCCCAACATCCCTGCAAGACCCTCCATCATCACTCCAAATCCTTCAGGACCTTGAGCAAAGGTCCTGAGCTCTCAGCCCCTCCCCCCTCAGGGGCTTTGGGTGCTGCCCATCAACCTCATATTCCAGGTAGCCTTCCATCTCCCCAGGGCCCCAGTGCCCCCATTGTCACCCACCCATGTTGTTCCACCGATGCCAGCCCACAACTACACCAGCAAGCAGGACCAGGAACAGGAGAGACACACCAACCCCTGTGGCCACTGCTGGGGACAGAAGGAACATGTCAGGGTCACCTGTCATTCCAGGGATCCTGCAATCCCACTGACCCTGTGTGACCCCACCTCTGGCTGAGTGTCTCTGCAGTGTCACCTCCAGGACCAGCTTGGGGCTGAGTGCGGGGAACACGTCGTGCCTGTCCAGCTGGTTGGAGGCTATGCACTGGTAGGTGCCCGAATGTGCCACATCGACGTCCCCAAGCTCCAGGACAGGACCCCGGGCCACCTCCTGGCCATTGTGCAGCCAGGTGAAGGTGACAGGGGCTGAGCCCACCTGCACCGAGCAGCGCAGCGTCACAGGGTCACCTCTGTGCACCTGGTGTGCCGGGGGACTGGGGGTGATGGTGGCATTGGCCACGGGCACTGTGGGGACACAGACAGGGCTGAGGCCAGCAGGAGGGGCTGGCACCAGACATGGGGGGATGAGGGAGTCTGCATGGTGGCACCTGGAGATAGAGGGTCTCCTTCACCCAGGACAGTGACCCCATGGTGGTGGGGCCATCATGTGCTGTGGGATGAGGGCATGGGATGGATGAGGGGTGAGGGATGAGGATGGGATGAGGGTGAGGTGAGGGTGGGATGACAGCTGCTGTGTGCAAGGGTAGTGATGGCCGTCACCTCATGGGGGGTGTGGAATGGCATGGGTGGGATGTGATGGGTCTGATGAGGCAAATCAACAGGGGCATCACCACAATCCCAAGGGTCTCACTGCCCTGGGAGGGTCACGCTCAGGAGGGTGAATGTGACCTGATGGGGAATGGGGCATGTGACAGCTGGCATTAGGGATGCATGGCCTGGATGTCCTGGGTGGGGATACCTGGAGCCAGAGGGTTCCAGTGACCCTGGGCTGTGACACCCAGTGGTGGGGGCTGTGCCCTGGGCTGGGCTGGGGATGGTGTGGGGGTGTGAGGTGAAATGGGAATGTGTGGAATTGGGGATGCTGTGGGAGGGATCCCCCTCAGCCCAAGGGTGCTGCTCGCCCAGGACAGTGACATTCAATGTGGGGCTTTCACCGACGCTGGCCCGGCAATAATAGCAACCGCTGTCCTTGTCCTGAACGTTCTGCAATTCCAGGTTGGACCAGTTCCCAGCAGTGTGGCCGAGCCATCCTGGTGCCAGGTGAAGAACAAGGGACCTGTCCCTGTGGCCACCGCACAGCTCAGCACCAGGCAGTCACCCAGTGTTACCTGTCCCCCAGGGGCCTGCACCCACAGGGACATGCCTGAGAGCAGGACTCCTGCAGGGGGACACAGGAGGGACTGGAGACATGGGAGGAGTGGGGGACACCAGGGAGTAGTGAAAGACTCTGGGAGAGGGAGGATCATTAAGGGGTGGGGGGATCCCAGAGAGGAAGAAAGGGGGCCAGAGATGGGAGAAAGTCTTGGAAAGGGGTGGAAGGGACCCCAGGGAAGGGTTGGAGATTCAGTCAGGGGACACAAGGAGAGGGTTTAAGAGAACCACAGGGAAGGTAGAAATGGATGGCGGGACCTGTGGACAATGGAGGGACTTCAGAGAGGGAGAGGTGCACCCAGGGAGGGGTGAGGGGACCTGGTGAGGAATGCAGCCACCAGAGAAGGTGATGGGAGGAGTCAGGGAGAGACCTGGGAAGGCAGAGCGGCACGCAGAGGGTGGAGCAAGGATGGGAGAGCTGGGAGGGATGTGGGGGCTCCCCGTGCCCATCCCCGCACTCACTGCTCACCGTGATGCAGAGCCGGGTGCTGCTCTTCCGCACAACCCCGCCCTGGGAGCGCACCTGGCAGCTGTAATTCCCCGAGTGGGAGACCCCCACGGCGGGCACCAGGAGCTGCGGGGACCCCTGCGGGCCCCCCACCAAGTGCCTGTCCCGGTAGAAGAGGTGAAGGAGCGGGGCTGGGGGCCGCAGGGGTCTGGGGGTGCTGAGGCAGCTGAGATTGAGGGGGGATCACTCAATGGGCTTGGGGAGACCCTCCAGCACTAGCACCAGGAAAAATTCAGGGAAGGAGAGGGAAGGTGAGGACTGTGACTCTGAGTCAATTGGGAAGTGGCTTTGGGCGTGTCAGGATATTGGAATTCCAGCCGTGGGGGTGCTCACCGTGCACTGTCACTGTCACATGTGCTGAGTGTGACAGCCTTAAGCCCACCCTGCCCTCGCAGTGGTAGCGGCCACTGTCGTGCAGCTGCAGGGGGGTCAGGGACAGCTCGGTCCTATTGAGGGCCTCCCTCAGATCCTTCTCGTCCTGGTAAAATCGCACCCCGATGACCGACATGTCCTGCTTTCCTCGGCAGCGCAGTGTCACCGTGTCCCCCTCCAGCAGTGTCCGTGCTGGCACCTGCAGCACCAGCTCGTCTGTGGGACAGGAGGATCCCATGGCACTGAGGGCTCGAGACAGGTCCAAGTTGGTTGCCCATGGAACCAGGGGCATTTGGATGGGGTCTCCATTGCACAGGACGATCCCAGGGGCATCAGGAGCAACATCCCATCCCACTGGGATGCTCTGGGATGTCCCCTTGTGCAGGGGACAGGCTCTTGCCACATGAGGGGTGTTTGGCCACCCATGGAGTGGAGCCCACCCAGAATTATCAGGGGGCAACTGTGAGAATTTAAGAATCCCCCTCACCATTTAAGACCATCACGGGGGGGCTCAGTCGGGTGCCAGGTCTGTCACACTGGTAGGTCCCAATGTCAGTGACAGTGAAGCGGTCAGGTCCCTCCCACCACCATTGCCGTCCATCCTTGTACCAGGTGGTGGCACCAGCGGTCCCCGAGCCCTGGCAGGTCAGTGTCACCCGGTCCCACAGCACCGCCGGTCTCCAGGGGGGCTGCACCAGGAGCTGGGTGGTCTGGGCACCTTTGGGTGACAGGGGACACCAGCCTGCCAGGGCCACCATGGGGCTGGGGACAACAGGGCAAGGACATGGCATCCCCTGAGGACTCACCAGCGAGGCCGAGGGTCTGGGCTGGAAGTGAAAAGGGACAGGGCTGGGTGGGGGTGGCCCTGCAGGGACAGCAGCACCTGGGGATGAGATGTGCTGTCTGTCCCCAGACTGTCCCCAATGGAACACTGGTGTAGCATGGAGGTCTTGAGGACAGGGACACCTCAAGGGTCACCCGGGGTTGGGGCAGGACATGGTGACACTGTGGACACCCCATGTGTCTACAGGTCACCTCCACCATCCTCACAGCACCTGTCCCCAGAGCCACAACCCCATGGCCCTGTGCCCGTGATCCCATTCCAGTGGCACTTGTCCCCATGCCCCATCTGCATAGTACATGGCCCTTGTTCCTGTCTCTGTATCCCGGTTTCCCTGTCCCTGTCCCCACTGCTGCCCCAGCCCCAAAATTCCTTTGGCCACATCCTTTTCCGCACATCTCTATCCTCTTGTTCCTGTAACCACTTATATGTCCCCCTGTTCCTGTCCCCCCTCTCCTGTCCCCACAGCCACCCCACAACCCCGGGTCACCTCATGCATGGGCTCTGCTGGCGTTGGGGACCTCAGGGGACCCCACAGACCCCCTGTACCCCCTCCCCACTGCTCTCTGCCTCACCAGGGCCCATCCCCGGGGTGTCAGGCCCGTGCCCGGGCCACTCACCCCACAGGAGCAGCGCCACCTTCCCGGCCATCCCCGTGTCCCCGGCCATCCAGGCTGGCTGTCACTCAGTGCCAGGGGTGGCTGTCCCTTCGGTGGTGGCTCTTCAGCCAGGGTGGAAGGAAGCAAGGTCTGTCTTATCTCATGCATAGGTGGCACCTGGTGGGGGCAGGGTGGCCACAACCTGGGGAGAGGCTGTGGGCAGGGTGGGGACAGGCTGGGGACAAGGCTGGGTGGCACACGGTGGGACATGGGGTTCTCAGGAGTGGGGGGCTCAGGGGTTTGGGGAGCCAGGGTGGGTGTCCAGGGGAATGTGGGGTCCCAGGGCTGGGTCCTTGGGGAATGGGGGTCCTGAGGAGCGGGAGTCACTGGGGATGGGGGTGCAATGGGAAAAGGGTCTCCATGTCTGGGGGGACTCAGGGCTGGGAGTCCCAGGGGAACGTGGGCTCCAGGGGTTTGGGGTCATGGTATGGGGGTGCCAGGGACAGGGTGCCTGGGGAATGGGGGGTCATGTGGGATTGGGAGGTCCTGGGGGAAAACACGTCCTGGGGGAAGGAGCATTGTAGGGAATGGAATGAATAGGAAAGGATTCTTTGGGAATGGAGTCCTGGGCCATGGAGTTCCTGGGGAGTGGCAGTCCTGTGATGGGGATCCCAGGGAGGGAGAACATAAGGATTGTGGCCCCAAGGTTAAGGTCCCAGGGGATGGGGGTCTCGGAGATGGGCAGTGGATGGGTGGGCCTGTGGGGCACAGCTCCTTCTCTGGCTGCCTCAGATTTTGGATGAGGGTTTTGAGTCTTCCATTAGTAAATTTGCAGATGACACTAAGCTGGGAGCATGTGTCGATCTGTTGGAAGGACGGAGGGCTTTGCAGAGAGACCTGGAAGGGTTGGATGGATGGGCAGAGTCCAATAGGGTGAAGTTTAACAAATCCAAGTGCATAGTCCTGCACTTTGGCCACAATAATCCCCTGCAACTTTAGAGACTGGGGATGGTGTGGCTGGACAGTGTTCAGGCAGAGAGGGACCTGGGGGTTCTGGTTGGCAGCCGGCTGAACAGGAGCCAGCAGTGTGCCCTGGGGGCCAAGAAGGGCAATGGCATCCTAGCCAGTGTCAGGAATGGTGTGGCCAGCAGGAGCAGGGAGGTCATTCTTCCCCTGTACTTGGCACTGGTGAGGCCACACCTTGAGTGCTGTGTCCAACTCTGGACCCTTCAGTTTAGGAAGGACATTGAGTGCTGTGTCCAGCTCTGGGCCCCTCACTTCAGGAAGGACAATGAGATGCTTGAGGGCATCCAGAGGAGGGCAAGGAGGCTGGTGAGAGGAGGCTTGGAACACAAGCCCTATGAGGAATGACTGAGGGAGCTGGGGTTGTTTAGACTGGAGAAAAAGAGACTCAGAGGTGACCTTATCACTCTCTACAACTTCCTGAAGGTTGGTTGTGGTCAGCTGGGGGTTGGTCTCTTTCTCCAGGCAGCAACTGACAGAACAAGAGGACACAGCCTCAAGATGCGTCAAAGGAAGTATAGGTTAGATCTTAGGAAACAGATCTTCACAGAAAGAGTGATTAAGTACTGGAGTGGCCTGCCCGGGGAGGAGGTGGATTCACCATCCTGGGATGTGTTTAAAAAAAGACTGGATGCAGCATTCGGTGCCATGATCTAGTTGAGGTGTTGGAGCATGGGTTGGACTTGATGATCTTGAAGGTCTCTTGCAACCTAGAAGTTTTGTGATTCTGTGATTCTGTGCTTTTGGGGTGACCCAGAGCCCAGTACTGGGTTGAGATGCTCATGGCCTGATGATACCACCAGGTGGAATCTGAGGACCTCTGGGTCTGTGTCCCCCAAACCCTCAAAGGCTTTTTCCTCTC
Organism: Acrocephalus arundinaceus; assembly: GCA_021534815.1. Lineage (NCBI taxonomy): Eukaryota > Metazoa > Chordata > Aves > Passeriformes > Sylviidae > Acrocephalus > Acrocephalus arundinaceus. Next base: position 1,699,156 of record JAJEOU010000774.1, read on the forward strand.
TTCATTTCCATTTCCTTCCCGTTATCTCTCAATGTCAAAATCCCCCAGTTTGTGCCTTGATGATCCTGGGGAGCACCTGAGCAAAGAACGGGTTGGGGGAACCCCAGGGTGGGGGAAGCAGGGGTGAGGGGTCTGCAGGGAGGGGTGGGAGGCTGTGCGGGATGGGGGTGTCCGGCTGTGTCCCCCCAACACTTTCACTTTCTCTCTCCTGCAGCAGAAGGAAGAGGCCGTTTGTGCTGAGTGTCACACGGGGGGGGGGGGGGGCGGGTTCTGTCCTGGGGGGGCACATCCAGGGGCGTCCTGTCCTGGGGGGATCCTGTCCTGGGGGGGACACATGCTGGCCAAGGGGGTCCTGTCCTGGGGGATGGCAGCTCCAGGAGGGGTCCAGACTTCTCCATCCTTGCTGGTCCCCTGCAGGATCTGAGTCGGCAAGAGCAGCTTGGGAATGGAGCCCCAGGCAGGCAGGAAGGAGCTCCCCAAGTGCTCCTCCTTGAAGCCAGTGGCCATGCAAGTGTGGGGCCCAGCCATGGCCCAGCCCCAGGGCACAGGGATGGGCATTGGCCAGCCCTGCTCTGGCCAGCCCCAGCTGGCAGCCAGCACCTGAGACAGGTCCCCCTCCCCCGCCCACCCCCTGGGCTTTGATTCTGGCAGCTTTGGAGCTGCTGCAGAGGTGAGAATTGTGTGGGGGAAGAAGGCGTGCCTGTGGTTTGCTCAGCCCTGCAAGAAGCACAGAAGGCAATGGGAGCCCAAGCAGTGGCTCTGTGGGGGCCTTGGATGGTTTTCAGAGCAGGGCTGGCTGGAAACCCCCCCTGCAGGGGCAGCTGTGAGGGAAGCAGTGCGGAAATGCAGCAATTGATCATTTGGTCCCTGTCTGCCCAAGGGGCTGAGAGAGCCCCACAAGTGCTGCAAATCCCACACCCATCTGCTCAACAACCTGACCGGGACCTTCCTTCTTCAACAAAACCTGCAGCCCTTTGGAACTTTCCAGAAAGAATGTTTGGGTTCTGCATGTGGATAGCAGAAGAGAGGGAAAAGTGTGGCAATATTGAGCAGGGGCTGCACAGGTGGATCTGGGGAACAGGGGTGTCCCGGCAGGAGCAGGGAGTGCCCAGGCAGGGGAATTGAGGGCAGGGTGGAGTGCATTTCCCAGGGAAGCAGACCCTGAGGGACACACAGGCATTTCCACGGATTCCTGTGCACTGTTCCAAGGATGGACAGAGTTTCTCCCCTTTTGGGAGCAGAAGCCATGGGAATTAAATCAAGTTTCAGAGTGCGAATCAGAAAAATGGGAAGAGTTCCTGAATATGGCCAAGCCAAAGCCTTCCCTATGGGCTGGGGTGCTGCCCAGGAGGGAGGGAACAATCCCATGGAGCTGTTGGACACTCAGGGAGATTCCACACTCTGTGTGATCCACCACATTCTGCTGTGTGATGCACCAATGGGCTCCTAAAGTGTATCAAAAAATCTCATTTCTTTGTGATTTGTTTGTGTTTTTATTATGAACAAGTTGTTGGGAGAGCAACAGTTTAAAGGATTTTATAAACCAAACCATTTTAAACATTGTCAGTTAAATTTTGCTAAGTTTTTTTTCATACTGGGGAAAAAACGGTCTGGGAATATGTTTTTGCCTTTATTTCCTGGATGTGTAATTTGTCTCAACATATTGGGCATCAGGGAATTCAACCAAATTTAGCCTGGCATTAACAATCATCAGGGCAAGGCTGTATCAGGTGCCCCCTTAAGCATGGAAACCACAGAGGTCACTGGGCCCCACTGGGGACAGAAGGAATGCTCAGGGCCCACCCCGGACAGAGATGCCCAGGATGTGCCACCTCTGGGACAGGAATCCCCAAGGATGAGGCACCCCCAAAACGAAGAACCCCCTGGGACAAGACCCTGGGACAAGACCCAGGTGTCCCCACCCCAGAGGAGCCCTTTTCCCTCAGGGCAGGACCCCTCTGGATGTGCCCCCCCCAGGACAGAACCCACGTCCTTGGCTCAGCATCAACGGCCTCTTCCTTCTGCTGCAGGAAAGAGAAAGTGAAAATCTTTCATCCCCCAGAGCCCCCCAACCACTGCCTGCACCCCCACCCCCCTTGGCCCCTCCCTGGGATCCCCCCACCTGTTCCCTGCTCAGGTGTTCCCTGGGATGGCTGAGCCAGGAAATGGGGGGCCGGGAAAAAGCCCCGGGGTGTGTGGGGCACAGAGCCAGAGCCTCAAGCCTGGGGTGCCCCCCTGGCCATGAGCACACTGTGGGGGCTGTGCTGGGCTCTGAGTCAGCCCAAAATCTGAGGCACCCAGGGAAGGAGCTGTGACCCCTGTGCCCACTCAGCAGCCCCTGCCCATCCCTGGGACCCCCATTGTCCTGGGAACCCAACCATGGCACCCCCATTCCCTTGGTCTCTCCTCCCTGGGACCCCCATCCCAGCACTCCCATTGCCCAGGACCACCATTGCCTTCATCCCATCCCATGGGCTGCTTCTTCCCACACAACCCCTCTTCCCCAGGGTCCCCTTTCTTCCCCCTGCACCCCCAACCCGGGGACGCACATCCCATCACCCAAAATCCCTGGGGACCATGTTCCCCCAGGACCCCCATCCCTGAATCCCTGCAGGCATGGAGACCCCAATTCCCCTGCACCCCCATTCTCCTGGACACCCATCTTTGGTTCCCCACAGCCCCTAAGCCCCCCCACTCCTGGGAACACCATCCCCCACTGAGCCCCAGACTCTCCCAGAATGTCCCCAGCCTGTCCCCTACTGTGTCTCCACCTCTCCCCCACCCTGCCCCCACCAAGGCCACCTACACGTGGGGACGAGCTGTGACCTTTCTTCCTTCCTCTGCATCCGAAGAGCCGCCACCCAGGGGAGCGGTGACCACAGCAGCGAGTGACAGCCAGTGCACATGGCTGGGGACACGGGGATGGCCGGGAAGGTGGCAATGCTGCTGCTGTGGGGTGAGTGCCCCGTGCACGGGCCTGACACCCCGGGGATGGACCCTGGTGAGGCAGAGACCGGTGGGGAGGGGGCACAGTGGGTCTGTGGGGTCCCCTGAGGTCCCCAAGGCCACAGAGCCAGTGCATGGGCATGGAGCCCGGTGTGACCAGAGTCATGGGGTGGCTGTGGGGACAGGAGAAGGAGGACAGGACTGGAAGGACAATAATGGAGAGACAGGGATTTTGGGAGGCATCATGGGACTGGTGCAGTGGTTTGGACAGGGACAGGGTCATAGGGGTACAGGGACAAGCACCATGCAGATTGGCCATGGGGACAGAGGCCGTGGGGCTGGTGGGTGTGACCTGTGCCAGCATGGGGTGATCGTGTTGTCCTCATTTCCGAAGTGTCTGTGGTGTCCCTATCTCCTGCCACAGCGAAGGATAGCCACAGTTTCCCAGTCCCTGAAAGGTCTGTGCCACCTTAGTGTCCCCATGGGGAAAGTCTGTGGAAAATGCCACACCCCAAGCCCAGGGTGCTGCTGTCCCCATGGTGCCACCCCACCCAGCCCTGTCCATTCTCCCTTCCAGCCCAGACCTTCGGCCTCGCTGGTGAGTCCTCAGGGGATGCCATGTCCCTGCCCTGGTGTCCCCAGCCCTGTGGTGGCCCAGGCAGGCTGGTGTCCCCTGTCACCCACAGGTGCCCAGACCACCCAGCTCCTGGTGGAGCCCCCCTGGATGCCGGCGGTGCTGTGGGACCAAGTGACACTGACCTGCCATGGCTCCGGGACCGCCGGTGCCACCACCTGGTACAAGGACTGGCAGCAATGGAAGCAGGAGGTCCAGGATAAGTTCACTGTCACTGAGAGTGGCACCTACCAGTGTGACAAACCTAGCACTGGGCTCAGCCCCCCCGTGAGAGTCTTACATGGTGAGGGAGGTTTAGATGTCCCAAACCTGGCACACTCAGACACTCCAAGGGCTCTGGGTCAGCTTTTCTCCATGGGTCACCTCCTGGTGTGACCAGAGCCCATCCCCTGCACACAGGGACATCCCAGAGCATCCCAGTACGAGGGAACTCCTCTCTTGCAATGGGTGGTCCCTGGTGCCTCCTGGTTCCATCAGAACTGCCCAAATACCCCTCATTTGACAGGACCCCTCTGTCCCACAGACCAGCTGGTGCTGCAGGTGCCAGCATGGGCACTGCTGGAGGGGGACACGGTGACACTGCGCTGCCGCAGCTGGCAGAACAAACCGCTCACCAGCGTGCACTTCTACCACGAAGAGAAGGATCTGGGGGGGCCCCTGATGGGACCGAGCTGTCCCTGTACCCCCTGCAGCTGCACCACAGTGGTCATTAACACTGCAGTGGCTGGCTGAGCACTGCGGTGCCACTCAGGAGCGAGTCAGAGCTTGCGACGGTGACAGTGCACAGTGAGTGCAGGAATGGGGAACAGAGAACCCCGACATCTTCCAAACATTTCCCACCACTGCCTGCATCCTTTATCCCTCCCTGGGTGTTGGGGGTTAGCCTTGTTTCTTTTTTCACCTATAGAATTTTTTCCCAAGAGTTGCAAGGCAATTGATGGCCGGGTACTTATGAGTGATCAGGTGAAGACAAAAGCATGGAAGGTAGCACTTAGCTACACCCTTGTCTCCGGGAGTTTTTCCCCGAGGGGGCGGGGGAGAGAAAGACGGGGGCTGGGGGGGGCAGCTTCACTTTGTGGTGTGGTCTGTGTCGGGGGCGGACGCGGCTGCCGTTGCTGTGTGGGTTTCTCACTGGCACCACCGGGATCTGATCCTGGAGAGAGAGCTGCCATCGGCTGCTCGTGTGCCCAGATCCGGATTCCTCTTTTTGCTGCCCTGCTGGAGCTGCCTCGGCTGGGCATCCTGTCCCACTGCCTCGGCGTTGTTTTGGAGCTGCTGCACCGCGGGCCCGCGCTGGCCTCCCTCCAGACATCCCTTGCCCTCCAGTGACCACCGACTGAGCTCCGAACTTCATCCGATCCACCAGCCCGGGATTCCCCACCGTTCCAGCTTGGTACTTTTCTTTGAGTCCCCCAGAGACCAGACTGCCCCGGGTTTTGTGGGACCAAGCTCCGTCAAGGTCCCTGGTTCTGTTTTCGCTATTAATTGCTGTAGTTGTTGTTGTTTGTTTTCCTTGTTATACCTATTAGTAAAGAACTGTTATTCCTATTCCCATACCTCTGCCTGAGAGCCGTTTTAATTTTCTAAATTATAATAATTTGAGGGAAGGGGATTTGAATTATCCATTCCAAGAGAGGCCCTGCCTCTCTCTAGCAGATACCTGTCTTCTTTCAAAACCAAGACACTGGGTCAAAATTTCCCCAGTCCCTCTTGGTATCCCCCATGACTCCCTGGTTCCCCCTCCAGATCCCTCACCCCTCTCTCTGTTCCCCCATCCCTCCCTGGCATCCCGCACCCCTTCCAAGGTCCCCGCTCCACCCTCTTGTCCCCCTTCCCTCCCTGGATCCTCCCACCCCTCTCTAAACCCCACATCCTTCCCTGAGTCTCCTCAGTTTCTTGTGTGCTCCCCCATCCCTGCCTGGCTCTCTCCACCTTTCCATGGGGTCTCTCCATTGTCCTCAGATCCCAACGCGCCTCCCAGGGTTCACTTCTGCTGACTGGGGTTCTCTGTGCTCCCCTTCAGTCCTCCTCCTTCCCCTCCCATGTCCCCTCACCCTTCCTGGGTCCCCCATCCCTCCTTGCAGGGGTCCTGCTCCCAGAGGTGTCCCTGTGGGCACAGCCCCCTGGGGGACAGGTCGCACTGGGGGACCACCTGGTGCTGAGCTGTGCGGTGGCTACAGGGACAGGTCCCCTGTCCTTCACCTAGCACCAGGGGGACTAAGGGATATTGCTCGGCACCGGCCCCCACCTGGAGCTGCAGCACGTTGAGGACAAGGACAGTGTTAAGTATCACTGCCAGGTCAGCAATGGGGACAGCGTGGCCAAGAGTGTCCCCCTGAATGTCACTGTCCTGGGTGAGTGGGACCCTTGGGCTTAGGTGGTCCCAGCCATATCATCCTCATCCCACCTCACCCGGTGCCAGCCCCGTCTGTTCCCCACAGTGCCTGTGGCCAATGCCACCATCACCCCCAGTCCCCTGGCACACCAGGTGCACGCAGGTGACCCCGTGACCCTGCGCTGCTCGGTGCAGGTGGGCTCAACCCCTGTCACCTTCACCTGGCTGCACAATGGGCAGGAGGTGGCCCGGGGTCCTGTCCTGGAGCTTGGGGATGTTGATGTGGGACATTCGGGCACCTACCAGTGCGTGGCCACCAGCCAGCTGGGACAGGACGGGCACTGCGTGTTCCGGGCACTCAGCCCTGAGCTGGCCCTGGAGGTGACCCCTGGCTCATCGTGGGTCACAGGTGAGGTCACACGGGTTCACATGGGTTGTTCAGGACCTCCAGGGTTCAGGGTGACCCCGTTGTGTCCCTCTCTGTCCCCAGCAGTGGCTGTGAATGTTGGCAGGACCCTCCTGTTCCTGTTCCTGGCTGTCATCGGGGGCTGTCACTGCTGGCACCGCCAGGGTGGGTGACAATGGGGGGGGATGGAGGTCCTGGAGTGAGGGGAAGCCCCCAGAGTGGGGACAGACATGGGGCAGCACCCAGGGCCCCTGAGCAGGGGGAAACTGAGCCCACAGTGACCTCGGCTGCAGTGGGGACAGGCTGGGGGATTTGGGAGGGAAGTTGGAGGGTCTTGGTTGGGCTCCAGGGCCATTCCTGGGTGAGCTTTGAGGAACATTGGGGTGGCACTGGGAGCTCCTGGTGGGTTTGAGGAGCTCTTGGAGGGTTGTGCAGGGATGTTGGGGGATCTTTCTGGGGTCCTGGGGGAGTTTGGGGTTGCCCCACCCTGCTGGGCTTGGGGTTCTGGGGCTCAGAGGGTTGGGGACACTGGGGGGGTTTGGGGGCACTGCGGTGGTGCAGAAGTTCTGGGGGGTTCAGGGGTGCTTGGAGTGTCCAGGGAGAATCAGGGGTCCAGTGGGGATTTGAGGGTTGTGTGGGTGGTTGGAACTGCTGCATTATTAAGAAGGTTCAGGGGTCTCAGGGTCCCCATGGTAACCGCCTTTCCCTTTATCCTTGCAGCCACCAGGAAGCCCCAGAACAGGTTATTGGGGGGCTCCGGCCAGAACTCCCCTTTCCCCCTTCCAGACACTTCTCAGACCCCCCCTTATCCCCACAGGACCCACCCGGAGGAGGGGGCGGTGCTGAACCCCCACGTCGTGGGCACCAAGCAGGAAGGGGCTGAGTACAGGGGGGGACAGGGACATTTCACTTATGGGTGTCACCCCCCACCCAGGTCCCCACAACCGGTGTCACTCTCAGGGCCCCCCCAGGTGTCCCCTTGCCCTTCCCCACCTCGGGATCCACAAGTGACCAATGTGGAGCTGCCAGGAACTCACAAGGGCCAATGGGACCCCCATGACACCTTTGAGAGTGTGCTGTGACACTTGGGGACACTGGGAGGCATCGATTTCCCTCAGTGGTCCCTTTTTCCTCCTCACAGACCTCCATGGAGCTCCTCATTCACACCTAGTGCCAGGTGGGCACATGACCCTTTTCCTTCCTATTGAATTTAATGAAATTCAGAAATTTGATTAAACTGAGAAAAAAGGCTCACTCTTTCAAATTTTTAAATGTTTAATACAGGATAAAATGGACAGCATAAAGCATGCTGGCTGCTTTGCAACTGTCAGAGGCACACGGTTATCTATAACAATTCTTCTTCTGTACCTTTTCATTGCATTCCTTAAATACATATTCAAGAAGATGATACATATTCAAACATTCTCTCAAGTTTACATGTTCCGGGAATTCTTTTGTTTCATTTGACCCTTGACCCATTTTCTTAAAGTACATGCAATACTGCAGATGAAATTGATATATTTTATTTCCTCCCAAGGCCCTCTGTTCTGTGGTTTGACAGATCTTGGTAACTGAAGAGTCAGTGGTGAGTTCCTCTTTGCATTCTTTCATTTGATGTTTATTTACTTGGTTCTTTTCAATGTTTTTTTATCATACAGATAAGATACTCCACCAGGACGTTTAAATCAGCTATTTCACAAAATTATCTGAGGTATTCTCACTATTGTCAGTTAGTTACACAAATAAAGGCATTAGCTACTACAGTTACTACAGTTACAGTTACATTACTACAGTTGATGTATAATACACAGCATATGGTCTCTATTTTGATATTTTGTAAGAGCCTAAACAAAAATATATTTATTACACTAAAATATATAATATATATAATATTATATATTTTTATATAATATATATAATATATATAATATATATATACACACAGGGATCAGGGTAAAATGGCTGGCAATTTCTACTCTATCCAAAGCAGTTAAAAAGTGATTACAAACTGTATTATATCAAAATAAATTCTGAAAGCCAGTATAATAGTGAAAGGCAATGACTACATAGTTATTTATAAAAGATGGAAGGTGCATTGAAGGGTTTCTTTGACTTCTCCTTATCCTGCCCTGATTTTGTCAGCAATAAATTCAATTCATATCTATAATTCTGTCTCTGTTTTGCCCATGACAGGAATTGACGAAGGATCTCACCAATGTCCTTGCTTCAACTCAGGAACACTTAGCTAAAATTTCTCTCCCTGTCCAGGCGCGGCGGGCAGTGAGAGAGAGGCTCTGGTGGGTGCGGGGCATCCGGCCACTGTCCATGCACGGCAAGGCAGGAAGGAGGAGGAGGGTCCTGGTCAGGTTGTTGAGCAGATGGGTGTGGGATTTGCAGCACTTGTGGGGCTCTCAGCCCCTTGGGCAGACAGGGACCAAATGCTCCATTGCTGCATTTCCGCACTGCTTCCCTCACAGCTGCCCCTGCAGGGGGGTTTCCAGCCAGCCCTGCTCTGAAAACCATCCAAGGCCCCCACAGAGCCACTGCTTGGGCTCCCATTGCCTTCTGTGCTTCTTGCAGGGCTGAGCAAACCACAGGCACGCCTTCTTCCCCCACACAATTCTCACCTCTGCAGCAGCTCCAAAGCTGCCAGAATCAAAGCCCAGGGGGTGGGCGGGGGAGGGGGACTTGGCTCAGGTGCTGGCTGCCAGCTGGGGCTGGCCAGAGCAGGGCTGGCCAATGCCCATCCCTGTGCCCTGGGGCTGGGCCATGGCTGAGCCCCACACTTGCATGGCCACTGGCTTCAAGGAGGAGCACTTGGGGAGCTCCTTCCTGCCTGCCTGGGGCTCCATTCCCAAACTGCTCTTGCTGGCTCAGATCCTGCAGGGGACCAGCAAGGATGGAGAAGTCTGGACCCCTCCCGGAGCTGCCATCCCCCAAGACAGGACCCCCTTGGCCAGCATGTGTCCCCCCTGGGACAGGATCCCCCCAGGACAGGACCCCCCTGGATGTGCCCCCCCAGGACAGAACCCGCCCCCCCATGTGACCCTCAGCACAAACGGCCTCTTCCTTCTGCTACAGGAGAGAGAAAGTGAAAGTGTTGGGGGGGCACAGCCAGACACCCCCATCCCCCACAGCCTCCCACCCCTCCCTGCAGACCCCTCACCCCTGCTCCTCCCACCCTGGGGTTCCCCCAACCCATTCTCTGCTCAGGTGCTCCTCAGGTCTCGGATCCCAGGCTGATAGCCTACCGAGAATTGCTGGTAAAGTCCTTTTCTCCAAGCCCCGTGCCAGAAGGAAGAGTCAGGATGCGTCGATTTCTTTATCAGAATAGTTTATTCATTAGATGTTCCAAAATATTTTCTCTTTGACCGGCGTAGGTATCACCTACGCCGCTGCTCAAGGCTATCTGCCCGCCCTCTGGGCTGTCGCTATCTCTTATACTATGTACTACGTGTTCTATGTTTACAATGTTATACCAATACCCATCACCTTTATTAAACTGTGTATTTCTACTCTAATCCAATCTAAAAGTGCCACCACCACAGCAGAAGATGGAGGACAAGAAGAAGAGAAGAAGGACAAGGGACACACCCAAATCCCTCCATCTTGTCTCCTTGAGCCTCCTTTGTGAACCCCCAAAATCCACTTTAATAAACAAAAACAAGTTACTTAAAATCTTAATCATACACTTGTGGCTTGTAATTCCTCATATAATGTTGGCAATCGCTCCCAAGGGCTAAAATCAAGGGCACTGGCATTTTCATCACTATACCAGGGTCTCAGGACCCCCTCCTGGGGTCTCGGACTGCCCGGGACATCTAAAGGGATGTCCTGGGTTCCGACATCTCCCCCTTCTCTTTGAACTAAAAAGACTTCCTTTGCGGCTTTGCTTATGGCCCGGCGCGTGCATTGGAGGATGCACGGCACAAGGAGCAGAAGAATTACAAGTCCTATTACAAACCCTATAAAAATATAAAACACTGTTTTAGAAAATTCTCTCCACAATGGAGAAAGATTGAAAAAATCAAGAACACCATCCAGCCAAGATCCTGTAACTTCTCCCAGCTTGGCTACACCTTCTCGCAATTGCCTTATGTCTTCGTGGATTGATTTTGAGTGATCCGACAAGTTCATGCAACACATTCACTCAAATCCTTCACATTCGTGCCCATGGGTCAGCAGCAGATAATTGACCGCCGCCCTGTTTTGAAGGGTTGCCCGTCTCACACTGTCGACGTCGGTTAACATGTCGCTCAGTGCAAGAGAAGTGGCACGGGCATATTTGCTCAACCAGCACCCCATTTGGTCTAGTTGAGTCAAGGCCGCTGCCGATGCTGTCTGTGGCGAGAGAATTGCAGCCGCAATTCTCTGGGCCTTGGTCCAAGTGTGAACGTTATCATCACAACTCGGATCGTATTGTTTGATCGATCTTTTTTCCCTCTGTCTTTGCTCTCTTAGTGATGTTATGTTTGGTGTTAAGAGAGAGAGTCTCCCAATGCTGCATGGACCGCCTTCGACATTTGCAGGGATAGCAGGCCAAATTCTGTCCCCACAAATGAAGAAGATTCCCCGAGGCAATTGCGCTGGAGCTTGGTGGGATGGTTTCTCGGATACCTTGGTATAATTGCACCAATATGATGCATTCCTGTAGACGAGATGCTTTGGGGTCACATCTAATGTGTTTTGTTCCCCCTGCGTAATCTTTGAGTGATTAAATACAATGCAATATGTCATCTCCAATGAACCAAGAATTTCCAATTCCTGAGGTTCAAACGGAGCCACAGGAAGGAACTGTGTCCATATATACCACTCGTCTACAGGATTTGAAATGGCCTTTGCGATAGTTACAGTGATGTTCTCTGGAATCGGCCATTTCTGCACCGGCAGACCTACCAAGCATGTTGAAAACGGCTTTCCTGGCCTTGAGTGTACCAAGCAAATGGTATCTAAACCTGCTGCGTTGGCCAAAGTTTCCCACACATTTTCTTTTGGCTGGATCACGGGCAAGTCTGCTGCCTTGTTTGAGGCAATCAGAGAGAAAATGAAGTACATGTATAACATCTGAGCGTACTTCATGCTTGCCCCCCCCCGTGGAAACCTCTGAGGCACAACCACACTCAAACCCCAAAGAAAACCCCCAAGTCTTTGGTGTTTCCCGCTTGGTCACGTCTGCGTGCTCTCGTCTCGGTTCTTGGAGTCCGTGTCTATTCGTATTTGGACTCGATCAGCGTCTGCTTGCACCTGAGTTCGATCAGCGTCTGTTTGCGCCTGGACTCGATAGGGCTTCACGTGTCTCGCCGACACCCACTTCGGTCCTCGCCCTGTAGAGACACAAGCATATCCCTTGCCCCAAGTTATTAATTGGAAAGGACCTTCTATTTGTCCCGATTCCGGATTCCTGATCAAAACTAAAGGATTCTCCTTCAGTTTTGCCTGTGTGCTATTGGTAAAATGCCTGATAATTGGTGGAGTTGGCTCTGAAAATGAGCCATTTAGAAAATTCAGGACATATAATGCCTTGTTCAACCGCATCTGCGGTGTTGCCTCTGGTTCCCCCCTCTTCTGTTTATCCAAGAGGGTTTTCAAGGTATGGTGTGTTCTTTCTATGATTGCCTGACTTGTTGGAGAGTGTGGAATACCAAACGTGTGCTTGACACCCCACTTTTTCAGGAATTTGTCAAGCGCTTTCCCTACATAAGTAGGACCATTATCGGTTTTGACTTCCTGAGGTACACCTAATGATGCGAACGCCTGTAAAAAATGTCTGCAAGCGTGTTGTGCAGTTTCCCCTGTGTGCAGTGATGCAAAAACTGCACCCGAGAATGTGTCCACAGATACATGTATGTGCTTATATTTCCCAAAAGATGGATATTTGGTGACATCCGTCTGCCACAACTGGAGACTTTGCAGTCCTCTCGGATTGACTGCTCCTGTGGACGCGGGTGGCTGCACTAATGGCAGTCAGGGCAAGCATTAATGATTTCCTTTGCTTGAGTTTTAGTAAGATGAAAGGACTGCATCAATGCTTGCGCATTCTGATGGAAGAATGCATGACTCAACTTTGCTTGCTCGAAAATATCCGGCAATGTTTGTGAAATCGGCATGGTGAGTCTGTCGGCCTGGGCGTTTCCCTCTGCCAAAAACCCTGGCAGAGAGGTGTGTGCTCTAACGTGTGTGATAAAGTATTTGTGTTTTCTGTCCCTTAATAGTGTTTTCACGCACATCAGGTAGGAATACAACTGCTCGTTATCTGTTTCCCGTAAGAGTGATCCTTCCAATCTTTTGATCACACTTGCAACATATGCGGAATCTGTGACCAAATTGAAGGGTTGTTGGAACAGCTTGAAGGCTCTGACCACCGCTGCTAGCTCTACAATCTGTGGTGACCCTTGCACTATCTGTATATCTGACTCCCATTTTCCCGTTGCTGGATCTTGCCATGTGACCACTGACTTGTGTGTCTTTCCTGAACCGTCGGTAAACACTGTTATTGCATCCAACGGCCCTTCACTTATCTTTGGCCTCTCTCTGAAACTTATCTCTGCTTTTAGTAATCTATGGCTTGGAAAATGGATTGTGCAAATGCCTGGGTACCCTAACAATGCGAGCTGCAAATCTTCCGATTTTTGCAATGCCCAATCGAAGTAATCTTTTTTCAGAGGTAAATAAATGGCTGCGAACTCCCTGCCTGTCATGGTTAACAGGCGCGCTCTTGCTTTCATGATTAATTGCGCTGACATTTCCAAATTTGTCAGGATCGTCTTTGGCGACCTGTAAGATAAAAAAATCCACTCTATGATTAAGAGCGGGTCTCCTTGAGACTTGGATGCGTCCCACTGGAAAATCAAGCCGTACAACTGCATCTTCTTTCCCAACACTGCTAGGTAAAAAGGCAGTGAAGTTACGAAACGGTGTGCCTGTTTTGTTTGAATGATCCTTGCAATCCTGTCAAGGTCCCTCTGCGCCTGCGGCGTGAGAGTTCTCGGAGATGTGATGTCCCTGTCCCCTCTCAAGAGGTTGAACAATGATGCAAGGTCGTCATTCGTGATCCCCAAGATTGGTCTCAGGAAGCTGATCTCTCCCAAAAGCTGATGTAGATCTTGTAGGTTGCTAACATTTGAGTTGATCTGAATCTTCTGTGGCCTTATTGTTTGGTCCGTGATCTTCCATCCAAGATATTTCCACGGCGCAACCTCTTGAATCTTTGAGACACTGATTTCCAATCCTGCCTTTTCCACTTCTTTGATAACACATTCTCGAGCCTTTTGCAACTCCTGTTGGGTTGCTGCTGCAATGAGCAAATCATCCATGTAATGAATGATAACTGTTTTTGGATATTTCTTCCGCGCGGGTGCCAAGGCTCGAGCCACATACCATTGGCAGATGGTTGGTGAGTTTTTGAGGCCCTGTGGGAGGACCACCCAATGGTATCTTTGCAAGGGCTCCTGTCGGTTGATACTCGGAACGGAAAAGGCAAACCGAGGTGCGTCATCTGGATGGAGTGAGATGTTAAAGAAACAATCCTTGAGGTCGATGACCACAAGCGGCCAGTCTCTCGGGATCATTGAGAGAGAAGGGAGGCCCAATTGGAGCGGTCCCATTTCTTCGATGACTTCGTTGATCTTTCGAAGATCATGAAGCAATCTCCATGCACCTGAGACTTTCTTGCGGATGACAAACACCGGAGAATTCCATGGGCTGTTTGTCGGCTTGATATGACCTTTCAATAACTGCTCTTTGATCAAATTTTTCAAGGCACTCAGCTTCTTCTTTGGAAGGGGCCACTGATCCACCCAGACGGGCTTGTCTGTTCGCCACGTCAGTTTCAAAGTGGTGAGCGCCGCAGTGACCCCCACTAAAAATCCACTTCTAGCTTCATCCCCCACTGCGCTAGCAGATCTCTGCCCCATACCGTGATGGGCTTCTGCACTATGAATGGACGGATAATAGCTGTTTTTCCTCCTGGTCCTAGAACGACGACTGCATTCTCGCTCTGCAGACATACGGAACTTCCTCCTATGCCTGAGAGAGAACCCAACGGTGCAATCAATTTCCATTCCCGGGGCCAGAAGATGTAGGAAAGAACGGTAACGTCCGCCCCTGTGTCCAGCATCCCTTCGATGACGATTGACTTGTCACCACAGGTCAATTGGCACGTGATGACGGGCCTATCCCGACTGAGGTGCTTCACCCAAGAGGCGTGAACTTCCACGTGCTCGCCTGCAGGGAAGTCCTGTACGTTGAACACTGGCATGACCTGTTCCGCTATGTGAACTGGCAATGCAATTGCTTTTGCTATTGAAGTGTTCTCTGGGATGACTAGCGGTGATCGAAGGGGCTTGGCCAGCACCGTCAACTCCTCGTTGCAGTCTGCTGAAACAATTGTGGGGTAAACAATGAGTCCTAGGATGCTGCTCCTATCCTTGCCGATAACTAAAAAATCCTGTCTCTTCCGAGACGCTCCAGTGACACCCGTGGGTATCGCTGCATGGTTTTCATCTAGGAAGCATATCATTTTGGAAGCTGCCAGATTGCATTGTGCTCCTGGTGGCAGCAACTCTGGATCACTGGGCATCCTGCAGATCGCCCTGCTGAAGGGATCTGATTGACGTTCCCCAATGATTGTTCCACTGGCGCCTGTTGCTGCGCCATCGCCATTACTTGTGTCGTAGCGCGATGGCAATCCGCGCTCGGTTTCAGGTTTCCCGACAGAGGTAGAGGTCTTCCGTCTACATCCGTCTGTGCCCGACATTCGCGTGCTAAGTGTCTGCCTCTCCGACATCTTGGGCAGACCTCTAGAGGCTTTTCCGCTTTTGCGCGTTGGGGACAGTTTCTTTTCAAGTGCCCATGTTGACCGCACTTGTAACATTGTCCTTCCGCGGATTTCCGTGACTTTGAGCCTGAGGAACTGCTCTTCTGCAAGGCTGCGAGTGCTTCTTTTAGATTGTCACTCTGTGCTTTAAGGATTTTCTCAAACTGTTCTCCCCAAATGGATGCCACGTGTTGAGGAGTCCCCACTTTGCTGCACGCCTCCACCATCTCCGACAGAGAGGGTTGACCTGGCAAAGCGCTGATGATTCGCTTGCATTCTGCATTTGCATTTGCATATGCAAGACTTCGCAGCAAGTGTGGTTTGGCCCTTTCATCGGTCACCTGCCTATCTACTGCCTGTGACAGGCGATCGATGAATGAGGCGAATGGCTCGCTAAGTCCTTGCTTGATGTCAGTATAGATTGAATCAGGCACTCCTGCTGGCGGAATCTGTATGATCGCCTTTCGGGCCGCCTCTTTGATATCTCTCAGCACATCTCGCGGTATGTCTCTCGCTTGTCGGGCTGGGTCATCATTTGGAGGATCACCTGCCATCTGTGCTACTGTGAAGCCTGCATTCGGACCTCCCTGATATCTGGTCCTCAGCTCTTCAAGGGCTCTCCTCCACCGCGCATCCCACATTAGGACCTGCGCATCTGTCAGAATCATTGAGGCAATGGACCTGAGATCATATGGTGTCAAATCGTATATGTTAAATGTCCCTTTTAAAAGCTGTTTAAAGTAGGGAGATTCCAGTCCATTGTCTCTGATTGCTTTCATTAAATCTTTGATCACTTCATGATCTAACCGCTCCCATCTCGGATTATGTCCTTGCGCATCATAATTCACTGGCATCGCAAAATCTCTTGTGCCAGCCATCTCGAAGTCCTTCTCCCTTAAGGCCTTCCTTTTAATCTCCGCCCAATCAGTCACTGTGGGCACTTCTGCTTCTTGGCTTGATGGGCCTGCAGAAATCGTCACCGGTCTGTAGAGTGGAGTCACTTGCTGTGTGGGATGCCACACTCCCATCTCTCCTCTCGTAAGATCCGTCGGCATTTGTGGTGCTCCCACGCCTTGCCGTGGCAGTGACGCTTCTCCCCCGAGGGAGAGTGACACCTTTTGCATTCCTCCCTGTCCTGGATGAGGCGTAGCAATTTGTGATCCTGGTGCAGCGTATAAATCTTGCGACGGTGGAAATCCAGCAGGCAGCGTTCGTCCAGATGAAGAAGGCATGCCCGTAGATGTTGGAGGGATGACTTGCTCACTTGGTACTATGCCAAAGAGCTGAGGAAGTTGGGCCCACAGTTCTGGACGTGATTCCAAGACTCTGCCTATATATTGTAAAACAAGCTGCTTCATGTCATGTTTGGGTATTAAAATCGTTTGTTCCTGATTCGAGGAACCCGCAGCATTTGGCTTTGGAATTGTCAGAACTGAAATGCCTTCGGATGCCGTGATGTGGACGATATCGTCCTGTTGTTGTTCCTCAACAGGATTCTCTGGAGCTCCGTGAGCTTCAGGGGTTGACTGGAATTCAGGCTGCTGCTGACTGTAGCATTGTCGCTGTACTGGAGTTGAAACTGGGGTTTTTGAGCCAACTTTCCCTTTGTAAGAAACTGGAAAGTAGTGTGGCAATGTTGCACCTCGGCCACTCGGTGGCGCTATCGCCTCCATGGCCGGACTTGGCATTGCACATGCTGCACCTAGTTGTGATAGATCCTCTTCCACCTCAGGGATTTGTGTATTCGATATATTTTTAACTATTTGACTTAACATTTGCAAAAGGTGTTTTTCCTCAGCTAAAGCCTGCTGGGCTTGCTGAACATTCCTGGGTTCCGGGCTGGTATCCGCCCGTCCCCCTTCGGCGCAGGGAGGTGTAGGCATACTATCTGCAGGCTGCTGTGGGCGGGCGGAGCTTTGGAGGGAGCCTCCGCCCTGACCACTCCCCGTTCCCGCGTACGTCACCGCGGGGGTGTGGAGAGGAACGCCTTGGCTCTGCCCCTCCTCGGGCTGCTGTGTCGTGGCCACGCCCGATGGAACGCCCTCCTCCGCCCCGCGGTCACGGCCCCGCCCCGCCTCGGGTCGCCCAGCCGTGACTGCGTCTGGGGGAACGCCCATCTCCGCCTCGCAGCTGTGGCCCCGCCCCGCCCCGGGCTGCCTGACCCCGCCTATTTTCTCCCATTCCGCGCCAGTTCCCGGCCCGCGCGGCGGTTGCTGCGCAAAAGATCTCGCCGCAACTGCGTCTGCGCGTTGATTCGGGCTGCGCTCCGGTTCGCCTTTCGCGACTTGCGTCGTCATCCCGCGCCTTTCGGCTGTTAACCGAAAGGTTGGTGGTTCGAGCCCACCCAGGGACGCCACGTCTCGGATCCCAGGCTGATAGCCTACCGAGAATTGCTGGTAAAGTCCTTTTCTCCAAGCCCCGTGCCAGAAGGAAGAGTCAGGATGCGTCGATTTCTTTATCAGAATAGTTTATTCATTAGATGTTCCAAAATATTTTCTCTTTGACCGGCGTAGGTATCACCTACGCCGCTGCTCAAGGCTATCTGCCCGCCCTCTGGGCTGTCGCTATCTCTTATACTATGTACTACGTGTTCTATGTTTACAATGTTATACCAATACCCATCACCTTTATTAAACTGTGTATTTCTACTCTAATCCAATCTAAAAGTGCCACCACCACAGCAGAAGATGGAGGACAAGAAGAAGAGAAGAAGGACAAGGGACACACCCAAATCCCTCCATCTTGTCTCCTTGAGCCTCCTTTGTGAACCCCCAAAATCCACTTTAATAAACAAAAACAAGTTACTTAAAATCTTAATCATACACTTGTGGCTTGTAATTCCTCATATAATGTTGGCAATCGCTCCCAAGGGCTAAAATCAAGGGCACTGGCATTTTCATCACTATACCAGGGTCTCAGGACCCCCTCCTGGGGTCTCGGACTGCCCGGGACATCTAAAGGGATGTCCTGGGTTCCGACACTCAGGATCATCAAGGAAGGAACTCGGGGGTTGTGAAATTGAGGGATAAAAGAAAGGAAATGGAAATGTAGAGAGAGATAAAAGCCCCAGGGGTTTGGAGGACACAGACCCAGAGCCCCTCAGAATTTTCCTGTGGTGACCTCCAGGCCACGAGCACCTGGGGGGTGGCACTGATCTCTGGGTCACCTCAAAATCTGAGGCACCCAGGGAAGGAGCTGTGACCCACGGGCCCACCCAGCCACTGCCCATCCCTGGGACCCCCCATTTCCCTGGGAACCCAACCATGGAATCAAAATTCTTTACGCCACCCCTGGGACCCCATCCTGGGACTGCCATTCCTCAGGATCTCCATGGCCCCGGATACCATTTCCAAGGAACCCTCTCCCACTCATTCCATCCCATACAACCTCCTTCACCCAGGACCTTTATTTCCCCAGGACCTGCCAGTCTCACAGGAACATCCATTCCCCTGGCACACCCATCCCATGACCCCAAATCCCTGGAGCCCACGTTCCCCTGGGACTCCCTGACCTTAATCCCTCCAGACATGGAGATCCCATTCCCATTGCACCCCCATCCCCAGTGACTCCCCCTCCTCAGGACCCCCATTCCCCAGGGACCCCAGACCTGGGACCCCCCATTCCTCTCGACACCCATCCCTGGCTACCGCAACCCCTTGAGCCCCCCACTCCTGAGAACCCCATGTCCCACTGTGTGCCACCCAGCCTTGTCCCCAGCCTGTCCCCACCCTGCCCACAGCCTGTCCCCAGCTTGTGGTCACCCTGCCCCCACCAGGTTCCAACTACCCATGAGGGTGAGACCTGACCTCACTTCCGTCCTCATTCTTCCAAAGAGCCACCACCCAGGGGACAGCCATCCCTGGCAGTGAGTGACAGCCAGCCTGGATGGCCGGGGACACGGGGATGGCCGGGAAGGTGGCGCTGCTCCTGTGGGGTGAGTGCCCCGGGTATGGGCCTGAACCCCAAGGATGGGCCCTGGTGAGGCAGAGACCGGTGGGGAGGGGGCACAGGGGGTCTGTGGGGTCCCCTGAGGTCCCCAAGGCCAGCAGAGCCAGTGGATGGGCATGGAGCTCAGTGTGACCAGAGTGTGAGGTGGCTGTGGGGACAGGAACAGGGGAATAGAGATGTGGGGACAAGGATGTGGCAAGAGGAACCTTTGGTTTGTGGCAGCTGTGGGGGCAGGGACTGGGGAGCTAGAATTCAGTTATAGGGACAAGGGCCATGTACTGTGCAGATGGGGCATAGGAACAGATGCCATTGGAATGGGATCACAGGCACAGGGCCGTGGGGATGTGGCTGCAGGGACAGGTGCTGTGAGGATGGTAGAGGAGACCTGTGCAAACATGAGGTGTCCACAGTGCCCCATGTCCTGCCTCAACCCAGGGTGACCCTTGAGGTGCCCCTGTCCTGAAGACCTCCGTGCTACACCAGTGTTCCCATGGGGACAGTTTGGGGACAGACAGCACACCTCTCCCCAGGCACTGCTGTCCCTGCAGTACCACCCTCACCCAGCCCTGTCCCTTCTCCCTTCCAGCCCAGACCCTTGGCCTCGCTGGTGAGTCATCGGGGAATGCCATGTCCCCACCCTGCTGTCCCCAGCCCCGTGCTGGCCCTGGCAGGCTGGTGTCCCCTGTCACCCACAGGTGCCCAGACCACCCAGCTCCTGGTGGAGCCCACCTGGAGGCCGGTGGTGCTGTGGGACTGGGTGACACTGACCTGCCAGGGCTCGGGGACCGCCGGTGCCACCACATGGTACAAGGATGGGCAGCGATGGGGGCAGGAGGGACCTGACCACTTCACTGTCACTGAGAGTGGCACCTACACATGTTACAAACACGGCACAAGGCTCAGCCTCCCCATGAGAGTCCTAAATGGTGAGTTTGGGTTTTGGGTTTCCCCAGCCTGGCACCTGCTGGACCCCGAGGGCTCTGGGTGGACTCTGCTCCGTGGGTCACCCAGTGGTGTGACCAGAGCCCATCCCCTGCACACGGGGATGTCCCAGAGCATCCCAGTGTGGAGGGACCCTGTTTGTGGAATTGGAGATCTTGGGTGTGCTGAGTGTGACCAAATGGGGAGTCCCCGTGAAAACGAGAGACCCCAGTGTGACAGGACCCCCTTGTTCCACAGACCCATTAGTGCTGCATGTGCCAGCAAAGCCACTTCTGGAAGGGGACACGGTGAGACTGCGCCTCCGGCGCTGGCGGGAAATGTTGATCACTGAGGTGCGATTCTACCGTGGGGACAAAGAGGTGAGGAGGTCCCTCCTTGGGACAGAGCTGTCCCTGTCTCCTCTGCAGCTGCACCACAGCGGCCACTACCACTGCAGGGGCTGGGCGAAATCCAGCATATCACGGGGGTGGCAGGAGTCAGCGCCAGTGACAGTGACAGTGCACGGTGAGCAGCCTCACAGCCCCAACCCCGACACCCCCACAGCCCCTCCCCGGGGACTCACAAATCCCGCTCCCCTCTCCTTCCCAGAGCTCTTCACAGTGCCGGTGCTGGAGGGTCCCCCGGAGCCCATCGAGGGATCCCCCCTCAATCTCAGCTGCCTCAGCCCCCCCAGCCACCTGTGGCCCCCAGCCCCACTCCTGCACCTCTTCTACCGGGATGGGCAGTTAGTGGGGGGCCCACAGGGGTCCCCATAGCTCCTGGTGCCCGCCGTGGGTGTCGCCCACTCGGGGAATTACAGCTGCCAGGTGCACTCCCAGGGCGGGGCCATGCAGAAGAGCAGCGCCCGGCTCCGCGTCACGGTGCGCAGTGAGTGTGGGGATGGGCACGGGGAGCCCCCACAACCTCCTCGGGTTCCCCAGCCCTGCCTGGGGACCCCCATTACTCCCGGACCCTCCATCCCTGTCACTGTTCCCCCATCCTTTCCTGGATCTCCCGCTGCATTCCCCAGTCCTTCATGGCTACTGCCATCTTTCCTGAAAACATTTTCCATGTCCCCACATATCTACTCAGTTCCCTCTCTCTGTCCCTCCATACGTCACTGGTTCCCTTCACCTTTCCCTTCACCTTTCCCACCCATCTCTGATCAACCCTCATGATCCCCAGGTCCCACCATCCCCCCTCTGGTGTCCCTGCCATCCCTCTCCAGGTGTCCCCTCCCTTTACCCTTCATCCTTCCTTGGGGTTTCTTTCAGTGCCCTTCCTCAGCTCTGCAGCACCGGTTCCTCACTGGGGTCTACCTGACCTCAGACTGCCTCCAGGTCTCTCACTGTCCCCTGGTGTCCCCATTTCTGCAGAGGTCCCACTCCCAGGAGTGTCCGTGTGGGCACAGCCCCCTGGGGGACAGGTCGCACTGGGGGACAACCTGGTGCTGAGCTGTGCGGCCACTACGGGAACACGTCCTCTGTCCTTCTCCTGGCACCGGGTTGGCTCAGTGGCACCGCTGGGCACCGACCCCCACCTGGAGCTGCGGGACATTGGGGACAATGACAGCGGCCACTATCACTGCCATGTCAGCGACGGGGACAGCGTGGCCACGAGTGTCCCACTGCATGTCAATGTCCTGGGTGAGCAGGACCCATGGACTTGGGGTGACCCCATCCATGGTACCCTCATCCCACCTCTCCTGGTGCCAGCCCCGTCTCTGTCCCCACAGTGCCCGTGGCCAATGCCACCATCACTCCCTGTCCCCCGGCACACCAGGTGCATGCAGGTGACCCCGTGACCCTGCACTGCTCGGTGCATGTGGGCTCAGCCCCTGTCACCTTCACCTGGCTGCACAACGGGAAGGAGGTGGCCCAGGGTCCGGTCCTGGAGCTTGGGGACGTTGATGTGGGACATTCGGGCACCTACCAGTGCGTGGCCACCAACCAGCTGGGACAGGACGGGCACCGGGTGTTCCAGGCACTCAGCCCTGAGCTGGTCCTCGAGGTGACATCGTAGGGACACTGGAACAGGGGTGGGGTCTCACGGGGTCGTTGGGATGGCAGGATCCCTGGAGTGACAGCTGACCCTGATGTGACCCTTCTGTCCCCAGCGGTGGCCACAGGGGTTGGTGGGTCCTTCCTGTTCCTGGTCCTGCTCATGGGTGTAGCTGTGGGCTGGCACCAATGGAACAACACGGGTGGGTGACAATGGGGGGCAACGATGGCCCTGAGGAGGTGGGAGGCCACCTGGAATTTGAGGGTGATGGGGCAGCACCCACAGCCCCTGACATGGACAGCGCTGAGCATTCAGGACCTTTTCTCAGGGTCCTCAAGGATTTGGGGTGGTTGTCAGAGGGTCATGCAGGGATGTTGTGGCTTCTGTAGGACGTTTTTGGAGAATTCAGAGGCTCTGACTCCTTGCCAGGCTTTGGGTTCTTGGGGCTTAGGGTGTTAGGGGATGTGGGGTAGTTCACGGTTCTGGAGGGCTTCTGGGAAACTGTGGTCATTTGAGGAGAATTGAGGGTCTGGTGGTGGTTTAGGATTCCCGTGGGTGGATGGGGGCCCCTGGGACTCCAAAGTCACCCCTCCAGTTTTCCTTTGCAGCTGCCAGGAAGCACCAGGAAAGGTGAGTCCAGCCTCCTGCCATGATACACCTTTCACCCAAACTCCCAGGACCTCCCATCCCCTTCCACACACCCCCTTATTCCCACAGGCCCCGCTCGGAGCTCCTGGCACCCCCTGGGGAGGATCCTCAGGCGACCTACATGGAGCTGCGGGGGCCACACGGGCAACCATGGGAACCCAGTGACATCTATGAGGATCTCCAACAGATGCTGTGACACTCTGGGAAGCTGGAGGCACTGGGTGACACTGGGGCTGCTCCCTCCATGGCTCCTGTGCTTGCCCATCCTTCCAAGGGAGGTGGTGATGAGTCAGGGGGAGGCTACCCAGGGCACCCTGTGCTCCCCATTTCCTCTCCCAGTCCCCCCAGGGGCTCCCCCATCCCCTTCCCAGTACCTGCAGAGGCTCCTCAGTACCCCCAGTGATTTCCCCATTCTCTCCCCACAGTTCTTGCAGCACACCCAGGGGTTCCCCATTCCCTCTCCCGCTCCCTCTGTCCCATCCCACTGTCAAAGGAGCAGTTGGGGAAAATTATTTGTGATCAATTTCTCCAATGAAAACAAAGCATGAATGAGGCAATATTATATCTGAGAACTGTTTATTGATAAAGGAGGGTAAGTGTTCTTACCCAAGGGGGATTAGAAGAGAGAGTAGAGAGGGAAAAGAGAGACAGAGAGAGAAACAGAAGACAGGGACAGCGTTACCACAAGAACATTGGGTGCTCTGTTGGCATTAGCTTGGCAGATGGAGTGTGCATGCGGCGAGCCCTCATGGCTTTTGTGAGGTGCTGGGCACAATTTCCAAGTGGAGGCACTTGCCTGTCCCTGGCATCAGTGAGGGATGGCTGAGGGCTGGCTGCAGGATAGTGCTGCAGCACTGGCGGCTATGGGCTGGCTACCATGTCTGCTACTGCAGTGCAGCAGGCTTGTTGCTGCAGGCAACCACAGCAGAGACAGCAGGTGGGTGCAGGCAGCTTCTGCTCCGCTGTGGAAGTGGGGGAGCACCAGCTTGTGGCTGGCCTGGCAGGCAATGAGGGAAACCCTGGTGGTAGCAACCACAGCTGGGCGCGGGCAGCATCTGCTCTGTCCGGGAATGGTAGAGCACAGGGGTGCAGACAGGGAAGAAGAACCAAAGGGAGGAAAAGGTGAGGTGGGGATGAGGGCCAAGCTGACCCTCTGAGCAAGCCCCTGATCCCCCCAAGAAACCCAAAGCAAAATGGCTACTGTTGTGTCACAGTTAGCTGCTTTTATTTGCAGGAAATCAGCCTGATTTCCTGAACATTTTTCCTGGGGTTTTCCCTGGGCTTTTTTCCTGGGCTTTTTTCCCAGGCATTTTTTCCAGGCATACAGGCATCTCTCCCACCAGTCAGTGGAGGGTTGTTCACAGCCCGCTCATGGAAGCTTTCTCTCCCATGATTGGCAGTTATGTGAAGCCTCCCCGGGACAGGGTTCCCAGCACATGTAGAGCCCTGGAGTAATTTTTCACCTCATGTATAACGTATGTTGAGACATAAATGAAAATCAGATTGGTTCCTTGTCGCCCTGATTTTTCTATCCCTCTGATTGTTCTCATATTGGAGTCAGAGTTCTCACTTTCTCACGCTTCTATCACATAAACAATCCTTTGTTTTTACAACTACTATCATTGTTTACATGTTTTGTAGTAGGAGAATCTTGATGGATAATCTGTTTGACCAACGCGGTTGAGAGGTGGGCAAACCACCCTCCAATCCGCAGTCATTTTTCTGAAACTATAAATGCTGAAGTTTCAAAATAAACTCTTCTTTGGGCTTCTCCTGATCCTCGCTGAAAAGCTCTGGTCTCCGTGTTGTCTTTTCATGTCCTACAGTTCCTCTCAACCCCCCATGCTCCCAGTGGTTCTGCAATTGCCCTCCCAGTGCTCCCAGTACACCAGGTGGCTTACCATTGCCCATCCCAATTCCAAGGGGGCACAGGACCTGGTTTCCTGCTCCTGGGACAAAATGAAACTTTTTGTGTAGTGGTGCGTTTTATACCTTTTTATTTATTGTTAATATTAATAAGTTCTGTAATGGTTTGTCCCAAGCTCCCCCCATTCCTTGCTGTGATCACAGTTGGTCTGTCCCTTCCAGAACCTACTGTTTCCCTGACAACCCTCCTGCCTATCAACTGTCCCCTCCCCACCAGAGCCTGTCTGTCTTTCAGGAGGCCTCTCCCCCTTCTGGAAAGGTCTGAGATGTTCGGCCCCTGACTGGGACAGGTTCTGGAAATCCCCTACTCCTTCCCAGGGATTGGACCATTGTGCATTACCCCACCCCCTAACTCCTCCCCTGGTTTTGTTCTATTGGCCAGTTGCGTTGAACACACCCCCAAACCCCTGTGCCTCTTAAACCTCCGCACATCGAAACGTGCTCTCTCTCTCTCTCTCTGGGCATGTTTCCCTGAATAAACCCGTCCTTGTTACACCCCAGAAAGAGTCTCCTTCTCCTCCTTCACCGAAGCTGCGTTCTCACCAACACCGACTGCTCGTGGACCAAGGACCCACCGGGTGGGCTCCTGCGGATCCGCTCCGCGGGGCCCTACCGAAGCCGAGCACGCTTCCTGCCAGGGCTGCCGGGCAAGGCTGGAAACCGCGGTAGAGCGGTTCAGAGGAAGCGTGGCCGGCGCAACTGGCGCCCAATGTGGGGCCCACGTCAGGCGTGGCGTCAACCTCTGGACGCTTTCACGAGTGCAGCGGCGTGTGCTCTCTACACGGGACTGTCTGTGACCACCGCCGGACCCCGTGGATTTGGCCTTCACCTGTGCTGGACGTCTCCGCGCAGAGTTGCAGGGCCTCAGACAGCCGCGCACCTGCCAGTTGAAGCAGCTCCTCAGAGTGTGCTCCTGGCGGGAGAGGAGGGCAGCTTTTCCGGTGCCCAGGAAAGTCCTCCTCCGGTGAGGGACCACCACTGCCCCATTTCTACTGCCTGCACCAGACAGGGTGAGTACATCACCTTTCTTTTCGGGACCCCTAGGGGAGCTGGAAGGGTTTTCCCTCCCCCTGGGTTTCCCCACATTTTCTGGGAGGCTCTTTTCGAGAGAGTCAGGAGTGCGCTCCCCCCGCGGAGCTGCCTTAAGCGCTCCCGGGGTCAGGGTGTCCAGAGTGCGGCTGCTTTTGTTTCCTCAGTTTATTTTCGCTTTTCGTTTTAGACGCGGGGACCTGACGCGTGGGCTCAGGACCGTTCCCCCGCTGTCGGCTTTTGTTGGGATTAACTGCACTCCGAGGGCGCGGGGAGCTTTGGTCCCCGGACTCGGGTTTTAATTGTGGTTTTTGTTTTTCGTTGTTTGTCTTTTGCTTTTCGGGGTGTGTGAGTGTGACAGTTGATTGAGCATGGGTGCGCGGCTCTCAACTGGTGAGAAGGATGTTTTTCGGTTGTTTGTTTTGCTGTTGAAGGGCTCCGAGTTTAAGTTTTCTAAGAAGGAGCTCAAAGGCTTTGTCAAGTTGTTCTTCCTCCATTTTCCCGAAGTGACCCCCGCTCGATTGGCGCGTGTTGAGTTTTGGAACACCGCCTACCAAAAATTTCTGCAGTTAGGCAGAGCAGGGGACAAGCAAGCCTCAAAATTAATTTTTTGGACTTTGCAGATTCGATCTATCCTTTTAGAGAGATCGAAAGTGGAGAAAGGACAGTTGAAACGGCCTGCCCCAGTTTCCCCTTCCCCTTGTCCCCCTTCCCCTTCACCCCAGACGGGCATCCTCCGGAGATCGGCAGGGAAAACTCCCCTGCCAGCCCTGGCTCTCCGCGGGTACCCCGATCCCCCCGCCAGGACAGTCTTGGCCGGACTGCCCTGGATGCTCGGAATAGCCCTGGCCAGGCTTCCCGAGCTTCTACTCCGTCCCGTTCTTCCCCAGTTTCAAAACCCCGTGTTCGGTTCAGTTTGGCAGAGCCAGAAACTGCGCCACAAAATGGCGTTTCCCCTCTCTCCCTTTCTCCCCGGGCACAAAATGGCGGCGGCCACATGTCGTGGTCGTCCGCGTGTTTCGCGCCTTCCTCCCCCTCTCCTTCTTCCCATAATCCCTTTCCTCCCTGTCGTACCAACCCCTTCCTCTCCCAAACTCCTCCTACCTCCCAGGAGTTCCTGTTCCCTCCTCCTCCTTGTGCCCCTCCTCTGGCTCCTCCCTACCAAAGCTCCACCCTTGTCCCAACCCCCTGCGCGATGACATCACCCCCACAGACCACGCCCCTGCCCCTGCCGGAACCGCCTTGGACTTCCGGTTCTCACGGTCCCACATCCGGTTCCCACGGTGGGGATACCGGAAGAGGGGAACCGGAGGCCATAGGCCCATGCCAGGGTGACCTTCCCTCACTCGCCCCTGTTACATATGACAGGTCAAGGAGTGGGAATGTCACTCGTGTCAACTGGCAGCCTTTCTCCCAACATATAATCAAAGATCTCTGCAAGGCCCACCGGGAGTATGGGAGGGAAAGCCCGTATTTCCGGGGATTGTTAAAGGCCAATCTTGCCGGTACAGCCGCGGTCCCCTTTGATCTTCGGCAGCTCTTTTCGTGCCTCATGTCCTCCACGGAGTACAAGCTCTGGGAGGGAGCATGGAAAGACCTGCTGCGGACCGCCCTGCCAGGCATGTTGGAAGATGCAGAGACATCCACAGATGACTCGGGGGATCCCATCACCCTCGACCATCTGTGCGGAGAGGGCAAATGGGCACAGGCTCCGGATCAGGCAGCACACATCCCGGTCCAAGTGCTTGAGAGGGTCAAGCTGGCTGCAGAAAAAGCATTTTTAGGGCTGCAGGGAGAGGCACCACTGCCCAATTTTGCAGATATTAAGCAGGGACCCGTGGAACCTTTTGTCACATTTGTTGAAAAAATGACGCGAGCTATCGAGATGCGGGTGCGGCAAGAGGCAGCTCGGGAAAGCGTGCTTGAGATGATGGTCCAAAAAAACGCCAATGATCAGTGTAAAGCGGCCATCCTCAGCCTGCCACTCAAGCCTCCGCCCACCGTGCAGGACTTTCTCCAAGTGTGTGAAGCAAAGGCTCCGCTCATCTCCCTGCCGGCAGAGCAGCCCCCAAAGCACCAGCAGAGAGGAACCCCGAGAGCTGCAGCGCTTGACTCCGGAGGTCCCTCAGGAAAAGCGCCAGCCAGAAAGCACTCCTTTCGGACGCGAAGAGACTGTTGCAGTTTGTGCGGCAAAGGTGGACACTGGCAACACGCCTGCCCACTGCGGGCTGCATTCCAACAGTTCGTGGCCACTCAGGGGGGTGGGAATGGGGGGTTGCAGGGGAACCCACTAACTATTCAAAAAAACTAGGGAGTGAGCGCGGGTCCACCCAGCGTGAGGACAAAAATTGGGTGGCCCGAACCAGGAGGGGAAGAAGGGGAAAGAGGACAGGGACTAATTTGTCTTTTTCGCCCACCAGGACTGACACCAGAGTCTCTTCAGACTCACATATACCGGACCTGACACCTAGAGAGATAGAACTCTCAGATTCCATCCTAACCACCAACTCACGGTGCGAGCCATTCAAACTACAGCTCACTGAGTCGCTGCTGCTGAAGGACAGCAATTGGCACCTTCTATCGGTTAGCCCCAGTGAGCAGGGCTCTTGGCATGAGATCTGTGACAGATACTTAGTCATCGGAGATTGTAAGTACACCCCGTTCGAGATCGAGGTTGCTCCGGGAATCGTTGACTCCGATCCCGAGCGCTTCGTGGTTTGGCTGCACTGCACTTCCCCGCCTGCCTTTCTGCCGAAGGGGCAGACAATAGCCCAGGTGATACCCATCCCCGATTTCCTCACAGGGGAAGCTCCTTCAGTGGGGAAGGTGAGGGCGATTTCCAACTCAAAGCCACAGCTTGACTGTCAGGTGCAGGTGGGGGAGGAGACCATTGGTATCAGGGGTCTCCTGTACAAAGGGGCAGATGTAACGGTGATCCCGTCACGGGAGTGGCCGTCGCATTGGGCTCTGCAAAGTGTGGCCGGAGCGGTGCAAGGTGTAGGGGGCATCCAATTGGCTAAGCAATCTAAGAGCATTGTACAAATTAAGGGGCCAAATGGGCAATTGGCAAATCTCCGCCCGTTTGTTTTAGATTACAAAGAGCCTTTGCTTGGGCGAGACCTCATGGCACAGTGGGGGGTCACAATTGACATTCCCGACCCCTCACAGGATTTTAGGGTGGCGGTCGCTGAGAAGCGCCCTACCCAAAAACTGAATTGGAAGACAGATGTTCCAGTCTGGGTGGAACAGTGGCCGCTTTCAAAACAAAAATTGAAGGCGCTGAATGAGCTAGTAGAAGAGCAACTCGCCAAAGGTAACATCGAGGAGACCACATCCCCGTGGAATTCTCCGGTCTTTGTCATCCAGAAGGCTGACAAGACCAAATGGCGGCTCCTCCACGACCTCAGACAAATTAACAATGTTATAGAGGATATGGGGTCTCTCCAACTAGGGATGCCTTCCCCAACAATGCTCCCCCGAGATTGGCAATTGGCAGTCATAGATATTAAAGATTGTTTTTTCCAAATTCCCCTACATCCTGACGATGCCCCACGCTTCGCGTTCTCGGTTCCCAACATCAACCGAGAGGCCCCGAGGAAAAGATATCACTGGAAAGTTCTGCCGCAAGGCATGAAGAACAGTCCAGTTATTTGCCAGTGGTATGTTTCTTCCTTGCTGTCCCCTGTGCGTGCAGCCGCAGACAAGGCGATTATCCACCACTATATGGATGATGTCCTTGTCTGCGCCCCGAACGAGGATGTACTGTCCCATGCGCTTGACCTGACAATCTCTTCATTGGTTGTTGCAGGATTCGAGCTGCAGGAACAAAAGATTCAAAGGATGCCGCCTTGGAAGTATCTGGGCCTGGAAATCAGCAAGCGGACCATTGTGCCGCAAAAATTTGCCATCAAAACTAAAATCAGGACTCTTGCTGACGCCCATCAACTGTGTGGGGCGTTGACCTGGGTGCGGCCCTGGCTAGGTCTGACCACCGAGGACCTAGACCCTCTTTTCAATTTATTGAAAGGGGGAGAGGAGCTAAGTTCTCCGCGGGAGCTCACCCCAGAAGCGCAGAGGGCGTTAGAGAAGGTCCAGGCAAAAATGTCCACTCGGCAGGCAGACAGGTATGTGCCTGAACTGCCATTCAATTTCATCATCCTAGGAAACCTGCCACACCTCCACGGTGTCATCTTTCAGTGGGACAAGGAGGTGAGCAAAATACATCGGAAGGACCGAGGCGGTCAGGATCCTCTCTTGATCATAGAGTGGGTCTTCCTTAGCCATCAGAGGTCCAAAAGGATGACAATGCCACAAGAGCTGGTAGCTGACCTTATCCGGAAGGCCAGAACCCGCATTAGGGACTTGGCTGGCTGTGATTTCGAGTGTATTCACATCCCAATTCGGATGAAATCGGGCCAAATTACAAAACCAATGTTGGAACAACTATTGCGGGAAAACGAGGCTTTGCAAATGGCTCTGGATTCTTACACAGGTCAAATTTCTATTCATCGGCCTGCCCATAAAATTTTCAATTCAGAAGCACAATTTGCATTAAAATTAGAAAGTGTTCAGAGCAGAAGGCCTCTAGAGGCCCTGACAGTTTTCACAGACGCGTCCGGAAGGTCTCACAAGTCAGTTCTGACTTGGAAGGACCCTCAGACTCAGCGGTGGGAGACAGATGTCGCTGAGGTAGAAGGATCACCTCAGATCGCTGAGTTGGCCGCAGTCGTCAGGGCTTTCGAGAGGTTCTCTGAACCATTCAATTTGGTAACTGACTCTGCATATGTTGCAGGTGTAGTGTCCAGAGCCGAGAATGCCGTTCTCCAGGAAGTGACCAACATTGCTCTTTTTAAGTTGCTCTCAAAATTAGTAAAGCTTGTCTCCCACCGAGAGCAACCGTTCTATGTGATGCACACAAGGTCACACACGGATTTGCCAGGGTTCATTGCCGAGGGGAACAGGAGGGCTGATGCTCTCGCTGCCCCTGTGGAGATGGCCCCACTGCCGAATCTTTTCGAGCAAGCAAAAATCAGTCACCAGCTGTTTCACCAAAATGCCCCAGGCCTGGTCCGTCGCTTCCACCTCACCTGGGAACAGGCCAAGGCGATTGTGGCGACTTGTCCCACTTGCCAGCAGCATGCGCTCCCCACTCTGAGCGCTGGCGCCAACCCCAGGGGGTTAGGCAGCTGCGAGGTGTGGCAGACAGACGTGACACATGTCCCTCAATTCGGCAAGCAGAAGTATGTGCACGTCTCAGTGGACACCTTCTCTGGCGCAGTCTTCGCTTCTGCCCACGCAGGGGAGAAATCCCGGGATGCGATCACGCATCTCATTCAGGCTTTCTCCTTCCTGGGCGTCCCCAAGACCCTGAAGACTGATAACGGGCCCGCATACAAGTCCGGGGAGTTCCGCAGTTTCCTGCAACAACCATCTTTTATAAAAACAAAGGGGGAGATGTAGCGGTGCGTTTTATACCTTTTTATTTATTGTTAATATTAATAAGTTCTGTAATGGTTTGTCCCAAGCTCCCCCCATTCCTTGCTGTGATCACAGTTGGTCTGTCCCTTCCAGAACCTACTGTTTCCCTGACAACCCTCCTGCCTATCAACTGTCCCCTCCCCACCAGAGCCTGTCTGTCTTTCAGGAGGCCTCTCCCCCTTCTGGAAAGGTCTGAGAGGTTCGGCCCCTGACTGGGACAGGTTCTGGAAATCCCCTACTCCTTCCCAGGGATTGGACCATTGTGCATTACCCCACCCCCTAACTCCTCCCCTGGTTTTGTTCTATTGGCCAGTTGCGTTGAACACACCCCCAAACCCCTGTGCCTCTTAAACCTCCGCACATCGAAACGTGCTCTCTCTCTCTCTCTGGGCATGTTTCCCTGAATAAACCCGTCCTTGTTACACCCCAGAAAGAGTCTCCTTCTCCTTCGCCGAAGCTGTGTTCTCACCAACACCGACTGCTCGTGGACCAAGGACCCACCGGGTGGGCTCCTGCGGATCCGCTCCGCGGGGCCCTACCGAAGCCGAGCACGCTTCCTGCCAGGGCTGCCGGGCAAGGCTGGAAACCGCGGTAGAGCGGTTCAGAGGAAGCGTGGCCGGCGCATTTTTGGTTAAACTAGCAGAAATTATTTCTCTTTGAACAGCTCAGACAGGTTTTATTAATTGGAGTCTTCAATTTTGGGCTGCCAATATGTCTTGGTTTGAATGACATATTGTCTGCCAAGGAAGGTGGGAATTTTCCTTGGAATGGAAAATATGACCCCCTTCCCTCCGAATTATTGTAACTTTGAAATTAAGGGGTGTCTTGGTTTTGAAAGAAGACAGGTATCTGCTAAAGAGGGGCAGGGCCTCTCTTGGAATGGATAATTCAAATCTCCTCCCCTCAAATTATTATAATTTAGAAAAATTAAAACGGCTTTCAGGCAGAGATATGGGGATAGGAATAACAGTTCTTTACTAATTGGTATAACAAGGCAAAAGAAACAACAACAACTACAGCAATTAACAACGAACAGAACCAGGGACCTTGACGGGGTTTGGTTTCACAAAACCTGGGGCAGTCTGGTCTCTTGGGACTCCGAAAATAGCACCAAGCTGGAATGGTGAGGGATCCCAGGCTGGTGGATTGGATAAAATCCAGAGCTCTGTCGGTGGTCACTGGAAGGGCAGGGATGTCCGACGGGAAGGGCAGTGCGGGGCTGCAGTGCAGAACAGCCTCAAAGCTGCAGCGGTGGGACAGGGCGGGCCAGCTCCAGCAGGGCAGCAGGAGGAGAGCTCAGGAGTTTTCCTGGGCACACGAGCAGAATGATGGCAGCTTTCCTCAGGATCAGACCCAGGTGGTGCCAGTGAAAAACTCCCGCAGCAAGTAGCAGCCTCTGTCCTCTCCCCAATGCCGAGCACAAGAGAGCAAAGCTGCCCCCAGCCCTGTCTTTTTTTTCCTGCCCCCCACCCCAAGAGAAACTCCCGTAGACAAAAAGAAAGAGTGTAGCCAAAGTGCCCTGTGCCATCCTTTTGTTTCACCTGAGCACCAATAAGTACTCAGTAGTTAGTTGCCTCGCAACTCTTGGGAAAAAATTCTATAGGTAAAAAAACAAGAAACAAGCCTAACCCCCAACAAGGGGCTTTCAGGCACAGATATGAGAACAGGAATAACAGTTCTGTACTAGAATATATTTTGAAAAACAAGTAAATGGAAGTTGACTTTCACTGGATATTATATGAAATATTACATTATTGATCATAATGTTAAATAAATATTGTGAGGTGGTTAGTGTTGGGATAGTGATATGTGTTGTGGAATGGTTGATGTTCTTGCAGTGGCCCAGTTGCAAGGTTGGTTTTCACGGGGATGGTTTTGTGTGTTGCGGTGTGGGTTTTGTGGGTTTACATTGGATGAACTGTTGCTGGCCAGGCCTTTGCGACACGACCTTAAAAGAAGCAGAACTTCATCCAGTCGTGGCCCTGAGGACCACCGTGATGAAACTGAGTTGGCACTGAAATGAGTGACAGGGTCTGAGACTGTGTAAAATCAAAATGAATATGCATCAGGCTGATGCAGCACCAGGGGCATAAAAGGCAAAGCCGCCATTTTGTGGACAAGCCATTTGCTTTGTGAACTTTTTTATTGTTCTCAAAAAAACTTTGTAATCTCATTCCCACTTGGAGCCTGAGTCTTTAATAACATATTTAATTATAAATAAAGATATAGATAACAGGGCAAGCCAACAACAAAAATGGCAGCAAGAAACAGAACCAGAAACTCAACAACAGCTTCAGGCACCTCTCTCTTCAGTTCAGTTCTGGGCACGGCCGGCAGGGGCGCTGGTGGCTTCAGGCTGGGCAGGGCGGGTGCGATGATTCCCCTGCAGCTGCAGGGGGCGCTGTGGCGCCAGCTCGGCTCTCTGGCTCTCTCTCTTTTCTCTCTCCATGGTAATGGTGGGTTCAGCTGGAACAAGGTGTGGAAAAGCGGCTTCCTTTACAAACTCACAGCGGGGAATTTGTCCCGGTTGCCCTCCGGATAGTGAAATGTGCTGTAGCAGGATCCTTGGAATCAGCAAGCTGGAATGGCAGAGGTGAGCAGACCACAGAGTGGCAAAACAAAAAGAAACAGAAGCTCCGCAGCTGTAGCAAGACACATGGCATGTACCAGCAGGCACGCGGTGCTGGATTCCAGTGTAGCAAAAAAACCCAGAGCAAAGGCAGAAAAACAGCAGGGCTGGGCAGCGGCAGCCTGGCTCCCAAACACAGCCAGGAGAGGCTCCCTCAGAGCAGGAGGGGCTCGGGGTCCTTGGTCTCCCCCTGAGGTGCCTGAGGAGTCAGTGAGGATTCTTTCTAGTCAAAGTGGATGTTAATAAGGTCACAGTTGGACGGCTGCTCTTCTGAGCAAAGGCTCACCCACAGTAAGGAAGGAGCAGTACAGGGCTGGATTCTGGTGGTGGCAGTGAATTCTCCCTGCTGTAAGCAGTTTGACAGTTCCTTTTGATCCCCAGATGGAGACAGAGCTGGCAGCTGAGCGCAGCCCCTCCACACCCAAGCCAAAATCTTGCCTTATCTCTGCCCTTCCCAAGAGAAAAACCCTACGGGCTGAGAGGCTCCAGCCAGCTGCACCCCTTCCTCCACCTTGGCCACTTCTTTAGTCTCTCTTAGGGATGGTCATTATTCTCTCTTAGCAACAAATGGGAGAAAATTCCTGGAAAGAAAGAAAACAAGAGGAAAAATCCTGACCTCCAACACACCAAAAACCAGGGGCTGCTGCCTCTCCCACTCTCAGTGGAGACACAGAAGGCAAAGATCCTGAAGGGCCAAGACAAGAGCAATTTCCTGAAACAGCAACAAGAGAACAAACCAACAGCAACAGCAACAAGATCCAGTATCCAAAAGGCCACAAAAGGAACAATTTCCAGGGAGAGTTCCCAACAAGGAACAAAACCCAGATTCTTGCCCCCAGCATCTGCAAGACACGAGAACCCTTCTGGCCCTTCCCCAACAGCACTGGAAAAACTGAAGTTTTTACAAGAGAAATGGATGATTTGTCCCCAGTTTCAACCACAGGGCTAACATCATGTGAATTGGGGTTGGCTGAAGCTCTTGAAGGCTGCCCCCACTCACTCCTGATCCCCATTACATCACCCGTGGGGTTTCTGTCCTGAGGGCTTGAGACACTTTGGATCTCTTGGGGTTTGAAAGAAAACTTGTTCCAAACATTTGTTCCATTCCATTCTTGCTGGTCCCCTGCAGGATCTGAGCCAGCAAGAGCAGCTTGGGAATGGAGCCCCAGGCAGGAAGGAGCTCCCCAAGTGCTCCTCCTTGAAGCCAGTGGCCATGCAAGTGTGGGGCCCAGCCATGGCCCAGCCCCAGGGCACAGGGATGGGCATTGGCCAGCCCTGCTCTGGCCAGCCCCAGCTGGCAGCCAGCACCTGAGACAGGTCCCCTCCGCTCACCCCCCCGCCGGGTTTTGATTCTGACAGCTTTCAAGCAGCTGCAAAGGTGAGAATTGTGTGGGGGAAGAAGGCGTGCCTGTGGTTTGCTCAGCCCTGCCAGAAGCACAGAAGGCAATGGGAGCCCAAGCAGTGGCTCTGTGGGGGCCTTGGATGGTTTTCAGAGCAGGGCTGGCCGGAAACCCCCCCTGCAGGGGCAGCTGTGAGGGAAGAGTGCAGAAATGCAGCAATTGATCATTTGGTCCCTGTCTGCCCAAGGGGCTGAGAGAGCCCCACAAGTGCTGCAAATCCCACACCCATCTGCTCAACAACCTGACCGGGACCCTCCTCCTCCTTCCTGCCTTGCCGTGCATGGACTGTGGCCAGATGCCCCACACCCACCAAAGCCGCTCTCTCACTGCCCTCCACCTCTGGACCAGGAGAGAAATTTCAATGAAGGGTTCCTGGGTTGAAGCAAGGACATTGGTGAGATCACTCATCAAATCCTGTCATAGGCAAAATAGCATCAGAACTAGAGATATGAATTTAATTTATTGCTGACAAAATCAGGGCAGGATAAGGAGAAGTCAAAGTAACCCTTCAATACACCTTCCCCTTGTTATAAATAACTATGTAGTCTTTGGCTTTTGCTATTATTTTGGCTTTTGCAAATTATTTTGATACAGTACTGTATGTCATCACTTTTAAACTGCTTTTGATAGAGTAGAATTTGTCAACCTTTTTACCCTAATCCCTGTGTAGATTCTATATTCAGTGTGATAAATATATTATTGTTTAGGCTCTCACAAAATATCAAAATAGAGACTATTTGCTGTGTATTATAGTATTGACTGTTGCAGAAGTATCTAATGCCTTTATTTGTGTAACTAACTGGCAATGGTGAGAATAACTCAGATAATTTTTTGAAATTCTATGTTGATTTCATGTACTGGTGGAGTATCTTATTCGTATGATAACATTGAAAAGAACCAAGTAAATAAACATCGAAAGAAAGAATGCAAAGAGGAATTTACCACTGACTCTTTGGTTACCAAGATCTGTCAAACCACAGAACAGAGGCCTTTTGAGGAAATAAAATATATCAATCTCATCAATTCATGCACTATGTCATTGCAGTGGTTTCAGGTTTGCCAATTTCTGTATCCCAGTCATGACATCAATTAGTGTAGTGGTTTGAGTGCCCACTAGAATTATTTACATTTTTTCTGCTGTGAGATAAGATTAGCAGAAAAGCAAAGCTTGCTTAAAACTTAAAAGTGTATCAAAACAGGTTTATTAACAAAACTACAAGAGAGAAAAAAGAAGTTAATAAGAATCAGAATAGAACCTTCAAAACACTTCGTCTCTTCCCCACAAACACCTTTCTTTCTCTCTGACAACATGCAGAGACTAAACTTTCAGTCAGTTACTACCTCTAAAACAGTCTTTCATCAATTGTCTCAGACAGAGAAGGCTCTTTTGGCTGCCATGGAAACATCCCCATGAGAAAGAACAGTTCTTTTGTGGCTTTTTAATTCTCACAAAAGCAGCCGCCCAGGAATTGGCATTTGTGAAGTCCCTCCCATGTCACGCAGCCTTCCCACAGCTGCATAATGGGCCATGTAAACTCATGGGGTACCACTGTAAAGATGAATGGTTCAAAAGCAAAGGTTTTCTTCATCTCTAGGAACAGAGATCATTTTCTGGTGGCAGATCTTCATCTCATCTCTCTCTCTGTATTCAAGCTTCTCATAAGATCACAACTTCAATATTTACTTATTTCATCACAAATGCCTTCGCTCAGACCTACAATTTGAATACTCCCATCTTCCCATCCATGCGTTCCACAACTTAGAGGGATATTCTAGTATATTTGTAAGAGTTGGCCCGAAGACCCTTTACATGTCTCACGTTTTTCGTCGTGGAGACTTTGGGGAGGAACGAGAGGGAAACCTCAAGAGCTGATGTAACTGCTACCAGAATTGCCATTCCTGCCCAGGTGTGTTTGCTTGGGAACGGAGCTCCTGGACATACATCCTGCTGAAACAATGGTAGTCGCAGCACGCTACACTGCCCCTGGATTCTGTACCACCTGTGCCTGAGGTGCAGCAGGACAGCTTGCCCTGTTCTCCCCCTCCCTCGCATTGTGCATGGGCCTGGACTCCATCACAGGACTTCTCCCCCCTCTCCTTGTGCATTGGGCCTGGACTCACGAGATTTCTCCCCCACTCTGACTGATTGCCTCTCGCCTCAGAAAGAACTATATATTCGGCATCGAAGGAGATCCTCTTTGAGGACCTCCCCACAGAAGACGGTCTCCATCAGCTCCACGAGAGTTACGGCATCAATCTATTAGCTATGCACCACGAGGATTGCGAAGGCAACTTATTGGACAGCTGCGAGGATTCTGTCTCTCTCACTGTGGTAATTATCCTATCTTTCCTATCTCTCCTTTTCTCTCTTGCTTTCATCTATATAGCTTTCTTTCCTCCGTCTCTTTCTCTTGTTATTGCATATCAGTTTTGGTGGGTACATTGAATAAAGTATATCAGTTTTTGGTAGGTATATATATTGAATAAAGTCTATTGATTTCTTGGTTAAACAGCATTTTTTGTCTCCTTTGTACTCTGGAACTAATACGAACTCAGTTCACTTTGAGCGGGTCGTAACACCTGGTCAGCAACGGGGACAGTGTGGCCAAGAGTGTCCCACTGCATTTCATCGTCCTGGGTGATTAGGACCCATGGGCTTGGGGTGACCCCACCCATGGTACCCCCATCCCACCTCTCCCGTTGCCAGCCCCATATGTGTCCCCACAGTGCCCGTGGCCAATGCCACCATCCCCCCCCCAGTCCCCCGGCACACCAGGTGCACACAGGTGACCCCGTGACCCTGCACTGCTCGGTGCAGGTGGGCTCAGCCCCTGTCACCTTCACCTGGATGCACAATGGGCAGGAGGTGGCCCGGGGTCCTGTCCTGGAGCTTGGGGACGTTGATTTGGGACATTCGGGCACCTACCAGTGCGTGGCCACCAACCAGCTGGGACAGGACGGGCACCGTGTGTTCCGGCACTCAGCCTTGAGCTGGCCCTGGAGGTGACACCTGGCTCACCCTGGATCCCAGGTGAGGTCACAAGGGGTCACAAGGGTCACCAGGGTTTCCAGGACCCTCTGGGGTTAAGGGTGACCCCGATGTGTCCCCCTCTGTCCCCAGTAGTGGCTGTGAATGTCGGCAGTTCCCTGCTGTTCTTGTTCCTGCTCCTGGCTGTCATCGGGGGCTGTCACTGCTGGCACCGCCAGGGTGGGTGACAATGCGGGGGGGATGGGGGTCCTGGAGTGAGGGGAAGCCCCCAGAGTGGGGGCAGAGATGGGGCAGCCGCCAGGGCCCCTGAGCTGGGGGATACTGAGCCCACAGTGACCTCGGCTGGGGGTCGTGGGGGATGTGGGGAGAATTTGGAGGGTCTTGGTTGGGCTCCGGGGGCATCCCTGGGTGGGCTTTGAGGAACATTGGGGTGGCACTGGGAGTTCCTGAAGGTTTTGGGGAGCTCTTGGAGGGCCGTGCAGGGGTCTTTGGGGATCTTTCTGGAAAAGTCTGGGGGAGTTTGGGGGTGCCCGACCCTACTGGGCTTGTTGTTCTGGGACTCAAGGGTTGGGGACATTGTGTTGGTGCAGAGGTTCTGGAGAGTTCACGGGTTCTGAGGTCCCCATGGTCAACCCCTGCCCTTTTCCTTGCAGCTGCCAGGAAGGCCCAGGACAGGTGAGTGGGGGGCTCTGGCCTAGATTCCCCTTTTCCCCTCCCCAGACACCCCTCAGAACCCCCCTTATCTCCTCAGGACCCACCCAGAGGAGGGGGAGGTGCTGGACCCCCATGCTGTGGGCAGCGAGCGGGCAGGGGGTGAGTACAGGGGGGGACAGGGACACGTCACCTCCCCAGTGGGTGTCACATTCCACCAAGGTCCCCACAACCAGTGTCACTCTCAGGGCCCCCCCTGCGTGTCCCCAGCCCTGCCCCACCTCAGGATCCAAAGTGACCAACGCGGAGCTGCCAGAATTTCACGAGGGATAGCAGGACCCCAGTGACATCTACGAGAATGTGCTGTGACAGTGGTGGACACTGACAGCAGTGGACATCAGCGATAAAACATTGAGACCCATTTTTTCTCTTCACAGCACCCCACAGGGCAACTCAATCCACCTCTCTGTGCCAGAGGGTCACACAAACCTTTTCCCTTTTATGGAACCCAAAATGCCACTTTTTGATTAAACTGGGAAAATTTTTTGGGTTTCTTTTTTCTCAGCTTTGTCTGTTCGTCTCAGGAAGGAGAAGGGTCCCCGATAGGTTGTTTTGCAGGTTGTTTTTGTCCTTGCAGCACTTGTGGGGCTCTCTCAGCCCCTTGGGCAGACATGGACCAAATGATCAATTGCTGCATTTCCGCACTGCTTCCCTCACAGCTGCCCCTGCAGGGGGCGTTTCCAGCCAGCCCTGCTCTGAAAACCATCCAAGGCCCCCACAGAGCCACTGCTTGGGCTCCCATTGCCTTCTGTGCTTCTTGCAGGGCTGAGCAAACCACAGGCACGCCTTCTTCCCCCATACAATTCTCACCTCTGCAGCAGCTCAAAAGCTGCCAGAATCAAAGCCCAGGGGGTGGGCGGGGGAGGGGGACCTGGCTCAGGTGCTGGCTGCCAGCTCGGTCTTGACTTATATCCCCACCTGACCAGGCCTATGGGGTGCATCCCACAGCCAGTGTATGACCCTTCTTGGTGGCGGATACAGGGGTCCACCTGGTCTTGCCCTCTCTTTTTCTCATCACACTCTGTTTGTTAATTTTCAAGCAAAGCGCCCTTGACATCTTTTTAATTGGAGTTATTCCAGTTCCTCCGGTATCTCCCAGCCAACAGATACTAATAATCCCCGTTCACAAGGATATGTATTTTTATATATATTTATATATATATACATACATAAAAAACAGTAGTTGAAGAAAACACAGGGCAGGAGATCTGATTAGCTCCTTTTGGTGCATTTATTAAAATCTGCTCCTTCATGGAGAACTCGAGGGATCGCGAGGGATCGCACGCCACTGCTGCCACTGCCGCTCCCTCTGGTCATCCCACTGCCGCCGCTCCCTCTGGTCATCCCACTCCCTCTGGTCATCACTGAAGAGGAGGTGCAAGTCAAATGTGCTGCTCGTCCTGCAGAGTTGGGATTCCTGCCTCACAGGGGTTCCCAGGAACTCCACTTGGCTCGTGTGGTCTAGGGGTGTCACCTTTTCTCAGTGCTCTCCAGGTCATGGCGAGAAGGTGCTAACAAGGTGGAGAGCACCCACAGGTAGCTGGATATCCTGCTTACACAGTAGTGTCCTTCATAGGTTTAGATTTTGTGTGGGCTTGTTGTATTAGGGACTTTTCGGCGTTAATTTCTACTTCTGCTTGGAGCTGAGCATTATGGGAATCTCTTGATTTCCCTATTAGGCGATGTCTGTGGTTTGACGAGCAGGGGGGGAGCA
This sequence comes from Acrocephalus arundinaceus, assembly GCA_021534815.1. Taxonomy (NCBI): domain Eukaryota; kingdom Metazoa; phylum Chordata; class Aves; order Passeriformes; family Sylviidae; genus Acrocephalus; species Acrocephalus arundinaceus. The sequence goes on from JAJEOU010000774.1 coordinate 1,739,686, forward strand.
GCGGAGGCCTAGCCTGACGGAAAGTAAGGGGAATTCGGGATTTGGGGGAGAAGGGAATATACAACTTGGAATACAGGAGACTGAGATTTGAGGGAAAAGGTTGGACACAAACAATTTGAAATAACTTTAAAGTAACAGCATAACCCTTTAACTACATGACAAACAATACTACATACAGTGCTTAATGACAAACAGTATAACAATACAACATACAGTGCATAACAGTGCATAACTTGGAGTCTTTTGGGTTTTATTCATACCAGTAGTGTCACTTGATCTTTAGAATTTTAAAGATCAGCTGCAGAACTTCTTTAGAATTTACAATTAACTGTGCTGGCCAAAGTACCTTTTGAGTAAAACTAAAATAATGGCATCTTCAACTTAACTTGCATGATTATTTTACTGAAATTAGGGTGTCATTTTCCTCTTCAGGGAACCACCTCTTTCAATGTTACACTTTCAATGTTACAATACTTCTTGAAAGCCTCTACCTTTCTGAACTGCAACCAGGATTGAGGGACAGATTACTCCTTTTAACTTAAAAGAGAAAAATTTACTCAATAACAAAAAAACCTTAAACTACAGAGTGTAAAAAAAAGAAAAACTATTTTACCCCTTCTACTTATTTCTTCTAGTAAATATTTTGAGGTTAGAACCTTACAATACTGAAAGTTCCCAGTGGGCAGCTCCCTTGCCCATCTTGTTCTTGGGACAGGAAGACAATGAACTCCTGCTGCTCCTGAAGATTTTCTCCTACTACCATACGAGAACATATTATTTCTACTTATGGCAAAACATTTACTTAACCTTCTATGCATTGACTTGAGAGATTAGAAACTTTTCAGAAACCTGATGAAAATTCCCCTTTGATACTTCCTCCCATATCCCACTACAGGAAAAAGTCTGATATTCTCTTGTGTTTAAAAACAAAACAAAAACTAAATACCCCTGAAAATTCCATCAATAAACACACAAACAACACCACAAAAAAAAATCTCTATTAATATCTTTACTCTAATTTTCATCTAAGAGGTGGATGATAAAGCTTTCTATTTTCAGACTATCTACTCTACAGGACATAGTGTAGTTCTATAAAATTATATCATTAGCACCTTTATTGATTCACTCATTTGGAAGAGCAAATCTTTATATCTCCTTCTGAAACTCTTTCACTATAAACCTGACAGAACTAGACCTCTGCCAGCATCTAACTATACTTTTCTCGTGGGTATGTGTAGTGGTTTGATTAGGATGTGAGTTTTTTCTAAGGAAGTTGTAGTAAATGTTGACACCTTAGTTGACCAATTGAAGAGTTCGTTATGCCTCTGGAAAACCCAGCCTTAAAATCAGAGGTTCCCAGGTGACTGGCCCTTTTCCTTCTGGTCAGGAAGACAGGTAACACTCCCTGGGCAGCAGCGGACCGCAGGCCAGGCCCCACCGCTCTCTGAGTGGCCCAGGCCAGTTGGGCCGGGTCTGCTGAGCTTGGCCCGTGCTGGCAGGCTCCTTCCCCTCCCGGGCCACTGTGGGGAGGGAAAGAGAGAGAAAGCTGCAGCCCAGGGCTGCGGAAGCTAGCCCTGGCTGGGCCATGGCCTGGGCCCTAGTTTGCTGGTGCCGCTGGCCTGGGGGAGGAGACGATCTCTCCCCCACCACCATCCCTGGGCCCCAAGAAGCGAGTCTGAAGCTGGGTCCGCTTTGGACCAGACCAGGGGGTGGGGACAGTGATCCATCAGCTGTTCCTGAGCCTGTTCCCACTGCCCCCATCACCAGCTTGGCCTTGAAAATTGACATCATAAGTGGCAGCCTAGAGAGAAAGACCCTAGGCAGATTTAACTCTTTCTTAGCACAAGATGAAGCTTTCGATGCTGAACTCTTCCTTGAGAAAGAGAGACAGGCAGAGTGAACAGAGAGAAGACTCAGCACATCAAGTCAGATAGAAAGAGAGTGAAGGACTAATTGTTGGAAGGATAGAGGAGTGGCCTGTTTGCTGGACTTGTTATTAAAGCCATAGAAATGAATCCTTTAAATCATGGAGGAAAAAGATGCATTTGGGGAGATGCATTGTTTATTTGTAGGTTTAAGCAAAGGTATTTGTGATGGACTAAGTGAATATTGAATTAGTAGCTGTGATCCTGTGATCTCAAGAGATATTTAAACAGAGAGAGATGAGAAGCCCTCTACACCAGTAAAGAAGTGAAGAGATAGCTCTGTTCCCTGAGAAGAAGAATCCTTTGCTTCTGGAGTTTTGAATTTTTAAATGATGATACCCTAATATGCCTAAGTTCCCACGACCCAAAAGCAGCTTGGGAAACCGCTAATAGGAGTCGTCACAGAAACTGGTTTCTGTGGCAACAGTTTTTGTGACAGTTAAAACCCACAAGAGAACTGTTCTAAGTTGTCAGTGAGATCCCTGACTGATGAGAAACACCTTCTCTGAAAGAATTGATGAAAGACTATTTTCAAATAGTAAAACTGACTGAAAATGCCAGGTTTTGTCTCTCTGTGTTGCTTGTGAGAAAGTGGAAAGTTTGTTGGGGGAGGAGAAAGTTTTTGAAAGTTTCATTTTAATGATCATTTTCTTTTTCTCTTTTGTGTGTTAATAAATCGATCTGTTTTTATCTTTAAAGTTCAAGCCTGTTTTGCTTTTTGTTTTCTCCTAGTCAAACCATCACAAATTTAGTGCATTAACCAGGAAAAGTCAAACTTAGCAAATGTGAAACCAGTACAGTATGATACTATCAGTACAACCGGAGAAAACACAAAAGACATAGGGAAGATAAAAAGAGGCAAACCCCTCCATATTGTGTCTCCTGTAAAGTACAATAAATTAGCCAAAATACCAGAAAACTTATGTCTGTTAACCTGAAACAAACTCTTCTGGTGATCTCCGTGCACCTGTAATACTGTAGGTGGAATAACATAAATACCTTCAAAATAATACTGCATATTTTAATTTTAGCTTTTCACATTTGTAAAACAGAGTCACTTGAAAGTCCATTTTCCTTTCAGCTGTGAAGGAATAAAAGAAGGCAGATCTGACAGACCGGACTGATTTCTAAGTGTTATGCAGAGAAGTAAAACAGAGAAAGTTCTGGTTCAGATGTTACAGTTCATTCTTAGGTTCTTACACTGATGCTTGCTGGCATTGATTCATATTTGCAGCTTCAGAAATGAGAAACGATGTAATCGCATCAAAAATCATGAGAAAGGATGTTTTTGGGGTCTGAGAAATTCATGCTTGGGTAGAACCAATAGAGCAATCCAGGGTTAAAAATTAATACATTTATGTAACCAAAAAGGGTATAAAATATGTTCAAATCAAGTGTAATGTCAGAGTCTTATTTGGGTCTGTACCCCAGGCTCTCAGAGCTCTCTTCAATAAAAAGTACCCATATAATCATACTTTGTGTGATTATGTGATTTCAACACTAACACTGGGGAATGGCAGTCCCAAGATGGGTGTGCCAGGCAAGGGGAGACAGAAGGAATGAGAGTCCCATGGTTGGGTTCCCAGGGGAATGGGGGTCCCAGGGATGGGCAGTGGCTGGGTGCGCCCATGGGTCACAGCTCCTTCCCTGGGTGCCTCTGATTTTGGGGTGACCCAGGGCCCAGTGCTGCCCTACCAAAGTGCTCATGGTTTGCTGGGAGTCACCCCAGGTGCATTCCGAGGGGCTCTGTGTCTGTGCCCTCCCAATCCCCAGGGGCCTTTTCCTCTCCTCATTTCTATTTTCTTCCTTTTTTTCTGTCACATTTCCACCCCCTCAATTTCTTACTCAGAGATCCTGGGGAGCTCCTGAGCAGGTACAGGGTTGAGGGGACCCTGGGGAGGCAGAAAAAAGGGTGTAGAGGCTGTAGGGGAGGTGGGGGGGTTTGGGAGCTGGGGGTGTCTGGCTGTGTCCCCCCACACTTTCACTTTCTCTCTCCTGCAGCGGAAGGAAGAGGCCGTTTGGGCTGAGTCGGACAGAGGGGTGGGATCTGTCCTTGAGGGCACATCCAGGGAGTCCTGTCCCTGTTCAGGGGTGTCCGTGTTCAGGGGGTGACACATCCTGAGGGTGGCACATCCCAGCCGGTGGTGCACTGTCCTGGGAGAGGGCAGGGATGGCTCAGTCCGTGAGCACCGTCATGGCCAAAACGGACTGGACTTGGGGAAGTGAATTTAATTTATCATTCCTTAGTTCTAAGCTACAAAAGTAGAAGTGAAACACGTCTGAAAAAAGCCTTCCCCTCTTGGGAACTGCTCCAGCTGGGGCTTCCCACGGGCTCACAGCCCCCTTCGGGCATGCCCTTCTTGGCCAGGGGCTCCTGAAGGGCTGCAGGGGGGTCTCTGCACCCCGGGGACCCCCACGGGCTGCCGGGGAATCTCTGGAGCCCGTCATGCCCCTCCCTCCTCCCTGCAGAGCTGTTTCTCTTGTACCCTCGGGTGCCTCTCGGCTGCCGCAATTCCATCTCTGCCATCCCTGGGATTTGCCCTTCCCAACACGGGGCTCCAGCTTGGCCCGAGGGGCTCGGCAGCTCCGGGATCGGTGCCCGTGGCCACGAGGAGGCACTGCTACAGTTCCTCGAGCCCTTGGCCGGTGTCGCCGAGACGGGACAAACAGGGAGCGGCAGCTCCTTCCCCTGTGTGGGGAAGTTGTGAGGGAACCAGTCCAGAAATGCCCCAATTGATCAATTTGTCCCTGCCCCCAAGTGACTGAGAGAGCCCCAAAAATCCTGCAGATCTCACACCCATCTGCTCAACAACCTGACTGGGACCCTCCTCCATCCGAGCTGACCGGGCAGAGCTGAACAAACAAAACCATTTCTCCCAGTTTAATCAAAAAGCTGCATTTTGGGTGCAATGGGAGGGACAAGGGTCCTGTGCCCCCTGGCACTGGGGGAGGAAATGGGGAGCCCCTGGGGGTACTGGGAGCACTGGGAGCACTGGAACGGGGAGCTCTGGGCAGCCCCACATGGGACCCCCCATGTGTGGCCGCCCCTGGGGCATGGTGGCACCCATGGGAGCTGAGGGGGGGACATACACGAGGGGTGCCCTCAGGCAGGGACCTCCAGTGCCCCCAGTGCCCACAGTGTCACAGCACATTGTCATAGATGTCACTGGGGTCCCGCTGTCACCTGTGGGGTCCCAGCAGCTCCGCGTAGGTCACGTGGGAGGATGTGGCACGGGGGGGCCCTGCAAGAGACAGCGGTTGTGGGGACCTGAGTGGGGATGGCACCTGTGGGTGATGTGTCCCTGTGTCCCCCCCTGTACTCACCCCCTGCCCGCTCGGTGCTCACGACATGGGTGTACAGCACCTCCCCCTCCTCTGGGGGGGCCGGGGGATCCGGGGGGGCCCTGTGGGGATAAGGGGGTGTCTGTGGGGGTAGGGGGGTTTGAAGTGAGGGTAAAATGGGAGTCAGACCTGTAGCCCACCATTCACCTTTCCTGCTGCTTCCTGAGGGCTGCAAAGGAAAGGGGGGAAGGTTGAGTGTGGGGTCCTCTGGGCCCCTGAACACCCTTGAGACCCCTGACTGCCCCCAGGACCCTAGAGAAATCCTTAAACTGCCAAAAAGTTTTGAACACCCCTTGAACCCTCTGAGCCCCAGAGACCCCAGATTCCCCCAAAACCCCATGACAAAACCCCCAGCCTCCCTACACGACCCTCCAGGACCTCCCCAAATCTCCCAGGACTCCTAGCTGAGGTTTCTGGGGGCTCAGCTTCACCCAAGTCAGGAGCCCTTGGTGCCACCCTATGATCCCGTACTCTGGGAGGGCTTCACCCCAACCCCGGGGACCCCCATTGCCCCTCATTGTAACTCACCCAGGCGGTGCCAGCAGTGACAGCCCCTGATGACAGCCAGGAGCAGGACCAGGAACAGGAAGGACACGCTGACCCCTGTGGCCACTGCTGGGGACAGAAAGAGACAATGCGGGGTCATCCAGAAACCTGAGAGTCGTGAACACCCCGTGTGACACTGAGTGACCTCACCTGTGACCCAGGGTGAGCCAGGGGTCACCTCCAGGGCCAGCTCAGGGCTGAGTGCCCGGAACACGCGGTGCCCGTCCTGTCCCAGCTGGTTGGTGGCCACGCACTGGTAGGTGCCCGAATGTCCCACATCGACGTCTCCAAGATCCAGAACAGGACCCTGGGCCACCTCCTGCCCATTGTGCAGCCAGGTGAAGGTGACAGGGGCTGAGCCCACCTGCACCGAGCAGCGCAGGGTCACGGGGTCACCTGTGTGCGCCTGGTGTGCCGGGGGACTGGGAGTGATGGTGGCATTGGCCACGGGCACTGCGGGAACAGAGACAGGGCTGAGGCTGGGGGAGGGGCTGGCACCAGGCATTGGGTGACTGGGACTGGGTGGATGATGGTGGGATGAGTGTGGCCATGTAGGATGTGAGGGTCACATGGGGGATGCTGTGGCTGGGGACATGGACAGACAGAGGGTCCCAAGGTGGCCGTGGTTGTGGCCATCAGTGGATGTGGGAGGAGGGGATGCTAGGGGTGCAGTGAGGATGGAGTGAGAGTGGGATGGGGCAGGCTGGGGCAGGCTGTGGCTGGAATCAGCGCAATCACGAGGGTCCCGCGGACCTGTGAGGGTGACACACAGTGGCAGTGACCTGGTGTGGGGCATGGATGTGACAGGTGGGAGGAGGGAGCCATGGGTGGGATGTCCTGGGTGGGGGACCTGGAGCCTGAGGAACCAGTCACCCAGGACCCTGATCTGCAGTGATGGCGGCTGGGATGTGGGACAGGAGAGGGATGGTGTGGGGAAGGTGAGGGTTGGATGAGGTTGGGATGGGTGGGATGGGGGTTTCCAGAGTTGGGGTCAGCCCCAGCCCAATGGTCCTGCTCCCCAGGATGGTGACGTGCAATGGGGGCTCCCACCCGTGCTGTCCCCGTTGCTGACCTGGCAATGGTAGTGGCTGCTGTCACTGTCCCCAGTGTGGCACAGCTCCAGGTATGGACCAGTGCCCAGCAATATCCCTGAGCCTCCCCAGTGCCAGGAGAAGGACAGGGGACCTGTCCCGTTGGCCACTGCCAGCTCAGCACCAGACGGTCCCCCAGTGCCACCTGTCCCCCAGTGGGCTGAACCCACAGGGACACCCCTGAGAGAGGGCCCACTGTGGGGGGACACAGGTGGGATTGGGAACAAGGGAGGGGTGGAGATATGGGGAGGGGAAGGAGGGGGGCTTAGCAGGAGGACAGAGAGAACCTCAGGGAGCAAGAAGGACACCCAAGGAGGGGTGCAGGGACCCCAGAGAGGGATTAGGGTGACATGGGAGAGTGGGGTTTGGCAGACCCAGGAAACAAAAGAAAATCAAGGGACGGAGCATGGAACTGAGAAGGGATGTGAGATGTCAGGGAGGGCTGGGGAACCCGAGGAGGCTGTGGGGGCTCCCTGATCCCATCCCCACACTCACTGCGCACCGTGACGCGGAGCCGGGCGCTGCTCTTCTGCACAGCCCCGCCCTGGGAGCGCACCTGGCAGCTGTAATTCCCTGAGTGGGAGACCCCCACGGTGGGCACCAGGAGCTGTGGGGACCCCTGCGGGCCCCCCACCAAGTGCCCGTCCTGGTAGAGGAGGTGCTGGAGGGGGCTGGGGGTCGCAGGGGGCTGGGGGTTTTGAGGCAGCTGAGATTGAGGGGGGACCCCTCGAGCTCAGGGGGATCCTCCAGCACCAGCACCAGGAAGAGTTCTGGGAAGGAGAGGAGAGGGGGATTTGTGACTCTGAGACCCTGGGGAGAGGCTTTGGGGTCCTCACCGTGCACTGTCACTGTCACTGGCTCTGACTTCTTCCACCCCCAGCCCCTGCAGTGGTAGCGGCCGCTGTGGTGCAGCTGCAGAGGGAACAGGGACAGCTCGGTCCCATTGTGAAGCCCCCCCAGTTTCTCCTCCTCGCGGTAGAATGACACCGAGGTGATCGATATGTTCTGCCAGCCCCGGCAGCGCAGAGTCACTGTGTCCCCCTCCAGCAGCGCCTGTGCTGACACCTGCAGCACCAGCCAATCTGGGGGACAGGGGGGTCCTGTCACACCTGATGCAAGCAGGACCACCTATTAGGTCACGCCCAGTGCACCAGGGGCCCCCATTTCCACAACTCCACACTGGCATGCTCTGAGATGTCCCTGTGTGCGGGGGACAGGTTCTGGTCACACCGGGGGATGAATCATGGAGTGGAGCCCACCCAGGGCTCTTGGGGTCCTACACGTCCCAGGCTGGGGACACCCAAACCCCCAGCTCACCATTTAGGACTCTCACAGGGGGGCTGCACCCAGTGCCAGGTCTTTCACAATTGTAGGTTCCATTCTCGGTGACAGTGAAATTTTCACGTCCCTCCAGCCCCCATCGCAGCCCATCCTTGTACCAGGTGGTGGCATTGGCGGTCCCTGAGCCCTGGCAGGTCAGTGTCACCCGGTCCCACAGCACCGCTGGCCTCCAGGGGGGCTCCACCAGGAGCTGGGTGGTCTTAGCACCTGTGGGTGACAGGGGACACCAGCCTGCCAGGGCCAGCGCGGGGCTGGGGACAGCAGGGTGGAGGCATGGCATCTTCTGAGGACTCACCAGTGAGGCCGAGGGTCTGGGCTGGAAGGAAGAAGAGACAGAGTTGGGTGGGGGTGACCCTGCAGGTACAGTAGCACCCAGAACACGGGATGTGGGATCTGCCCTCGAACTCTCTCTGGGTCATGGTTAGGGCACTGGTGTGGAGCAGATGTCTTGGGGTTGGGGACAGAGTGGCCACCCCATGCTTAGGCAGGACATGGGGACATTAAGGACACCCCAGGCTGTGCTGGCACAGGTCACCCCCAACAGCCCCACGGCCTCTGTCTCTAAGGCTCATTTGTATAGTCCTTGTCCCTGTCCTGGCATCCCTGTCACCTTGTCTCTCTCCCCTTAAGCCCAGAAACATCATACACTGGTTCTTCAGGCCTTAAGGACCCCAGGGGACCCCACAGCCCCCCTGTGCCCCCTCCCCACCTCTCTTTGCCTCACCAGGACCCAGGGCACACACCCCAAAGGAGCAGCAGTGCCACCTTCCCAGCCATCCCCGTGTCCCTGGCCATCCAGGCTGGCTGTCACTTGCTGCTGTGGCCACTGCTCCCCTGGGTGGCGGCTCTTCGGATGCAGAGGAAGGAAGAAAGGTCACAGCTCGTCCCCACGTGTAGGTGGCCCTTGGTGGGGGCAGGGTGGGGGAGAGGTGGAGACACAGTAGGGGACAGGCTGGGGACATTCTGGGAGAGTCTGGGGGCTCAGTGGGGGATGGTGTTCCCAGGAGTGGGGGGCTCAGGGGCTGTGGGGAAACAAGGATGGGTGTCCAGGAGAATGGGGGTGCAGGGAAACTGGTGTCTCCATGCCTGGGGGGATTCAGGGATGGGGTCCTGGAGGAACATGGTCCCCAGGAATTTTGGGTGATGGGATGTGGGTCCCAGGGTTGGGGTGCAGGGAGAAGAAAGGGGACCCTGGGGAAGAGGGGTTGTGTGGGAAGAAGCAGCCCATGGGATGGGATGAAGGCAATGGTGGTCCTGGGCAATGGGAGTGCTGGGTGGGGGTCCCAGGGAGGAGAGACCAAGGGAATGGGGGTGCCATGGTTGGGTTCCCAGGCAATGGGGGTCCCAGGGATGGGCAGGGGCTGGGTGGGCACAGGGGTCACAGCTCCTTCCTGGGTGCCTCAGATTTTGGGGTGACTCAGAGCCCAGCACAGCCCCCACAGTGTGCTCATGGCCAGGGGGGCACCCCAGGCTTGAGGCTCTGGCTCTGTGCCCCACACACCCCGGGCTTTTTCCCGCCCCCCATTTCCTGGCTCAGCCATCCCAGGGAACACCTGAGCAGGGAACAGGTGGGGGATCCCAGGAAGGGCCAAGGGGGGTGGGGGTGCAGGCAGTGGCTGGGGGGCTGTGGGGGATGAAAGATTTTCACTTTCTCTTTCCTGCAGCAGAAGGAAGAGGCCGTTGATGCTGAGCCAAGGACGTGGGTTCTGTCCTGGGGGGCACATCCAGAGGGGTCCTGCCCTGAGGGAAAAGGGCTCCTCTGCTGTGGGGACACCTGGGTCTTGTCCCAGGGTCTTGTCCCAGGGGTTCCTCGTTCTGGGGGTGCCACGTCCTTGGGGATTCCTGTCCCAGAGGTGGCACATCCTGGGCACCTCTGTCCTGGGGGAGCCCTGAGCATTCCTGCTGTGCCCAGTGGGGCCCTGTGACCTCTGGGGTTTCCAGACTTAAGGGGGCACTCGATACAGCCTTGCCCTGATGATGGTAAATGCCGGCAAATTTGGTTAATTCCTGATGCCCAATTCGTTTAACAAAATTATATCCCAAAATACAGCCAAAAATCATCTCCCACACGCTTTTTCTCAAAAAAAAAAAATAAACTCAGCAAAAACCAAACCTAAAATGTATAAAATGGTCTGGTTGATAGAACCCTTTTAATCGTTACTCTCCAAACAAGTTGCTCAGAAAAAAACCATAAACACATCCCAAAGAAATGAGACTTTTTGGTTCCCTTCGGAGCCCATTGGTGCATCCACAGCAGCGTTTGCTGGTGGATCACACAGAGTGTGGAATCTCCTGAGTGCCAACAGCTCCATGGGATTGTTCCCTGCCTGCTGGGCAGCACCCCAGCCCATAGGGAAGGCTTTGCTTGGGCCATATTCAGGAACTCTTCCCATTTTCTCCTTCCCACCTGAAACTTGATTTACTTCCATGGCTTCTGCTCCAAAAGGGGAGAAACCTGTCATCCTTGGAACAGTGCACAGGAATCTGTGGAAATGCCCGTGTGTCCCTCAGGGTCTGCTTCCCTGGGAAATGCACTCCACCCTGCCCTCAATTCCCCTGCCTGGGCACTCCCTGCTCCTGCTGGGACACCCCTGTTCCCCAGATCCACCTGTGCAGCCCCTGCTCAATATTGCCACACTTTTCCCTCTCTTCTGCTGCCACATGCAGAACCCAACATTCTTTCTGGGAGGTTCCAAAGGGCTGCAGGTTTTGTTGAAGAAGGAGGGTCCCGGTCAGGTTGTTGAGCAGATGGGTGTGGGATTTGCAGCACTTGTGGGGCTCTCTCAGCCCCTTGGGCAGAAGGGACCAAATGATCAATTGCTGCATTTCCGCACTGCTTCCCTCACAGCTGCCCCTGCAGGGGGGTTTCCAGCCAGCCCTGCTCTGAAAACCATCCAAGGCCCCCACAGAGCCACTGCTTGGGCTCCCATTGCCTTCTGTGCTTCTTGCAGGGCTGAGCAAACCACAGGCACGCCTTCTTCCCCACACAATTCTCACCTTTGCAGCAGCTCCAAAGCTGCCAGAATCAAAGCCCAGGGGGTGGGCAGGGGAGGGGGACCTGGCTGAGGTGCTGGCTGCCAGCTGGGCTGGCCAGAGCAGGGCTGGCCAATGCCCATCCCTGTGCCCTGGGGCTGGGCCATGGCTGGGCCCCACACTTGCATGGCCACTGGCTTCAAGGAGGAGCACTTGGGGAGCTCCTTCCTGCCTGGGGCTCCATTCCCAAGCTGCTCTTGCTGGCTCAGATCCTGCAGGGGACCAGCAAGGATGGAGAAGTCTGGACCCCTCCTGAGCTGCCATCCCCAGGACAGGACCCCCTTGGCCAGCATGTGTCCCCCCCCGGACAGGATCCCCCAGGACAGGACCCCCCTGGATGTGCCCCCCAGGACAGAACCCGCCCCCCTGTTTGACACTCAGCACAAACGGCCTCTTCCTTCTGCTGCAGGAGAGAGAAAGTGAAAGTGTTGGGGGGGCACAGCCAGACACCACCATCCCCCACAGCCTCCCACCCTCCCTGCAGACCCCTCACCCCTGCTTCCCCCACCCTGGGGTTCCCCCAACCCCTTCTCAGGTCTCCCAGGTCATTAAGGCCAAACTAGGGGGTGTTGAAATGGAGGGATAAAAGGAAATGGAAAGAGAGAGCAAAATGCCCCAGGGGGCTGGGGGGAAAAAAACCAAAGCCCCTCAGAATCTGCATGGGATGATCCCAGGTCACCAGCACCTTAGGGGGCTGTGTTGGGCTCTGGGACACCCCAAAATCTGAGGCACCAGAGAAGGAGCTGTGACTTTTTGGCCTGGGACCCCCATTCCCCTTGAAGCCCAACCATGTTGCCCTCATTCCTTCTGTCCCTCTGTTATAATTAGATAGTCAATTTTATCAATTAAAAAAAAAAAAAAGAAGTTATTTCTTAATTAAATACAATCATAAAAGCCACAATCAAAAATCAGATTGGCACAGAACCAGGCGATCAGCGTCGGGTGAGACAGGGAGTGGCTCTCTAGCTCTGCTCCACTGTGGCTCACACAGTTTAACTATCACAGGGTCCTTTTATATGTTCCGAGGCTTTCCTGGGGTCTCTTGTCTTCTTCCGTTGGTCTTTCCTCTTTTTGCATGTTGGTACATGTCCTTTTCCTTATTGGGTGCCCGACAAAATTTCCTGGAATACACTTCTTACAGACAAATACTCATGTTATCTTTGGTGCATATCACTATAATCTTGTCAGATGAAAATCCCCTGGACTACACTTTTCATAGATGAATATTCATGCTATCTTTGGTACATATTGCTCTTTCCAATCACTCAGCTTCCATTAAATGATACTGTAGTTTTACTCCTTGGCACGAATTTATTCTACATCATATATTACAATCCCTCCTCTTTTATATTTATTCATTAATTCATGTTTTTTGCGACAAATTTCAATTAGGCTTTTTCATTACACATTCTCAATTTTATTTCCAACATTCATAAGGTCTAACAACTACATTTCGTAAAATTAGCAATCTTGTATGTAATAGATTATTCTAATTCTCATCATTTTTAATTTTCTATAAACTTTCTTTATACTACAACATGTACTTATTGTATCCTAAAGTTCTAGTTTTATTATGAGGTAGCTGAAGGTTTACCTTGGTTTTTACCAAGCAAAATACTGGTAAGAAACTCCGCACGCTTTCCATATCTGCTAAAACTGATGTTTGTAACTATCCTATGACTGTGCTTTACACATTTCATAATTATCTTTTGTCTGTGTAAATTATCTTTTGTTTGGTTTGTCTGGGTGTTGTGGTTTGATCCGTCCTAGGAAATGAGAGAGAGCTGGCTCTGAGATTGGCACCCTGTTAAACCAGTGAAAGGTCATGTCATCTCTGTGAACGCACATTTCAGGACGAGAAGTTGCAGGGGTGGCTCTCTTCCCTTCCGGCCTTCAGAGAGTGAACGGGCTCCCCTCCTCCTGCTGGCTGTGGAGGAGGAGGGGAGGCCTCCCCTGGCCAAGGCCAAGGCCTGCCACGCGGCCTAGGCTAAGGTAAGCCTGGACAGCAGTTTTGCCCGCTTGCTGGCGCAGCTGTCTGTGAGCTTTGCTGTCATTGGATCTTTGTCATTGGAAATTTTGTCATTGGGCCAGGGCTGCTGTTGCTGTGGCCTTGGCTGAGCCCCCCACCCACCGTTGGATAGAGAAGGGAGGGAATGGAACTGTGTAGCTCGCCAGGCCTACATGGAGGGGTGGAAAAGTTACCACTGGGACATCCTGGGTGCCGAGCCCCTCCTCCCCTGAGAGTTTGACTAGCACAGCTTCAAACCTGATATCATGAACTTTTCATCGGCTGCGGCTTCTGGAAGTGATGGGAGAGAAAGCCTGGGACTTGTGATGCCAGCAGAAGATAAAGAAGAAGAAATGATGGAGTGGCATTAGCTGGACTTATCTTTTAGTGGCCATAGAGACTGAATTAATGCTCCTATAACTCATGGAAACTGTGTTTAGGGGGATGCAAGGTGGGCACTGTGTAGTGGAAATGCCAGTGCCAGAGTGAGGGAACAGAGGATTAAGAGGGTGTGGTGGTGCCCTCAGAGGAGGCTTCTGTTTTTAAAACCCTTTGCCCTGAGGGGGAAATGGCAGAGGGGGACTGGTGTCCCAGAGGCATCCTTAAAAAGGAACCCTACAAGCAGTTTCTGGTCCATGGGTGGTGGTGAGAGCACCGTCCATGGAAGGAGAGCTTCTCAAATGCACATTTCCTCTGTGTGGGGTGGGTCATTTATGAAGAGTGCAGGCCACAAGAGATTGTGTTTCTTGTGGGAGTTTCATCGGGGCACAAGGAAGACTCTTCCCTCTTAATAGTTTAATTTGCAAGTTCCAGGTTTTGTCTTAGAAGTTTTGGTAAGAATTATGGTTGGGGCAGGAGGAGTGGATTAGGAAGCTCTTTTCACTTTAGGTTTTGTTATTTCCTTTTCCTTTTTTCTATATAGTGTAAGTTAATAAAGTTTTTCTTTCCATTTCTAAGTTGGAGCCTGCTCTGCTCTATTCCCAGTCCCACTCACAGCACCATTGTAAAGAACTATATTCTCATGGGTGCACTGGTATTGGGCTAGCAGCTCAAACCCATGACACGTATGCATTAAGTTTCACAATACCCCGTGCATATTCATTCCCCACCTCTACCCTCTTCCATTTCCATATCCTAAAAAACGAATTCCCTACCCAGCAGGACCTACACCTCCCTCTCACTCCTAGCAACTGAGGGGACTACTTACAGCCAGTGGCTGGTCCTCTGACCAGTCTCTGTGCTGCGAGGTTCTCTTTTCCCCCCTTACTCAGCCTCCTGGCTCTGCATGAGAGCCACTTGACCAAGGTCCTACTCCCCTCTGGTTTGATTCCTGTCCCCCCTTCCTGCTACGGAGGGAGCACTCCCCCAGCTGGTGGCCAGACACTATCAGTGGGTCTCCAGTTGAGAGTTGTCCTGCCCACCCCAGAGGTTCTACTTCCCCTGCCCCATCCAGGCTCCCACCAGTCTGAGGAAGAACCCCCCAGGTGCCTCCAATCTGTGGAACACCTACCTCCTTCCCCTCAGTCAGCCTCCACCCTATGCACAGGCTCCTACTGCTCTGAGGGTTCTGCTACCTTCCACCTTTACCGTTTCCAGCCAGCCCTGAAAAGTAGGGTCCCAGAGGTCCCAGTTCCACTCCTCTTCTCTGATAGGGCACCCCTAGGAGCTCCCTCCCTTCCTCTGGGAGAACAGGAGCCTATGTGGGTAAGGGGCCGTTCTCAAGAAGTACTCCTCCTTCTCCCTCCCCTTGAGGTTCCTTGGACTACCTTGCACTCCTTGACTCTTACAGTCTCCTGTGAGCCCTGCTCCTTCTCGGGGGTCTTCCTTGTCTGGTTTGTCGAGTCTCCAGTTGTTCTTCAGATATAGCCAGCAGTCCACCAGTGGTCTCAAAGAAATCCAACTCTGGGTGGCTAAAATCAGCCAGATGTGTCTCCCCTTTGTTGTGCTTCCCCAGGACCACTTCTGGACGAGGCTTATCCTGGGTGAGTTCCCAGAAGTTGTTACAAAGGAGCCAGTCACCGTGATTAGGTTAACTTGATTTTTTTTTAATTGAAGAGAACAACTGGAAACAGGATTTGGGATAAGCCCAAGGTCCCCAGTTGCAAAGCAGACTTAAATAAAAAAAGGACAGCACACGTGCTGGGTGCTCCTCTGGACTCAAGCACCTCCGGAGGATCCCATTTCTCCCCTGGGGAATCCTTTTATAGCCTGCAGGTGGATCCAAATCATCTGTCTTCTAATTGGCTCCCATCTATGGGTCCTGATTGGTCCAACTCAATGGCACATTTCTGTACAATCATTTGGAAACTCTGTTGAGTGATTGGCTGTCATGGTGCGCCAATCCAGTTTCTCCATTATGTCACTCCTTCAGCCGAAGCTCCCTCGTGCTGTCACCTCCCAGCTCCCCCTTCCTGGTGGTCACTCATCACAAAGTGAAAAAGGCAAACCAAGCCAAACACAGCTCCAACAACCCCACCAAACAACAAACCATAACTATCCCACTAAACTTGATTTACCCCAACAATGGAGACGAGGTGTATATCCCAGACCAAGTTCCCATTTGTGAGAAACTACGCTCACTTTTCAAATTTCAAAGGTTTATTAAACCTTAACAAAATACAACAAAAGACTGAATAGGGAGAAAGAGCACCACTGAAAGCATGGAACTAAACTGCCATATGCTCATCTACAAAATGGCTGCACCAACTTTTATACTCCTGTTGTTTCCTCAGCCAACATTGGCCCCTCCCAAAGCCTGTCAGTCAACTTCTCTCTTCATCCATTGGTGGAGACTGCTTTCTTGCAATTTGATTGGAGGTCAGGTGTTGCCATGCCACGCCTCCTAATAACAAGCCGGCCCTCCCCAATGCCCCCCTACCAAGGCCATCCCCTGACAACAATACAAGGGGGAGGGGAAAGACGACTGTGGGAGGACTTACCACAATAACAGAACCATACATCAATAAAACTTCTCTTAACATACACAAAATATTCATCCCTTAATTGTGAGAGCAAACCATTGCATTGCTCATCTACAACATGTGGGCTGTGCTGGGCCTGGGTCACTCCAAAATCTGGGAAACCCAGGGAAGGAGCTGTGACCCACTGGCCCACCCAGCCACTGCCCATCCCTGGGCACCTATTCCTTATGTCCTCGTCTCCCTTGGACTCTCATCCTGGGACTGCCATTCCCCAGGATCTCCATATCTCAAGGAACCCTCTCCCATTCATTCCATCCCCTACAGTCCCCTTCCCTCAGGACCTTGATTTCCCAGGACCTCCATTTCCCGCACACCCCATCCTATGATCCCAAATTTCTGGAGGCCACGTTCTCCTGGGACTCACAGCCCTGTGTCCCACCATTACCAGGCACCCCCATCCCTGGTGACTTCCCCTTCTAGGGACCCTTATTCCCCTGACACCCATCCCTGGGACTCCCAAACCCCTGAGCCCCAACTCCTGAGAACCTTATGTCACACCTTGTGCCACCCAGCCTTGTCCCCAGCCCTGTCCCCACCCTGCCCACAGCCTGTCCCCAGCTTGTGGCCACCCTGCCCACAACAAAAACCACCATTACGTGGGGATGAGGCCTGACCTCATTTCCTTCCCCTTTGTCCAAAGAGCCGCCACTCAGGGGACCGGTGGCCACAGCAGCGAGTGACAGCCAGCCTGGATGGCCGGGGACACGGGGATGGCCGGGAAGGTGGCACTGCTGCTCCTGTGGGGTGAGTGCCCTGGACACGGGCCTGAAACCCTGGGGATGGGCCCTGATGAGGCAGACACCAGTGGGGAGGGGGCACAGGGGGGCTGCGGGTCCCCTGATCTCCCCAGGGCCAGCAGAGCCAGTGCATGAAGTGACCCGGGGTCATAGGGTAGCCAAGAGAAAAGAGAC
This sequence comes from Acrocephalus arundinaceus, assembly GCA_021534815.1. Classification (NCBI taxonomy): domain Eukaryota; kingdom Metazoa; phylum Chordata; class Aves; order Passeriformes; family Sylviidae; genus Acrocephalus; species Acrocephalus arundinaceus. The sequence goes on from JAJEOU010000774.1 coordinate 1,756,864, forward strand.
AAGGTGACAGGGATCCAGGGACAGGGACAAGGGGATGAGCACCATACAGATGAGCCATGGGGACAGAGGCCGTGGGGATGATGGGGGTGACCTGTGCCAGCACAGGGTCCCCATGCCTTGGGTGTCCACAATGTTCCCATGTCCTGCCTGAGCAAAGGGTGGCCAAGACACAGAGATTTGGTAAGGGGGATCTGGGGAGGGAAGTGGGGGCTCCCTGTCCCATCCCCGCACTCACTGTGCACCGTACGGGACCGGTGCGTGCCTTCTGCACGGCCCGCCCTGGGAGGCACCTGGCAGCTGTAATTCCCGCAGTGGGAGACCCCACGGCGGGCACCAGGAGCTGTGGGGACCCCTGGGGCCCCCCACCAAGTGCCCGTCCTGGTAGAAGAGGTGCAGGAGGGGACTGGGGGCCGCAGGGGGCTGGGGGTGCTGAGGCAGCTGAGATTGAGGGGGACCCCTGAGTGGGCTCGGGGGACCCTCCAGAACGGACACTGAAAGCTCTGGGAAGGAGAGGGGAGGGAGAATTGTGACCTCAAGTCCCTGGGAGGGCTGTGGGGGTGTCAGAGTGGCGGTGTGGGGTGTCACCGATGCACTGTCCACTGTCACACACGTGACGTCAACTGCCAGTTCCCACCTGGCCCTGCACCAGTAGTCACCGGCTGTGGTGCAGCCTCAGAGGGGACAGGGCAGCCGGTCTCATGGAGAGACTTCCCACTTCCTTGTCCCATGGTAGAAATCGACCTCAGTGACATGACGTGCTGGCGGCCCCGCAGCGCAGTGTCACCATGTCCCCCTCCAGCAGCTCTGTGCCAGCACGCTGCACCACTAACGGGTCGTGGAGCAGGGGTCCTGTTCACACTTGCTATAACGGGGACCCTCGCCATTGCGATCACTACCCAGTAGCACCAGGGGTTCCAATTTCCACAACATGGTCCCCACACTGGGATGCTCTGGGATGTCCCCGTGTGCAGGGAGGTTCTGGTCAACCAGGGAGCGACCATGGACTGAGCCCACCAGAGCCCTTGGGTCCTGCAGGTCCAGGCTGGGGACACCCTAACCCCCCTCACCATTTAGACTCTCATGGGTGGGGCTGTGCCTGGATGCCAGGTCTTCACACAATTGTAGGTCGTTCACTCTCGGTGACAGTGAAGTCGCGTCCCTTCCTCGCCCCATCGCGCCCATCCTTGTACCAGGTGGTGGCACTTGGTGGTCCCCGAGCCCTGGCAGGTCAGTGTCACCCGGTCCCAGCACTGCCGTGTCCAGGGGGGCTGGGTGGTCTGTGACCTGTGGGTGACAGGGGACACCAGCCTGCCAGGGCCAGCATGGCTGGGGACAGCAGGGTGGGGACATGGCATCCTGAGGACTCACCAGCGACGAGCCAGAGGTCTGGGCTGGAGGGAGATAGGGACAAGGGCTGGGTGGCACTGATGTGTGCACAGAT
>JAJEOU010000774.1:1758329-1785071 GCA_021534815.1 Acrocephalus arundinaceus
GACGGTGCACAGTAGGTGCGGGGATGGGCACGGGAAGCACCCACTTCCCTCCTGGGTCCCTCTGCCCTGCCTGTGGAGCCCCATTCCTGCATGAGACCCCACCCCTGGTGGTCAGTTCTCCATCCTTTCCCAGTTCCTCACTGAGTCCCCTAGCTCTACATGGGTACCCCCATCTTTCTGAAAACTTTTTCCATGTCCCCCCATCACTGCTTGGGTCCCTGTTCTTGTCCCCTCCATCCCTCACTGACTCACTTCACTCCCTCTCTAGGTCGCTCATCATTTTCTGATTCTCCCCATGGTTCCTCAGGTCCCACATCCTCTCTTGGGTCCCCACCCCACACCCTCCTGGTGTCCCCCTCACCCCTCTCCACTGTCTCTTTCCTGAAACTCGCCCATCTTTTCTGAGGTTCCTTTCTAGGTCCACCCAGCTCTGCACCCCCTATTCTCACTGGGTCTTCCTGACCTCAGACTCCCCCGGGTCCCCTCACTTCCCTTTCCTCACTACCCACCTGCAGGGATCCACTCTCAGGGGTGTCCTTGCGGGCACAGCCCCCTGGTGACGGGTGGCACTGGGGGCCGCCTGGTTCTGAGCTGTGCGGTGGCTGAAGGGACAGGTCCCCTGTCCTTCACCTGGCACCGGGGTGCTCGAGGCACCTGCTGGGCAACAGCCCCCACCTGGTTGCGCCAGTTTGGGGACCAATGACAGTGGCACTATCACTGCCGGGTCAGCGATGGACAGCGTGGCTGAGAGTGTCCCCTGAATGTCACCGTCCTGGGTGAGTGGGACTCTCAGGCTTGGAGATGACCCCACCCATGGTAACCACGTCACTTGCAGGTGCCAGCCCTGTCTCTGTCCCACAGTGCCTGTGGCCAATGCCACCATCACCCCAGTCCCCCGGCACCACCAGGCGCACACAGGTGACCCCGTGACCCTGCGCTGCTCGGTGCAGGTGGGCTCAGCCCCTGTCACCTTCACCTGGCTGCACAATGGCCAGGAGGTGGCCCGGGTCCTGTCCTGGAGTTGGGATGTCGATGTGGGACATTTGGGCACCTACCAGTGCGTGGCCACCAACCAGCTGGGACAGGATCGGGCACGCGTGTTCCGGGCACTCAGCCCTGAGCTGCCCTGGAAGGTGACCCCTGGCTCACCTGGGTCACAGGTGAGGTACAGGGGTCACCAGGGTGTCCAAGACCCTCTGGGGTTCGAGGTGACCCCGATGTGTCCCCTCTGTCCCAGCAGTGCTGTGAATGTCGGCAGGACCCTCCTGTTCCTGCTCCTGCTCCTGGCTGTCATGGGGGCTGTCACTGCTGGCACCACCGGGGTGGGTGACAATGATGGGGGATGGGGGTCCTGGAGTGGGGAAGCCCCCAGAGTGGGGCAGGAGCAGGGCAGCACCCAGGATCCTGAGCTGGGGAAACTGAGCCCACTGTGACCTCGGCTGGGGTCCTGGGGATTGGGGGATTTGGAGGGTCTTGGTTGGTTCCCGGGTGATTCTGGGGGGGCTTGAGCAAACTGGGGTGGTTACTGGGAGCTCCTGAGGGTTTGGGGAGCTCTTGGAGGGCGGTGCAGGGGATGTTGGGATCTTTCTGGGGTCTGGGGTTCGTTTGGTGTTCCCTTCCCTCTGGGCTTGGTGTTCTGACTAGAGGGTTGGGGACGCGGGGGGTTTGGGGGCACTTGTATGCAGAGTTCTGGGGGATTCAGGGGTGCTTGGAGTGTCTTAGGGGGAATCAGACCTCCAGTGGGAATTTAGGGGTTCCTGTTGGGTGTGTTTGAGATTCTGTATTTGAGAACCATAAATGTTCAGGGGTCCTTAGGTACCCACAGTCACCTCCTCCCCTTCCTTTGCAGCCCCGGAAGCCCCAGGACAGTGTGAGTGGGGGTCCAGCCGGGACTCCCTTTCTCCTCCCCAGACACCACCTCAGACCCCCCCTCATCCCCACAGGACCCCATGGAGGAGGAGGAGGTTGCTGGACCTCAAGTCATGGGCACTGAGCAGGTAGGGGGTGAGTACAGGAGGGGACACAGGGACATATCACCCATGGGTGTCACCCCCCACCCACATCCCCACAAACCGGTCTTCGCGCAGGCCCCCCCCGTCCACATCACCCCACGTGACCACGGGAGCTGCCGGACACACGGGCGACAGCGAGACCCCAGTAATCTACGAGGAAAGTGCTGTGACACTGGAGACCTGGGTCTTCCCAAGGACACCCTCTGTGTGTGTCCCCTTCTCAGCTCCTGTGGGTGCACCGTGCCTGGGGTTCGGAAGAGTGGGAGGTGCAAGTGAAGATTCAATGAGATTAAAATAGAAGTGATCCAGGACGTGGAGCCGGGCTGCTCTTCCGCACGGTCCCGCCCTGGGAGCGCACCTGGCAGCTGTAATTCCCCGAGTGGGAGGCCCCCACGGCGGGCACCAGGAACTGCGGGGACCCCTGCGGGCCCCCCACCAAGTGCCCGTTCTGGTAGAAGAGGTGCAGGAGGGGGGCTGGGGGCCACAGGGGGCTGGGGGTGCTGAGGCAGCTGAGATTGTGGGGGGACCCCTCGGTGAGCTCAAGGGGACCTTGCAGCAACGGCACCGTGAAGAGCTCTGGGAAGGAGAGAGAAGGTGAGCACTGTGACTCTGAGTCCACTGGGAAAGGGACTTTGGGGGTGTCAGGATATTGAAGTTCTAGCCGTGGGGGTGCTCACCGTGCACTGTCACTCTCACTGGTGCTGACAGTGACAGCCCGAAGCCCACTGAGCCCTCACAGCGGTAGCGGCCACTGTGGTGCAGCTGCAGGGGGGACAGGGACAGCTCGGTCCCATTGAGGGACTCTCCCAGATTCTTATCGTCCTGGTAAAATCGTAACCTGGTGACCAACATGTCCTGCATGGCCCGGCAGCGCAGTGTCACCATGTCCCCCTCCAGCAGCATCTCTACCGGCACCTGGAGCACCAGCCGGTCTGTGGGAAAGGAGGGTCCCATGGCACTGAGGGGTTCTAGACAGGTCCAAAGTGAGTGCCCATGGAACCAGGGACATCTGCGTGGATTCTCCATTGTGTGGGAGGATCCCAGGGGCATCAGGAGCAATTCTGTGGCCATGGGGGTCCCATCCCACTGGGATGCACTGGGATCTCCCTGTGTGCAGGGCACAGGCTTTTGCCCCATGAGGGGTATGAGGCCACATACAGAGTGCAGCTCAGCCAGACATATCAGGGAGCCACCCTGATCATTTAAGATCCCTTCTCACCATTTAAGACTCTCATGATGGGGCTGAGCCCACTGCGAAGTTTTTCACATTTGTAGGTGCCACTCTCGGTGACAGTGCATTTGTTGGGTCCCTTTGGCCCCATTCGCCGCCCATCCTTGTACCAGGTGGTGGCATCGGTGGTCCCCGAGCCCTGGCAGGTCAGTGTCACCCGGTCCCACAGCACCGCTGGCCTCCAGGGGGGCTCCACCAGGAGCTGGGTGGTCTGGGCACCTGTGGGTGACAGGGGACACCAGCCTGCCAGGGCCACCACGGGGCTGGGGACAGCAGGGCAAGGACATGGCATCTTCTGAGGACTCACCAGCGAGGCCGAGGGTCTGGGCTGGAAGGGAGAAGAGACAGGGCTGGGTGGGGGTGGCCCTACAGGGACAGCAGTGCCTTGGGATGAGGTGTGGTTTTTGTCCCCAGATTGTCCCTAATGGAACACTGGGCTGGGAGGTCTTGAGGACAGGGATACCTCAAGGGTCACCCTGGGTTGGGGCAGGACATGGGGAATCTGTGGACACCCCATGTTTTCACAGGTCACCTCCACCATCCTCACAGCACCTGTCCCCAGAGCCACATCCCCATGACCCCGAGCCTGTGATGCCATTCCAATGGCACCCGTCCACACAGCCGATCCGCATGGTACATGGCTCTTGTTCTTGTCCCTGCATCCCAGTTCCCCTGTCCCTTTCCCCACAGCTGCCCCAGCCCCAAGGTTCCTTTGGCCACATCCTTGTCCCCACATCTCTATTCCCCTGTTCCTGTCCCCACATCCCAGTCCCCTGTTTCTGTCTCAATGTTCCTTTCCTCACAGCCATGCCATGGCCACGGGTCACCTCATGCACTGGCTCTGCTGGAACTGGGGATCTCAGGGGACCCCACAGCCCCCCTGTGACCCCTCCCCACCGGTCTCTGCCTCACCAGGGCCCATCCCCGGGGTGTCAGGCCCGTGTCCTGGGCACTCACCCCACAGGAGCAGCGCCACCTTCCCGGCCATCCCCGTGTCCCCGGCCATCCAGGCTGGCTGTCACTCACTGCCAGGGCCGGCTGTCCCATCGGTTGTGGCTCTTCGGCCAGGGTGGAAGGAAGCGAGGTCAGCTCTCATCTTCATGCATAGGTGGCACCTGGTGGGGGCAGGGTGGCCACAAGCTGGGGACAGGCTGGGTGTGGGGTGGGGACAGGCTGGGGACAAGGCTGGGTGGCACACAGTGGGACATGTTGTTCTCAGGAGTGGGGGGCTCAGAGGGTTTGGGGAGCCAGGGATGGGTTTCCAGGGGAATGGAGGGTCCCAGGTCTGGGGTCCCTGGGGAATGGGGGTCCTGAGGAGGGGGAGTCACTGGGGATGGGGGTGCAATGGGAATGGGGTCCCCAGGGCTGGGGGGCTCAGGGCTGGGAGTCCCAGGGGAAGGTCGGGTCTAGGGATCTAGGGGATGGGATAGGTGTGCCAAGGATGGGGTGCCGGGGGAATGGGGAGTCCCGAGGGATTGGGGTTCCTGGGAAAATCAAGGTCCTGGATGAAGGGGGATTTCAGGGGATGGAATGAGTCGGAGAGAGTTCCTTGGGAATGGGGGTCCTGGGCCATGGAGATCCTGGGAATGGCATTCCCAGGATGGGGGTGCCAGGAAAGGAAGGACAGAAGGAATGGGGGTCCCAGGGCAGGGGTCCCTTGGGAAACAGGGTCCCAGGGACAGGAAGGGGCTGGGTGGGCCTGTGGGTCATAGCTCCTTCCCTGGGCACCTCAAATTTTTGGCTGACCCAGAGCCCAGCGTTTCACCCTAAGGTTCTAATGGTTTGGGGGAGTCATCCCAGGCAGAATCCTGGGTGCTCTGGGTCTGTGTCCCACCACCTACCATTAACATTTTTCTCTCTTCCTTTTCATTTTCTTCCTTTTATTCCTCAGTTTCACAAACCTCCAGTTCGTGCCTTGATGATCCTGGGGAGCACCTGAGCAGGGAACGGGTTGGGGAACCCCAGGGTGGGGGAAGCAGGGCTGAGGGGTCTGCAGGGAGGGGTGGGAGGCTGTGGGGGATGGGGGTGTCCGGCTGTGCCCCCCCAACACTTTCACTTTCTCTCTCCTGCAGCAAAAGGAAGAGGCCGTTTGTGCTGAGTGTCACACGGGGGGGCGGGTTCTGTCCTGGGGGGCACATCCAGGGGGGTCCTGTCCTGGGAGGATCCTGTCCCGGAGGGGGACACATGATGGCCAAGGGGGTCCTGTCCTGGGGGATGGCAGCTCCAGGAGGGGTCCAGACTTCTCCATTCTTGCTGGCCTCCTGCAGGATCTGAGCGGGCAAGAGCAGCTTGGGAATGGAGCCCCAGGCAGGCAGGAAGGAGCTCCCCAAGTGCTCCTCCTTGAAGCCAGTGGCCATGCAAGGGTGGGGCCCAGCCATGGCCCAGCCCCAGGGCACAGGGATGGGCATTGGCCAGCCCTGCTCTGGCCAGCCCCAGCTGGCAGCCAGCACCTGAGCCAGGTCTCCCCTGCCCACCCACCCCCTGGGCTTTGATTCTGGCAGCTTTCGAGCTGCTGCAGAGGTGAGAATTGTGTGGGGGAAGAAGGCGTGCCTGTGGTTTGCTCAGCCCTGCAAGAAGCACAGAAGGCAATGGGAGCCCAAGCAGTGGCTCTGTGGGGGCCTTGGATGGTTTTCAGAGCAGGGCTGGCTGGAAACGCCCCCTGCAGGGGCAGCTGTGAGGGAAGCAGTGCGGAAATGCAGCAATTGATCATTTGGTCCCTGCCTGCCCAAGGGGCTGAGAGCGCCCCACAAGTGCTGCAAATCCCACACCCATCTGCTCAACAACCTGACCGGGACCCTTCTCGTTCCTGAGACAAACAGACAAAGCTGAGAAAAAAGAAACCAAAAAATTTTCCCAGTTTAATCAAAAAAAGTGGCACTGTGGGTTCAATAAAAGGGAAAAGGTTTGTGTGAACCCCTGGTACAGAGAGGTGGATTGAGCAGCCCCGTGGGGCGCTGTGAAGAGGAAAAATGTCTATCAAAGTTGTATCGCTGGTGTCCACTGCTGTCAGTGTCCGCCACTGTCACAGCACATTCTCGTAGATGTCACGGGGGTCCTGCTGTCCCTTGTGGAATTCTGGCAGCTCTGTGTTGGTCACTTGTGGATCCCGAGGTGGGGCAGGGCTGGGGACATGCAGGGGGACGCTGAGAGTGACACTGGTTGTGGGGACCTGGGTGGAATGTGACACTCACTGGGGGGTGACGTGTCCCTGTCCCCCTCTGTACTCACCCCTTGCCTGCTCAGTGCCTACAGTGTGGGGGTCCAGCACCTCCCCCTCCTCCGGGTGGGTCCTGTGGGGATAGGGGGGGTCTGAGGGGTGTCTGGGGAAGGGGGGGAAGGGGAGTCCAGGCCAGAGCCCCCCACTCACCTGTCCTGTACCTTCCTGGCATCTGCAAGGAAAACGGGAGGGGGTGACGGTGGGGAACTCAGGACCCGTGAAACCCTCAGAACCTCTGCACCACCCAATGCCACCAATCCCCTGTGTCCCCAACCCCCTCAGCCCCACAACCCCAAGCCCAGAAAGATGGGGCAACCCCAAACTCCCCCAAAACCCCACCAGAAAGATCCCCAAAGACCCCTGCACGGCCCTCCAAGAGCTCCTCAAACCCTCCAGGACCTCCCAGTGGCACCCCACTCTTCCTCAAAGCCCACCCAGGAATGCCCCCGGAGCCCAACCAAGACCCTCCAAATTCTACCCAGATCACCCAGGACTCCCAGCCGAGGTCACTGTGGGCTCAGTTTCTCCCAGCTCAGGGGCCCTGGCGGCTGCCCCATATCTGCCCCCACTCTGGGGGCTTCCCCTCACTCCAGGACCCCAATCCCCCCGCATTGTTGCCCACCCCTGCCGTGCCAGCAGTGACAGCCCCCGATGACAGCCAGGAGCAGGAGCAGGAACAGGAGGGTCCTGCCGACATTCACAGCCACTGCTGGGGACAGAGGGGACACATCGGGGTCACCCTGAACCCTAGGGGTCCTGGACACCCCAGGGACCCCGTGTGACCTCACCTGTGACCCAGGGTGAGCCAGGGGTCACCTCCAGGGCCAGCTCAGGGCTGAGTGCCCGGAAGACGCGGTGCCCGTCCTGTCCCAGCTGGTTGGTGGCCACGCACTGGTAGGTGCCCAAATGTCCCACATCGACATCCCCAAGATCCAGGACGGGACGCCGGGCCACCTCCTGGCCATTGTGCAGCCAGGTGAAGGTGACAGGGGCTGAGCCCACCTGCACCGAGCAGCGCAGGGTCACGGGGTCACCTGTGTGCACCTGGTGTGCCAGGGGACCGGGGGTGATGGTGGCATTGGCCACACGCACTGTGGGGACAGAGACAGGGCTGAGGCCAGCAGGAAGAGCTGGCACCAGGCATGGGGGGATGAGGGAGTGTGCATGGTGGCACCTGGAGACAGAGGGTCTCCTTCACCCAGGACAGTGACCCCATGGTGGTGGGGCCATCATGTGCTGTGGGATGTGGGCATGGGATGGATGAGGGGTGAGGGATGAGGATGGGATGAGGGTGAGGTGAGTGTGGGATGAGAGCTGCTGTGTCCAAGGGTGGTGATGGCCATCACCTCATGGGGGGAGTGGAATGGCGTGGGTGGGATGTGATTGGTCTGATGGGGCAAATCAATGGGGGCATCACCCCAGTCCCAAGGGTCTCACTGCCCTGGGAGGGTCACGCTCAGTTGGGTGAATGTGACCTGATGGGGAGTGGGGCATGTGACAGCTGGCATTAGGGATGCAAGGCCTGGATGTCCTGGGTGGGGATACCTGGAGCCAGACGGTGCCAGTGACCCTGGGCTGTGACACCCAGTGGTGGGGGCTGGGCCCTGGGGTGGGCTAGGGATGGTGTGGGGGGTGTTGAGGTGGAATGGGAATGTGTGGAATTGGGGATGCTGTGGGTGGGATCACCCTCAGCCCGAGAGTGCTTCTCGCCCAGGACAGTGACATTCAATGTGGGGCTCTCGGCCACGCTGTCGCTATCACTGTCCCAGCACAGGTGTGGCTGCTGTCCTTGGGCCCAACGTGCTGCAGCTCCTGGTGGGGGCCAGTACCCAGTAGTGTGGTTGTGCCCCTCCAATGCCAAGTGTGGGACAGGGCCCACACTTGTCCCCATGGCCACCGCACAGCTCAGCACCAGGCAGTCACCCAGTGCCACCTGTCCTCTGGGGGCCTGTGCCCACAGGGACACCTCTGGGAGTAGGAACCCTGCAGGGCGACACAGGAGGGACTGGGGGCATGGGAGGAGTGGGGGACACCAGGGAGCAGTAATGGACTCAGGTAGGGGGAGGATCAGAGGGGGGTGCGAGGATCCACGTGAGGAAGAAAAGGGCCCAGAGATGGGGAAGAGACTTGGAAAGGGCTGGAAAAAAATCCCAGGGAAGTGTGGGAGATTCAGCCAGGGGACGTATGGAGAGGGTTGAAGGGAACCACAGGGAAGGTTTTGGGCACCCAGACAGGGATGGTGGCACCTGTGGACAATGGAGGGACCTCAGAGAGGGGGAGCTGCACCCAGGGAGGGGTGAGGGGACCTGGTGAAGGATGCAGGCAGCAGAGAAGGTGATGGGAGGAACCAGGGAGAAAACAGGGAAGGCAGGGGGGCATGCAGAGGGTGGAGAAGGGATGGGAGGGCTGGAAAGGATGTGGGGGCTCCCCGTGCCCATCCCCGCACTCACTGCGCACCGTGATGTGGAGCAGGGCGCTGCTCTTCTGCACGGCCCCGCCCTGGGAGCGCACCTGGCAGATGTAATTCCCCGAGTGGGAGACCCCCACGGCGGGCACCAGGAGCTGTGGGGACAACTGCGGGCCCCCCACCAACTGCCCGTCCTGGTAGAAGAGGTGCAGGAGTGGGACTTGGGGCCGCAGTGGGCTGGGGGTGCTGAGGCAGCTGAGATTGAAGGAGCACCCCTGGATGGGCTCGGGGGGACCCTCCAGCACCGGCACCGTGAAGAGCTCTGGGAAGGAGAGTGGAGGTGAGGAATGTGACTCTGAGTCGACTGGGAAGGGCCTTTGGGGTTGTCAAGGTGTGAGGTGTTGGGGTGTCAGGGTATCGGGTTGGCACATCTGGGGGTGCTCACCGTGCACAGTCACTGTCACTGGTACTGACTCCAACTGCTCAGTTCCCACCCAGCCACTGCAGCTGTCGCGGCCGCTGTGGTTCAGTTGCAGGGGGGACAGGGACAGCTGGGTTGCACTGAAAGGCTGTTCCAGTTCCTTCTCCTCGTGGTAAAATTGCACCCTGGTCACAGACTTGTTCTGCCAGCCCCGGCAGCGCAGTGTCACCGTGTCCCCCTCCAGCAGTGTCTCTGCTGGCACCTGCAGCACCAGCCGGTCTGTGGGACAAGGGTGTCTGTCACACTCAGGGACTCAAGAGAGGTCCAGGAGAGTCCCAATTACACTGGGGACCAGCTGGGAGAGTCCCCATTAGACCAGAGGCTCCCGGGGACAGCAGGGGAGAACCCATGACAGTCATCAGCACCACAGGACTCCCATCACTCTGGGATGCACTGGTGTGCACTGGAGCAAACTGGTGTGCACAGGGGTACAGTGGGATGCACTGGGATGTCCCCATGTGCAGGGATCGGGCCATCATCACAACAAGGACGTGAAGCCACACATGGACAGGAGCCCACCCAGAACCTTCATATGGGCACCAATCCCCATCCCCCACTCACCATTTAAGACTCTCACAGGGAAGCTCAGCCCGGTGCCGGGTCTGTCACACGTGTAGGTGCCACTCTCGGTGACAGTGAAGTAGTCGTGTCCCTCCTGCCCCCAGTGCACCCCCTCCTTGTACCAGGTGGTGGCACCGGCAGTCCCCGAGCCCGGGCAGGTCAGTGTCACCCGGTCCCACAGCACTGCCGGCCTCCAGGGGGGCTCCACCAGGAGCTGGGTGGTCTGGGCACCTGTGGGTGACAGGGGACACCAGCCTGCCAGGGCCACCATGGGGCTGGGGACAGCAGGGAGGGGATGTCCCCTGAGGACTCACCAGCGAGGCCGAGGGTCTGGGCTGGAACGGAGAAGGGATAGGGCTGGGTGGGGTTGGCAGGGCAGGACAGCAGCACCTGAGGATGAGGTGTGCTGTCTGTCCCCAGACTGTCTCCAATGGAACAGTGGTGTAGGGACACCTTTGTCACCCTGGGTTGAGGCAGGACATGGGGACACTGTGGACACCCCATGTTTACACAGGTCACCTCCACCATCTTCAGAGCACCTGTCCCCAGGGCCACATCCCCATGGACACGATCCTGTGATCCCATTCCCATGGCAACTCTCCCCATGCCTCATCCACATGGTACATGGCCCTTGTCCCTGTCCCTGCATCCTTTTTCCCCTGGTCCTGTCCCCACAGCATCCCCAGCCCCAAGGGTCCTTTTGCCACATCCTTGTCCCCACATCTCTCTCCCACTGTTCCTGTCCCCTCATCCCAGTTCCCTGTTCCTGTCCCTCCTCTCCTGTCCCCACAGCCACCCCACAACCCCGGGTCACCTCATGCACTGGCTCTGCTGGCCTTGGGGACCTCAGGGGACCCCACAGACCCCCTGTGCCCCCTCCCCACCAGTCTCTGCCTCACCAGGGCCCATCCCCGGGGTGTCAGGCCCGTGCCCGGGGCACTCACCCCACAGGAGCAGCAGTGCCACCTTCCCGGCCATCCTCATGTCCCCGGCCATCCAGACTGGCTGTCACTCACTGCCAGGAGTAGCTGTCCCCAAGGTTGTGGCTCTTCGGAAGAATGAGGATGGAAGCGAGGTCAGCTCTCATCTTCATGCGTAGGTGGCACCTGGTGGGGACCGGGTGGCCACAAGCTGGGGACAGGCTGTGGGCAGGGTGGGGACAGGCTGGGGACAAGGCTGGGTGGCACACGGTGGGACATGGGGTTCTCAGGAGTGGGGGGCTCAGGGGGTTTGGGGAACCAGGAATGGGTTTCCATGGGAATGGGGGTCTCAGGTCTGGGGTCCCTGGGGAATGGGGGTCCTAAGGAGGAGGAGGAGTCACTGGGGATAGGGGGTGCAATGGGAATGGGGTCCCCATGTCTGGGGCACTCAGGGCTGGGAGTCCCAGGGGAATGTCGGGTCCAGGGATCTAGGGGATGGGATGAGTGTGCCAGACATGGGGTTCCAGGGAAATGGAGGCTCCCATGGGAATGGGGAGTCCTGGAAAAATAAAGTACCTTAGGGAAGGGGGTTGTAGGGGATGGAATGAATGGGAGAGGTTTCCTTGGAAATGGGGTCTTGGGCAATAGAGATGCTGGGGAATGGCAGTCCTGGCATGGGGGTCCCATAGAGGGGTAACAGTAGGAATGGGGGTGCCATGGTTGGGTTCCCAGGGAAATTGGGCTCCCAGGGAAAGGCAGTGGCTGGGTGGGCCCGTGAGTCACAGCTCCTTCAAAGCGGTGTGACTCAGATTTTGGGGTGATCCAGGGCCCAACACAGTGCCCCAAGGTGCTGGTGGCCTGGTGATCAGGCATGGAAGGTTCCAAGGGGCTCTGGGTTTTTTTCCCCCCACCCACCAATAACATTTTCCTCTCTTCATTTCCACTTCCTTACTTTTATCCCTCAATTTCACAACCCCCCAGTTCATGCCTTGATGACCCTGGGGTGCACCTGAGCAGGGAATGGGTTGGGGGAACCACAGGGTGGGGGAAGCAGGGGTGAGGGGTCTGCAGGGAGGGGTGGGAGGCTGTGGGGGATGGGGGTGTCCAGCTGTGCCCCCCCATCACTTTCACTTTCTCTCTCCTGCAGCAGAAGGAAGAGGCCGTTTGTGCTGAGTGTCACACGGGGGGGCGGGTTCTGTCCTGGAGGGCACATCCAGGGGGGTCCTGTCCTGGGGGGATCCTGTCCTGGGGGGGCACACATGCTGGCCAAGGGGGTCCTGTCCTGGGGAATGGCAGCTCAAGGAGGGGTCCAGACTTCTCCATCCTTGCTGGTCCCCTGCAGGATCTGAGCCAGCAAGAGCAGCTTGGGAATGGAGCCCCAGGCAGGCAGGAAGGAGCTCCCCAAGTGCTCCTCCTTGAAGCCAGTGGCCATGCAAGTGTGGGGCCCAGCCATGGCCCAGCCCCAGGGCACAGGGATGGGCATTGGCCAGCCCTGCTCTGGCCAGCCCCAGCTGGCAGCCAGCACCTCAGCCAGGTCCCCCTTCCCTGCCCACCCCCTGGGCTTTGATTCTGGCAGCTTTCGAGCTGCTGCAAAGGTGAGAATTGTGTGGGGGAAGAAGGCGTGCCTGTGGTTTGCTCAGCCCTGCCAGAAGCACAGAAGGCAATGGGAGCCCAAGCAGTGGCTCTGTGGGGGCCTTGGATGGTTTTCAGAGCAGGGCTGGCTGGAAACCCCCCTGCAGGGGCAGCTGTGAGGGAAGCAGTGCGGAAATGCAGCAATTGACCATTTGGTCCCTGTCTGCCCAAGGGGCTGAGAGAGCCCCACAAGTGCTGCAAATCCCACACCCATCTGCTCAACAGCCTGACTGGGACCCTCCTTCTTCAACAAAACCTGCAGCCCTTTGGAACCTCCCAGAAAGAATGTTTGGGTTCTGCATGTGGACAGCAGAAGAGAGGGAAAAGTGTGGCAATATTGAGCAGGGGCTGCACAGGTAGATCTGGGGAACAGGGGTGTCCCAGCAGGAGCAGGGAGTGCCCAGACAGGGAAATTGAGGGCAGGGTGGAGTGCATTTCCCAGGGAAGCAGACCCTGAGGGACACAACGGGCATTTCCACGGATTCCTGTGCGCTGTTCCAAGGATGGACAGAGTTTCTCCTCTTTTGGGAGCAGGAGCCATGGGAAGTGAATAAAGTTTCAGGGTAGGAAGGAATAAAATGGGAAGAGTTCTTGAATATGGCCCAAGCAAAGCCTTCCCTATGGGCTGTGGTGCTGCCCAGCAGGCAGGGAAAATCCCATGGAGCTGTTGGACACTCAGGGAGATTCCACACTCTGTGTGATCCACCAGCAAACGCTGCTGTGGGATGCAGCAATGGGCTCCTGAAGGGAACCAAAAAGTCTCATTTCTTTGTGATTTGTTTGTGTTTTATTAGTTAGCAACGTGTTTGGGGAGCAATGATTAAAAGGATTCTATAAACCAGACACTTTAATACATTGCCAGTTTTATTTTTGCTAAGTTTATTCTTTTTGGGAAAAAAAGTGTGGGAAAATATTTTTTCCTTTATTTCCTGGATGTATAATTTTGTCTCAAGCAATTTTCATCAGGGAATTCAACCAAATTTCACTTGCCATTTACCATCATCAGGCCAAGGTTGTATCAGGTGCCCCCTTAAGTTTGGGCACCCCAGATGTCACAGGGCCCGCTGGGGGACAGTGGTATGCTCAGGGCTACCCCAGGAGAGAGGTGCCCAGGATGTGCCACCTCTGGGACAGGAATCCCCAAGGACGTGGCACCCCCAGAACGAGGAACCCCCTGGGACAAGACCCTGGGACAAGACCCAGGTGTCCCCACAGCAGAGGAGCCCTTTTCCCTCAGGGCAGGACCCCCCTGGATGTGCCCCCCCAGGACAGAACCCACGTCCTTGGCTCAGCATCAACGGCCTCTTCCTTCTGCTGCAGGAAAGAGAAAGTGAAAATCTTTCATCCCCCACAGCCCCCCAACCACTGCCTGCACCCCCCACCCCCCTTGGCCCCTTCCTGGGATCCCCCACCTGTTCCCAGCTCAGGTGTTCCCTGGGATGGCTGAGCCAGGAAATGGGGGGCCGGGAAAAAGCCCCGGGGCGTGTGGGGCACAGAGCCAGAGCCTCAAGCCTGGGGTGCCCCCCTGGCCATGAGCACACTGTGGGGGCTGTGCTGGGCTCTGAGTCACCCCAAAATCTGAGGCACCCAGGCAAGGAGCTGTGACCCCTGTGCCCACTCAGCCCCTGCCCATCCCTGGGACCCCCCTTGCCCTGGGAACCCAACCATGGCACCCTCATTCCCTTGGTCTCTCCTCCCTGGGACCCCCATCCCAGCACTCCCATTGCCCAGGACCACCATTGCATTCATCCCATCCCATGGGCTGCTTCTTCCCACACAACCCCTCTTCCCCAGGGTCCCCGTTCTTCTCCTGCACCCCCAACCCTGGGACCCACATCCCATCACCCAAAATCCCTGGGGACCATGTTCCCCCAGGACCCCTAACCCTCAATCCCCCGAGGCATGGAGACCCCAATTCCCCTGCACCCCCATTCTCCTGGACACCCATTCTTGGTTCCCCACACCCCTGACCCCCCACTCCTGGGAACACCATCCCCCACTGAGCCCCCAGACTCTCCAGAATGTCCCCACCTGTCCCCTACTGTGTCTCACCTCTCCCCCACCCTGCCCCCACCAAGGGCCACCTACACGTGGGGACGAGCTGTGACCTTTCTTCCTTCCTCTGCATCCGAAGAGCCGCCAGCCAGGGGAGCGGTGGCCACAGCAGCGAGTGACAGCCAGTGCACATGGCTGGGGACACTGGGATGGCCGGGAAGGTGGCACTGCTGCTCCTGTGGGGTGAGTGCCCCGGGCATGGGCCTGACACCCCGGGTATGGGCCCTGGTGTGGTAGAGACTTGTGGGGAGGGGGCACAGGGGCGCTGCGGGGTCCCCTGAGGTTCCCAACGCAGGGGAACCGGGCTGCAGGGAACAGGGACATGGGCCATGTACTATGTACATGGGGCATGGGGACAGGTGCCATTAGAATGGGATTACATCATCAGGGCCATGGGGATGTGGCTGTGGGGACAGGTGCAGTATGGCTTTTGGAAGTGACCTGTTCAAACATGAGGTTGCTGACTCAGCCCAGAGTAGCCAAGGTGTCTCTGTTCTCAATATTTCCATGCCCAGCCAGTGTCCCCAGGAGGACAGTTTGGAAACAGCCCTCACATCTATTTCCCCAGATGCTGCTATTTCTTCCCTGCCACCCCCCCATCTCGGTCCCTTTTCCCTTCCAGCCCAGACCCTCGGCCTCGCTGGTGAGTCCTCGGGGGATGCCACGTCCCCAGCCCGCTGCCCCAGCCCCATGCTGGCCCTGGCAGGCTGGTGTTCCCTGTCACCCGCAGGTGCCCAGACCATCCAGCTCCTGGTGGAGCCCCCCTGGACACTGGCGGTGCTGTGGGACCAGGTGACACTGACCTGCCAGGGCTCGGGGACCGCCGGTGCCACCACCTGGTACAAGGATGGGCAGCGCTGGGGGCAGGAGGGACGCGACCACGTCACTGTCACTGAGAGTGGCACCTGCAAGTGTGACAGACCTGGCAGTGGGTGCAGCCCACTGGTGAGAGTCTTAGATGGTGAGTTTGGCTTTAGGTATCCCTAACCTGGAACCTGCTGGACCCCGAGGGTTCTGGGTGGGCTCCACTCCATGGGTCACCCCCTCTGGTGTGACCAGAGCCTTTCCAATGCACACAGGGACATCTGAGATAATCCCAGTACGAAGGGACCCTTTTTGTGGTATTGGAGATCCCGGACGTGCTGCGTGTGACCCAGTGGGGGGTCCCCGTTTAATTGGGAGCCCCCAGTGTGACAGGACCCCTTTGCTCCACAGACCCGTTAGTGCTGCAGGTGCCGGCACAGCCACTGCTGGAGGGGGACACAGTGACATTGCGCTGCCGGCGCTGGCGGGACGTGTCGGTCACTGAGGTGCAATTCTACCGTGGGGACAAAGAGGTGAGGAGGTCTCTCCGTGGGACCGAGCTGTCCCTGTCTCCTCTGCAGCTGCACCACAGCAGCAGCTACTGCTGCAGGGGCTAGGTGAAAACTGGCGTATCACGGGGGTTGCAGGAGTCGTCATCAGTGACAGTGACAGTGCACGGTGAGCACCCCACAGCCCCAACCCCGACAACCCCACAGGCCTTCCCCAGGGACTCAAAAATGCCTCTTCCCTCTCCTTCCCAGAGCTCTTCTCAGTGCCGGTGCTGGAAGGTCCTCCTGAGCTCACTGAGGGGTCCCCCCTCAATCTCAGCTGCCTCAGCACCCCCAGCCCCCTGCGGCCCCCAGCCCCCCTTCTGCACCTCTTCTACAAGGACGGGCAGTTGCTGGGGGTCCCACAGGGGTCCCCACAGCTCCTGGTGCCCGCTGTGGGGGTCTCCCACTCGGGGAATTACAGCTGCCAGGTGCGCTCCCAGGGTGGGGCCGTGCAGAAGAGCAGCGCCCGGCTCCGCGTCACGGTGCGCAGTGAGTGCGGGATTGGGCACAGGGAGCCCCCAGCTCTCCCATCCTTGCTCAACCCTCTGCCTGCTGCCCTGCCTTCCCAGGTCTCACCCTGGCTCTTCCCATCACCTTCCCTGGTGCCTTCATCCTTCACCAGGTCCCCTCACCCTTCCTTAGCTGCACCTCTCCCTCTCTGAAGTCCCTCCCTTGTCCACAGTCCCACCAGCCCTGTCTGCATCACCCAAACCTTCCCTGTGGTTCCATTCAACCTCTCCCTGTGTCCCCTGGCTGAATCTCCCACCCTTCCCTGGGGTCCCTTCCAGCCCTTTCCAAGCCCATTCCCTATCTCTGGGCCCCGTTCTTCCTCACTGAGATCCCCCCACCTCTCTCTGATCCTCTCTGTCCCTGAGTCCTTCACAGCTCCCTGGTGTCCCCCACTCTTCCCAAGTCCCTCCTCTGTCCTCTGTAGCTGTCCCACTCTCGGTGGTGTCCCTGTGGGTGCAGCCCCCTGAGGGACAGGTGGCACTGGGTGACCACCTGGTTCTGGGCTGTGCCGTGGCCGCAGGGACAGCTCCCCTGTCCTTCTCCTGGCACCGGGAGGGCTCAGCCACACCACTGAGCACGGGTCCCCACCTGGAACTGCAGCACGTTGCAGTCGAAGACAGCGGCCGCTATCATTGCCAGGCAATTGACGGGGACAGCGTGGCTGAGAGCCCCACATTGAACATCACTGTCCTGGGTGAGCAGCACCCTTGGGCTGAGGGGGATCCCACCTACAGCATCCCCAATTCCACACATTCCCATTCCACCTCAACCCACCCACACCATCCCCAGCCCAGCCCAGGGCACAGCCCCCACCACTGGGTGTCACAGCCCAGGGTCACTGGCACCCTCTGGCTCCAGGTATCCCCACCCAGGACATCCAGGCCATGCATCCCTAATGCCCGCTATCACATGCCCCACTCCCCATCAGGTCACATTCACCGTACTGAGTGTGACCCTCCCAGGGCAGTGAGACCCTTGGGATTGGGGTGATGCCCCCGTTGATTTGCCTCATCAGACCCAGCACATCCCACCCACGCCATTCCACATCCCCCACGAGGTGATGGCCATCACTACCCTTGGACACAGCAGCCCTCATCCCACCCTCACCTCACCCTCATCCCATCCTCATCCCTCACCCCTCATCCATCACATGCCCACATCCCACAGCACAGGATGGACCACCACCATGGAGTCACTGTCCTCGGTGAAGGAGACCCTCTGTCTCCAGGTGCCACCATGAAGACTCCCTCATCCCACCATGCCTGGTGCCAGCCCCTCCTGCTAGCCTCAGCCCTGTCTCTGTCCCCACAGTGCCCATGGCCAATGCCACCATCACCCCCGGTCCCCCGGCACACCAGGTGCACGCAGGTGACCCCGTGACCCTGCACTGCTCGGTGCAGGTGGGCTCAGCCCCTGTCACCTTCACCTGGCTGCACAACGGCCAGGAGGTGGCCCAGGGTCCCATCCTGGAGCTTGGGGACGTCGATGTGGGACATTCGGGCATTTTCCAGTGCGTGGCCACCAACCAGCTGGGACAGGACGGGCACCGCGTGTTCCGGGCACTCAGCCCTGAGCTGGCCCTGGAGGTGACACCACAGGGACACTGGAACAGAGGTGTGCTCACAGAGTGTCAGTGGTATTGCAGGATCCCTGGAGTGACAGGCGACCCTGACATGTTCCTTCTGTCCCCAGTAGTGGCCACAGGGGTCAGCGTGTCCTTCCTGTTCCTGGTCCTGCTCGTGGGTGTAGCTGTGGGCTGGCACTGGTGGAACAACATGGGTGGGTGACAATGGGGGGGATGGGGGTCCTGGAGTGAGGGGAAGCCCCCAGAGTGGGGGCAGATATGGGGCAGCACCCAGGGCCCCAGAACTGGGGGAAACTGAGCCCACAGTGACCTCGGCTGGGGGTCCTGGGTGATCTGGGTAGAATTTGAAGGGTCTTGGTTGGGCTCCGGGGGCATTCCTGGGTGGGCTTTGAGGAAGAGTGGGGTGCCACTGGGAGGTCCTGGAGGGTTTGAGGAGCTCTTGGAGGGCCGTGCAGGGGTCTTTGAGGATCTTTCTGGTGGGGTTTTGGGGGAGTTTGGGGTTGCCCCACCTTTCTGGGCTTGGGGTTGTGGGGCTGAGGGGGTTGGGGACACAGGGGATTGGGGGCATTGTGGTGGTGCAGAGGTTCTGAGGGTTTCACAGGTCCTGAGTTCCCCACCGTCACCCACTCCCAATTTCCTTGCAGATGCCAGGAAGGCCAAGGACAGGTGAGTGGGGGGCTCTGGCCTGGACTCCCCTTTCCCCCCTTCCCCAGACACCCCTCAGATCCTCCCTATCCCCACAGGACCCACGCGGAGGAGGGGGAGGTGCTGGACCCCCACATTGTAGGCACCGAGCAGGCAAGGGTGAGTACAGAGGGGGACAGGGACACGTCACCCCCCAGTGAGTGTCACGTTCCACGAGGTCCCCACAACCGGTGTCACTCTCAGCCCCCCCTGCGTGTCCCCAGCCCTGCCCCACCTCGGGATCCACAAGTGAGCAACACGGAGCTGCCAGAATTCCACAAGGGACAGCAGGACCCCCGTGACATCTACGAGAATGTGCTGTGACAGTGGTGGACACTGACAGATGTGGACACCAGCGATACAACTTTGATAGACATTTTTCCTCTTCACAGCACCCCACGGGGCTGCTCAATCCACCTCTCTGTACCAGGGGTCACACAAACCTTTTCCCTTTTATTGAACCCACAGTGCCACTTTTTTTGATTAAACTGGGAAAATTTTTTGGTTTCTTGTTGCTCAGCTTTGTCTGTTTGTCTCAGGAAGGAGAAGGGTCCCGGTCAGGTTGTTTTGCAGGTTGTTGTTGTCTTTGCAGCACTTGTGGGGCTCTCTCAGCCCTTTGGGCAGAGAGGGACCAAATGATCAATTGCTGCATTTCCGCACTGCTTCCCTCACAGCTGCCCCTGCAGGGGGGGTTTCCAGCCAGCCCTGCTCTGAAAACCATCCAAGGCCCCCACAGAGCCACTGCTTGGGCTCCCATTGCCTTCTGTGCTTCTTGCAGGGCTGAGCAAACCACAGGCACGCCTTCTTCCCCCACACAATTCTCACCTTTGCAGCAGCTCCAAAGCTGCCAGAATAAAAGCCCAGGGGGTGGGTGGGGAAGGGGGACCTGGCTGAGGTGCTGGCTGCCAGCTGGGGCTGGCCAGAGCAGGGCTGGCCAATGCCCATCCCTGTGCCCTGGGGCTGGGCCATGGCTGGGCCCCACACTTGCACGGCCACTGGCTTCAAGGAGGAGCACTTGGGGAGCTCCTTCCTGCCTGCCTGGGGCTCCATTCCCAAGCTGCTCTTGCCGGCTCAGATCCTGCAGGGGACCAGCAAGAATGGAATGGAACAAATGTCCGGAACAAGTTTTCTTTCAAAGCCCAAGAAATCCAAAGTGTCCCAAGTCTGCAGGACAGAAACCTCAGGGGATATAGTGGGGATCAGGAGTGAGTGGGGGCAGCCTCAAGTGCTTCAGCCAACCCCAATTCACATGATGTTAGCCCTGTGGCATGAAACTGGGGACAAATCATCCATTTCTCTTGTAAAAACTGCAGTTTTTCCAGTGCTGGGGGAAGGGCCAGAAGGGTTCTCTACAGATGTGTCTTGCAGATGCTGGGGGCAAGAATCTGGGATTTCTTCCCTGTTGGGAGATTTCCCTGAAATTGTTCCTTTGGTGGCCTCTTGGATCTTGTTGCTGTTGCTGTTGGTTTTTTCTCTTGTTGCTGTGTCAGGAAATGTTCTTGTCTCAGCCCTTCAGGATATTGCCTTCTGTGTCTCCACTGAGTGTGGAAGAGGCAGCAGCCCCTGGTTTTTGGTGTGTTGGGGTTAGGATTTTTCCTCTTTTTTCTTTCTCTCTAGGAATTTTTTTCGAGTTGTTGCTAAGAGAGAATAATGACCATCCTAAGAGAGACTAAAGAAGTGGCCAAGGTGGAGGAAGGGGTGCAGCTGGCTGTAACCTCTCAGCCCGTGGGGTTTTTCTCTTGGGAAGGGCAGAGATACAGCAAGATTTTGCTTGGGTTTGGGGGCTGGGCTCAGCTGCCAGCTCTGTCTCCATCTGGGGATCAGAAGGAACAGTCGGACTGCTTACCACAGGGAGAATTCACTGCCACCGCCAGAATCCAGCCTGTACTGCTCCTTCTTACTGTGGGTGAGCCTTTGCTCAGAAGAGCAGCCATCCAACTGCAACCATATTAACATCCACTTTGACTAGAAAGAACCCTCACCAACTCCTCAGGCACCTCAGGGGAAAACCTGGGACCCTGAGCCCCTCCTTCTGAGGAGTTTCACCTGGCTGGGTTTGGAAGCCAGGCTGCCACTGCCCAGCCCTGCCATTTTTCTTCCTTAGCTCTGTTTTTTGTTGTTACACTGGAATCCAGCACCGCATGCCTGCTGGGACATGCCATGGCTCTTGATACAGCTGTGGAGTTTCTGTTCGTTTTTGTTTTGCCACTCTGGGTTCTGCTCACCTCTGCCATTCCAGCTTGCTGCTTCTGAGGTTCCTGCTACAGCACATTTCACTATCTGGGAAAACTGGGACAAATTTCCCACCGTGAGTTTTAAAGGAAGCTGCTTCTCCATCCTTTGTGTCGGCTGTGCTTGCCATTACCATGGAGAGAGAGAGAGAGAGAGATAGAGAGCGTGCGCGAGAGAGCGCTGAGCTGGCTTCACAGCGCCCCCTGCAGCTGTGGGGGAATCATTGCACCTGCCCTGCCCAGCTGGGAGTCACCAGCGCCCCTGTCGGCTGTGCACAGAACTGCAACCGTAAGAGAAGGTGCCTGCATCCGTTGTTTGAGTTTCCTGTTTTGTGTCGCGCTGCCATTGTTGTTGCTTGTTTGCATTGTTATCCATATATATATATATATATATGTTATTAACAACTCAGACCTCAAATGGGAATGAACTATATAAGTTTTATTGAGATCAATAAAAAAATTCACAAATCAAAAGGCTTGTCCACAAAATGGTGGCTTTGACTTTTATGCCCCTGGTGCTGCATCAGCTTGATGCATATTGATTTTGATTTTACACAGTCTCAACCCCTGTCACTCTCCTCAACGCCAACACAGTTTTGTCACTGTGGTCCTCAAGGCCATCCTTGGATGAAGTTTTGCTCCTTTTAAGGTCATGTCTCAAAGGCCTGGCCAGCAACAGTCCCATCCAATATAAACCCACAAAACCCACAATGCAACACACAAAACCATCCCTGCAAAAACCACCTTGCAACCGGGCCACCACAAGAACATCAACCACTCCACAACACATATCACTATCCCAACACTACAACATCACAATATTTATTCAACAATATAGTCAATAATGTAATATCAATTCATATAATACCCAGGAAAAGTCAACTTCCATTACTTGTTTTTACAATATATACTGGTAAAGAACTGTTATTCCTGTTCCCATATCTTTTCCTGAAAGCCCCTCAATTTCAAAGTTATAATTTGGAGGGAAGGCGGTTATATTTTCCATTCCAAGGGAGGTTCCCACCTTCCTTGGCAGACACCTGTCTTTCAAACCAAGACATATCAGCAGCCCAAAATTGGACAATCCAGCTCCTAAAGCCTGCAGAGCAGAACAAAGAAAATCCATTTCTGCCAGTTTAACCAATAAAAGCTGCATTTTTGTCCCAGGAACAGGAAACCAGGTCCTGTGCCACCTTGGAACTTGAATGGGCAATGGTAAGCCACCTGATGGACTGGGAGCACTGGGAGGGGATTGCAGAGCCACTGGAGCATGGGGGTTGAGAGGAACCAATCTGATTTATGTCTCAACATATCGTATAGATGCGGTGAAAAATTACTCCAGGGATTGTACATGTGCTGGGAACCCTGTCCTGGAGAGGCATCATGTAACAGCCAATCAGGGGAGAGAAGGCTTCCACGAGCGGCTGTGAGCTAACCGGCCACTGGTTGGTGGGACAGATGCCTGGATGCCCAGGAAAAATATCTGCGAAAAATTCCTGTTAAAAAGTGGTCAGGAAATTGGGCTGTGGGAGGAGCAGTAGCAAATAAAAGCAGTTAACTGTCACATAACAGGAACCATTTTTCATTGAGTTTCTTGGAGGGATCAGGGGCTCATTCAGACAGTCAGCTTGCCCTCCTCCCACCCTCGCCTGTTCCTCTCTGTTGTCCCTCTTCCCTGTCTGCACCCATTCTTCCCTGCTTCATTTCTTCCACAAGGCAGCTCAATCCTGTGACAACCTGGTGCTGCACTGCTTCCCCAGCCTGGTGCTCCACCGTCCCCAACGGAGCAGATGCTGCCTGCACCCGCCCTCGTCTGCTGCCATCAGGATTTCCCCCATTGCCTGCCGTCCCAGCCACGACCTCGTGCTCTCCCACCTTCCCCAGCAGAGCGGAGGCTGCCTGCATGCACCAGCTGCCTCTGCTGTGTTTCCCATATTGCCTGCAGCAACGCAGCCTGCTGCACCAGAACACCTCAGTACCAGTCAATGGCAGCCAGCCCAAAGCCATCAGTGCTGCAGCACTAGCCCACAGCCAGCCCTGCAGCCATGTCACCAAATGCCAGAGACACACAGGTGCTGCTGCTTGGAAATCCGCCCAGCACTCACAAAAGCCACGAGGGCTCCCTGCATGCACACTCCATCTGCCGAGCTGATGCCAACAGAGTGCCAATGTTCTTGTGGTAACGCTGTCCTGTCTTCTGTTTCTCTCTCTGTCTCTCTTCTACCCTCTCTACTCTCTCTTCTAATTCCCCTTCGATAAGAACACTTAGGCTCCTTTATCAATAAACAGTTCTCAGATATAATATTGCCACTTTTGTGCTTCATTTTCATCCAAGAAATTGATCAGAAAGAATGCTCCCCAACTGCCCCTTTTAATACAGGACAGAACAGGGGAAGGGGAAGGAATGGGGGGGGGAATGGGAATGGGAATGGGGAATGGGGAATGGGACCCCTGGGTGTGCTGCAAGCACTGTGGGGAGAGAATGGGGAAGTCACTGAGGGTACCTGGGGCACTTGGATGGGGATTGAGGACCCCTCAGGTACTGGGAAGGGGATGGGGGAGCCCCTGGGATGACTGGGAGAGGAAATGGGGAGCACAGGGTGCCCTGTGTAGCCTCCCCCTGACTCATCACCACCTCCCTTGGGAGGATGGGCAAGCACAGGAGCCATGGAGGGAGCAGCCCCAGTGTCCACCCCAGTGCCTCCCGCTTCCCAGAGTGTCAACAGCTTCTGTTGGAGATTGTCATAGATGTCGCTGGATTCCCACGGTTGCCCGTGTGGCCCCCGCAGCTCCATGTAGTTGCCTGAGGATCCTCCCCGGGGGCTGCCAGGGGATCGGGGAGCCCTGTGGAATAAGGGGATGAGTTAAAGGGAATGGGAGGTCCTGGGGGGTTTGGGTGAAAGGTGTATGATGGCTGGAGGCTGCCCTCACCTTTCCTGGTGCTTCCTGGCAGCTGCAAAGGAAAACTGGAGGGGTGACTTTGGAGTCCCAGGGGCCCCCATCCACCCATGGAAGTCCTGAATCACCAACCAGACCCTGAATTCCCTCCAGGTGACCCCAGTATCCCTGATGCCCCCCAAAAACCCTGAACCGCTCCAGTGCTCTGGACACCCTGAGCGCCCCAGAAGCCCAAACCTGGCAGGGAGGGAGAGCCTCCAAAATTCCTGAAGGATAACCAAAAGAACCCCCAGCATCCTGCAAGACCCTCCAACACCACCCCAAATCCTTGAGGACCATCAGCAAAGGTCCTGAGCACTGATCAGTGCCAAGTCAGAGGCTGTGGGTACTGCCCATCACCCCAATATTCCAGGTGGCCTCCCACCTCCGCAGGGCTCCGTTGTCCCCTTTGTCACCCACCCGTGTTGTTCCACCAGTGCCAGCCCACAGCTACACCCACGAGCAGGACCAGGAACAGGAGCGCCCCACTGACCCCTGCGGCCACTGCTGGGGACACAAGAGACACATCAGGGTCACCTGTCACTCTGGGGGTCCTGCCATCCCACTGACTCTGTGTGACCCCACCTCTGTTCCAGTGTCCCTCGGGTGTCACCTCCAGGGCCAGCTCAGGGCTGAGTGCCCGGAACATGCGGTGCCCATCCTGTCCCCAGCTGGTTGGTGGCCACGCACTGGTAGGTGCCCGAATGTCCCACATCGACGTTCCCAAGCTCCAGGACAGGACCCGGGCCACCTCCTGCCCATTGTGCAGCCAGGTGAAGGTGACAGGGGCTGATCCCACCTGCACCGAGCAGCGCAGGGTCACGGGTCACCTGTGTGCACCTGGTGTGCGGGGACTGGGGGCTGATGGTGGCATTGGCCACGGCACTGTGGGGACACAGACAGGGCTGGCACCAGGCGAGGTGGTTTGGAGGTCGAGTGGATTTGGTCAAGCCCCAGCCTGAATGGTCCGGCTCACCCAGGACGGTGACATTAAGGGGGACACTCTCGCCACGCTGTCACCATCGCTAAACCGGCGTGATAGTGGCCGCTGTCATTGTCCCCAACGTGCTGCAGCTCCAGGCGAGGGCTAGTGCCCGAGAGTGCCCCTGATCCCCCCCGGTGCCAGGTGAAGGACAGGGGACCTGTCCCTGCAGCCACTGCACAGCTCAGCACCAGGCGGTCCCCCAGTGCCACCTGTCCCCCAGGGGGCTGTGCCCACACGAGACTCCTGAGACCGGGACCCCTGCAGGAGGAAGGGACACCAGGGGACAGTGAGAGACACGGGGAAAATCAGTGGGGGGCAGGGGGACCCCAGTGAGGTGGACGAGGCATCAACGTGATGGGAAGGGGCCTGAAAAGGAACCCCAAAGAAGGATGGGAGGTTCAGGAATGGGACACTGTGGAGAGGGATGAGGGGGCCCCAGGAAAAAGGTGGGGATTCAGGGAGGGGATGGTGGGACCTGCGGACTTGGGGGGACCCAGGAAGGGGTGGGGTGGAGCCAGGGATGGGGATGAGACCCAGTGAGGGGTAGGGGACATGAAGCAGGATGGGAGCAGTGATGGGGGGGAAGTGGAAAAAAATTAAATGAAAAATGGGGGTACCCACGAAGGTCTGGGGGACCTGGTGAGGAACCCAGGAAAGGGATGTGGGTCCCCCACAGGGATGGAGGATGCAGGCAGTAATGGGGGCTCCCAGGCAGGGCTGTGAGACCCGGGAGGCTGTGGGGGCTCCCCCTGCCCATCCCTGCACTCACTGCGCACCGTGACGCAGGGAAAGATGGGGGGACACAGGGAGGGACCTGGGGGGGGATGGGAAGACCCGGGAATGGTGTCGGGGAGGGCTGGGGGTCCCCAGGAAGGGCTGGGGATCCCGGGATGGGATCCAGCAAAGGATGGGGGGACACAGGGTGGGGATCCAGGAACGCAGGGAGAGATGGCGGCAGCGACCAGGGAGAGAAAGGAGTCGGGGAGAGCTGGGGGCAACGAGTCAGGGCTGGGGGACCCGGGAATGGTGTCAGGGAGGAATGGAGGGTCCCCAGGCAAGGCTGAGTGTCTCCAACCAGGGGATCCGAGGAGGCTGTGGGGGGCTCCCCGTGCCCATCCCCGCACTCACTGCACACTGGTGACGCAGAGCCGGGCGCTGCTCTTCTGCACAGCCCTGCCCTGGTAGTGCACCTGGCAGCTGTAATTCCCGAGTGGGAGACCCCCACGGCGGCACCAGGAGCTGTGGGACCCCTGCAGGCCCCCCCACCAAGTGCCCATCCTGGTAGAAGAGGTGCAGGAGGGGGCTGGGGACCACAGGGGGCTGGGGGTGCTGAGGCAGCTGAGATTGAGGGGGATCCCTCAATGGGCTCGGGGGGACCCTCCAGCACGGCACCGTGAAGAGCTCAAGGAAGGAGAGGGGAGGGGGATTTGTGACCCCGAGTCCCTGGGGAGGGGCTGTGGGGGTGTCGGGGTGGCGGCTGTGGGGTGCTCACCGTGCACTGTCAGTGTTGTCCGCGCTGACCTGGCCCACGGTGATTGCTCAGAGTTCACCCAGACCCTGCACCAGTAGTCACCGCTGTGGTGCAGCTGCAGAGGGGACAGGGACAGCTCGGTCCCACGGAGGGACATCCTCACTTCCTTGTCCCCATGGTAGAATCGCACCCTGGTGACCGACATGTCCTGCATGGCCCGGCAGCGCAGTGTCACCGTGTCCCCCTCCAGGAGATCCTGCGCCGGCACCTGCAGCACCAGCCGGTCTGTGGGACAAGGGGGTCCTGTCAGACTGTTCTAACGGGGACCCCCCATTGGGTCACACCCAGTGCACCAGGGGTCCCCAGTTCCTCGACTCTACACTGGGATGCTCTGGGATGTCCCCGTGTGCAGGGGACAGGCTCTGGTCACACCAGGGGGTGACCCATGGAGCGGAGCCCACCCAGAGC
>JAJEOU010000636.1:0-26681 GCA_021534815.1 Acrocephalus arundinaceus
GGCTGGGGGACACCTGGGGACACCTGGGGGGGACACCTGGGGGACACCTGGGGCCTGGGGACACCTGGGGGGGGGCTGGGGGACACCTGGGGGGGCACCTGGGGACACCTGGGGGACACCTGGGACACCTGGGGGACACCTGGGGGGGCTGGGGGACACCTGGGGACACCTGGGGACACCTGGGGGGGCTGGGGGCACCTGGGGACACCTGGGGGGGCTGGGAGACACCTGGGGACACCTGGGGGCACCTGGAGACACCTGGGGGCACCTGGGGGGGCTGGGGACACCTGGGATACCTGGGGACACCTGGGGGGGCTGGGGACACCTGGGACACCTGGGGGGGCTGGGGGACACCTGGGACACCTGGGGGGGCTGGGGGACACCTGGGGACACCTGAGGGACACCTGTGACACCGCGGTGGCCCCGCCCAGGTGGCCGAGCAGCTCATTAACCCCTTCGGGGAGGACGACGACGACTTCGAGACCAACACCCTCATCGACCGCAACTTCCAGGTGTGCGGGGGGGTCCCCAGGTGTGCGGGGGGGTCCCCAGGTGTGTGCGGGGCACCCCCAGGTGTGTGTGTGGGGCTCTGACTGATCATCCCAGGTTGCCACACCTGTCCGTGCAGGTGTCCCTGTCAGTGCAGGTGCCCAGGTGACACACACCTGTCCCCCAGGTGTCAGTGCTGTACAGGTGACACACCTGTCCCCAGGTGACACACCTGTCCACAGGTGTCCATGCTGGCCGTGGATGAGCTGTACGGGGAGGTGTCAGTACAGGTGACACACACCTGTCAGTGCAGGTGACACACCTGTCCCCAGGTGACACACACCTGTCAGTACAGGTGACACACACCTGTCCCTAGGTGACACACACCTGTCAGTGTCCCCAGGTGACACACCTGTCCGCAGGTGACACACCTGTCCGCAGGTGTCCATGCTGGCTGTGGATGAGCTGTACGGGGAGGTGTCAGTACAGGTGACACACCTGCCCCCAGGTGACACACCTGTCCCCAGGTGACACACCTGTCAGTGCAGGTGCCCAGGTGACACACCTGTCCCCAGGTGACACACCTGTCCGCAGGTGACACACACCTGTCCCCAGGTGACACACACCTGTCCGCAGGTGTCCATGCTGGCCGTGGATGAGCTGTACGGGGAGGTGTCAGTGCAGGTGACACACCTGTCCCCAGGTGACACACACCTGTCAGTGCAGGTGCCCAGGTGACACACCTGTCTCCAGGTGACACACCTGTCCGCAGGTGACACACACCTGTCCCCAGGTGACACACACCTGTCCGCAGGTGTCCATGCTGGCCGTGGATGAGCTGTACGGGGAGGTGTCAGTACAGGTGACACACCTGTCCCCAGGTGACACACCTGTCAGTGCAGGTGCCCAGGTGACACACCTGTCCCCCGGTGACACACCTGTCCGCAGGTGTCCATGCTGGCCGTGGATGAGCTGTACGGGGAGGTGTCAGTGCAGGTGTCCCTGTGGGTGCCCAGGTGACACACACCTGTCCCCAGGTGACACACCTGTCCGCAGGTGATGAGCTGTACGGGGATGAGCTGTACGGGGAGGTGTCAGTACAGGTGACACACCTGTCCCCAGGTGACACACACCTGTCAGTGCAGGTGCCCAGGTGACACACCTGTCCCAGGTGACACACCTGTCCCCAGGTGTCCATGCTGGCCGTGGATGAGCTGTACGGGGAGGTGTCAGTACAGGTGACACACACCTGTCAGTACAGGTGACACACCTGTCCCCAGGTGACACACCTGTCCGCAGGTGTCCATGCTGGCCGTGGATGAGCTGTACGGGGAGGTGTCAGTACAGGTGACACACACCTGTCCCCAGGTGACACACCTGTCCCCAGGTGTCCATGCTGGCCGTGGATGAGCTGTACGGGGAGGTGCCGGAGCTGCAGCGCGATCGCTACTGGGACGCCCCCAACCCCCGCGCTCCCTACACGGCCGCGGCCGCGCCCCCGCGCCGCCCCGCCTTCCGCGGCTCCGCCTTCGACGTCACGTGAGCGGGGACCCCCCAAAAATCCTGGGGTTCACCCCAAAAAAATCCCGGGATCCCTCCCAAAAAATCCTGGGGTTCACCCCAAAAAATCCCGGGATCCCTCCCAAAAATCCTGGGGTTCACCCCAAAAAATCCCGGGATCCCCCCCAAAAAATCCTGGGGTTCACCCCAAAAAATCCCGGGATCCCTCCCCAAAAAATCCTGGGGTTCACCCCAAAAAATCCCGGGATGCTTCCCAAAAAATCCCGGGATCCCCAGGAACCCCAAACCCTCACACTGGGAACCCCCCCAAAAATCCTGGGGTTCACCCCAAAAAATCCCGGGATCCCTCCCCAAAAAAAACCCGGGGTCTCTCCCAAAAAATCCCGGGGTCTCTCCCAAAAAATCCTGGGGTTCACCCCAAAAAATCCTGGGGTTCACCCCAAAAAATCCTGGGGTTCACCCCAAAAAATCCCGGGATCCCTCCCCAAAAATCCTGGGGTTCACCCCAAAAAAATCCCGGGATCTCCAGGAACCCCAAACCCTCACACTGGGAACCCCCCCAAAAATCCCGGGGTCCCTCCCAAAAAAATCCCGGGATCCCTCACAAAAATTCCCGGGATCTGCCCCCAAAAATTCCAGGAATCCCCCCAAAATTCCGAGATCACCCCAAAAATCCCGGGATCCCTCCCAAAAAAATCCCCCCCCCCCCAAAAAATTTTGGGTTTGGTTTTTGGGGGGTTTCTGGGGTTACTCGGTTTGGGTTTTTGGGGTTTTTTTTGGGGTGACCCGGGTTGGGTTTTTGGGGGGGTTTTGGGTTAGGTTTTGGGGGGGTTTTTGGGGTTACTCGGGCAGGATTTTTGGGGTTTTTTGGGTTGACCCGGGTTGGGTTTTTGGGGTTACTCGGTTTGGGTTTTTGGGGTTTTTTTTGGGGTGACCCGGGTTGGGTTTTTGGGGGGTTTTTGGGGTTACTCCGGGAGGGGGTTTGGGTTTTTTGGGGGGGTTTTGGGTTGGGTTTTTGGGGTTACTCGGGCAGGATTTTTGGGGTTTTTTGGGGTACCTGGGTTGGGTTTTTGGGAGGTTTCTGGGGTTCCCCGGTTGGGTTTTTGGGGTTACTCGGGCAGGATTTTTGGGGTTTTTTGGGGTGACCCGGGTTGGGTTTTTGGGGGCGTTTCTGGGGTTCCCCGGGTTTGGTTTTGTGGGTGTTTTTGGGGTTACTCGGGCAGGATTTTTGGGGTTTTTTTGGGGTGACCCGGGTTGGGTTTTTGGGGGCGTTTCTGGGGTTACCCGGGTTGGGTTTGGGAGGGTTTTGGGTTGGATTTTGGGAGGTTTTTGGGGTTACTCGGGCAGGATTTTTGGGGTTTTTTGGGGTGACCCGGGTTGGGTTTTTGGGGGGGGTTTCTGGGGTTCCCCGGTTGGGTTTTTGGGGTTACTCCGGGAGGGGGTTTGGGTTTTTTGGGGGGTTTTGGGGATTTTTGGTTTTTTTTGAGGTGACCTGGGTTGGGTTTTTGGGGAGGTTTCTGGGGTTACCCGGGTTGGGTTTTTGGGGTTTTTTTGGGGTGATCCGGGTTTTGGGGGGGTTTTGAGGATTTTGGGGGGTTTCTGGTATGTTTTTTTGGGGTTTTTTTGGGGTGACCCCCTCTGCCCCACAGCCTGGCCAAGGAGGAGATGCAGTTCCAGCCTCTGGAGGAGCTCGGGGACCCCCTGGAGGACCCCCTGGACCCCCTGGACCCCTCCCCGCTGTCGCTGTCCCCGCAGCGCCGCCAGAGCGGCTCCGAGGGCGGGGGCGGCCCCGAGGCCCCCCCGGGGAACGGGGACCCCCAGGAGCGGCGGCGGCTGCACCCCGAGAACGCCGTGTGAGGGGGGCTGAAAAATCCCAAACCGACCCCAATAAACACCCAAAAAACCCGAGAATTTACGGGAAAATTGGGGAGGGGGGACCCCAATCCCGGCCGGGGTGAGGGGGGGGATTTACCTGGGGGGGGGAATCCCAAAAATTCGCCCAGGGGTGGGGAGGGGGAGGAGGGAAAAGAGCCCGGAAATTCCACACCCAAAATTCTGCACACCCAAAATCTCACACCCCAAATCTCACACAAAATCCCTCATCCAAAAACTCAGACCCAAAACTCCTCATCCAAAATCTCACCTCTGGAATCTCACACCCAAAATTCCACCTCCGAAATTCCACACCCAAAATCCCACACCCCAAAATCCCACACCCCAAATCTCACACACAAAATCCCTCATCCAAAAACTCAGACCCAAAATCCTGTGCCCAAAATTTGAAACCCCAAATCTCACACCCCAAATCTCACACAAAATCCCTCATCCAAAAACTCAGACCCAAAATCTCACATCCAAAATTCCGCACCCAAAATCCCTCATCCAAAATCTCACCCAAAATCCAACATCCGAAATCTCACATCCAAAATCCCGACTCACAGCAAAACTTTTATGGGCTCGAGCGGCTGAGAACAGCAGGGTCCAAACTCCCCAAAAACCCCAAACACCCCAAACAACCCCAAACACCCCAAAACCCCAAACACCCCAAAAAACTCCAAACAACCCCAAAAATCCCAAACAACCCCCAAAACCCCAACTGAGGCCCCAGGGGTGACCCCAAACCCCCGGGAGTGACCCCAAATCCCTGGGGACTTTTACCCCCACAACCCGGGGGGGTTCCCCATAACCCGGGGGTGCTCTGGGGGGGTTCCCCATAACCTGGGGATCCCTCGGGGGGGATCCCCACAACCCGGGGGGGCTCCCCATTATCCAGGGATCCCCCTGGGGGTGGTTCCCCATAACCCGGGGGTCCTCCAGGGGGGCTCCCCGTGACCCAAAGCATCCCTGGGGGGTTCCCCATGACCCGGGTGGCCCCCACGGGGGGACCCCCATAACCTGAGGATCCCCCGGGGGGCTCCCCCATAAGCCGGAGGGTCTCCAGGGGGGTTCCCCATAACCCGGGGGTGCTCTGGGGGGGTTCCCCATAACCCGGGGGGGCTCCCCATTATCCAGGGATCCCCAGGGGGGTTCCCCATAACCCAGGGGGGTTCTCGGGGGGGTTCCCCATGACTCGGGCGGGTCCCCCACAACCCGGGGGTGCCCCCCAAGCCCCGGGTCACCCCCCGGGGGGGTTCCCCATAACCTGGGGGGGTTCCCCATAACCCAGGAGGGTCCCCCACAACCCGGGGGTGCCCCCCAAGCCCCCCGGGGTTCCCCCCCCTCATCCGCCGCCGTCCCCGCCGATCTCGGCCTCGCTGAGCACCACCGGCCGGAGCCTCTCCCGGTGCAGGCGCTCGTTCCGTTCCGAGCGGAGCTCCCGCCGGTCCAGGCGCCGCAGCGGCTCCGGGAGGTGCCCGAACTCCTCCTCGTTGATGTCGCAATCCTTGAGCGCCTCCTCCAGCATCCACCAGCGCCCCAAAAACCCCACATCCAACAGCTCCCCGAGCTCCCAGAAGCGCGGCCGGAGGTGCGGGCACCGAGCCGAGTACAGGGCGGGATCGCTGCCGTGCGGGTCCGCAGCGGCCACGGCCAAAATCCCCAAATTTCGGACGCGGATCCGGCCCAGCTCCCGCAGCCGCAGCAGCCGCAGCACCCGGCGCTCGGCCCGGGGGCTCCGGGAGCTCGGCGGGAGCTGCCCCAGCGCCGCCGCCGCCGCTACGGCCGCGTTCTCCAACGAGTCCCGGTCCGGGACGGAACGGGCCAGCCCCGAGCCCAGCGCCAGCGCGGACAGCGCGGTCAGAGCGGCCCCGGGACGGCGGCGAGCACCGGCGGCGGCTTCGCGGATGGAGCTGGAGTAATCGTGGAGGAGAGCGCGGCACCAGCGGCCTGAGGGGAACGGGAATGGGAATGGGGGGTCAGGGGGGGTCCCGGGAATGGGGGTCAGGGGGTCAGGGGAGTCCCGGGGAACCGGGAATGGGGGTCAGGGGAACCGGGAATGGGGGTCAGGGGGTCAGGGGAACCGGGAATGGGGGTCAGGGGGTCAGGGGGTCAGGGGAGTCCCGGGAACCGGGAATGGGGGTCAGGGGGTCAGGGGAACCGGGAACCGGGAATGGGGGTCAGGGGGTCAGGGGAACCGGGAACCGGGAATGGGGGTCAGGGGGGGTCCCGGGAATGGGGGTCAGGGGGTCAGGGGGGTCAGGGGAACCGGGAATGGGGGTCAGGGGAACCGGGAATGGGGGTCAGGGGGTCAGGGGGAGTCCCGGGGACCGGGAATGGGGGTCAGGGGAACCGGGAACCGGGAATGGGGGGAACGGGGGGTCAGGGGGAGTCCCGGGGAACCGGGAATGGGGGTCAGGGGTCAGGGGAACCGGGAATGGGGGTCAGGGGAACCGGGAACCGGGAATGGGGGTCAGGGGGTTCAGGGAGAGCCCCGGGGAACCGGGAATGGGGGTCAGGGGGTCAGGGGAACCGGGAACCGGGAATGGGGGTCAGGGAGGTCAGGGAGAGCCCCGGGGAAAGGGGAACCGGGAATGGGGAACGGGGAGAATCAGAGCCCCGGGGGACCGGGAATCGGGGGAACGGGGGGGTCAGGGAGAGCCCCGGGGAACCGGGAACGGGAGAGCCCCGGGGAACGGGGAAGTGTCAGGGAGACCCTTGGGGAATGGGGAGAACGGGGGGTCAGGGGGAGTCCCGGGGACCGGGAATGGGGGTCAGGGGGGGTCAGGGAACCGGGAATGGGGGTCAGGGGAACCGGGAACGGGAGAGCTCTGGAGAACCGGGAATGGGGGTCAGGGGGGTCAGGGAGACCCCCGGGGAACCGGGAACGGGAGAGCCCCGGGGAAAGGGGAACCGGGAATGGGAATGGGGGTCAGGGGAACCGGGAATCGGGAATGGGGGTCAGGGGGAATCCCGGGAACCGGGAACGGGAGAGCTCCGGGGAAAGGGGAACAGGGAACTGGGGGGGAACGGGGGGTCAGGGAGAGCCCCGAGGAACGGGGGGGAACGGGGGGGCGTCAGGGGAACCGGGAATGGAGGGTCAGGGGGGGTCAGGGAGAGCCCCGGGAAAAGGGGGGGTTCCCCTGGGGGGTGCGGGGAGGTCCCTCAAAGGTCACGGTTTGGGACAGGGTGGGAGAAGGGGAAGGGCTGGGGACCCCCCGGGATTATGGGGACCCCGCTTGGATTATGGGGACCCCCTCAGGTTATGGGGACCCCCTCAGGTTATGGGGACCCCCTCAGGTTATGGGGAACCCCCCAGGTTATGGGGTACCCCTCCAGTTTATGGGGGACTCCCCAGGACCCTCCCAGATTATGAGGACACCCCCCAGACCTGCCCTGGATTCTGGGGACCCCCCCAGGTTATGGGGAACCCCCCCGAACCCCTTTGGCTTTTGGGGACCCCCCCAGACCCCCTGTAAGTTATGGGGACCCCCCGAACCCCCTCTGGGTTTTGGGGACCCCCCCAGACCCCTCTTGGGTTATGGGGACCCCCCGAACCCCCTTTGGGTTATCGGGACCCCCCCAGGTTATGGGGACACCCCGAACCCCCTTTGGGTTTTGGGGACCCCCCCAGACCCCCTGTAAGTTATGGGGACCCCCGAACCCCCTCTGGGTTTTGGGGACCCCCCCAGACCCCTCTTGGTTTATGGGGACCCCCCGAACCCCCTCTCGGTAGAAGTTTGGGCCCCCCCGGGATAAAAGGGAGGTTTTGGGGACCCCCAGACCCCCCTGGACCCCCCCAGACCCCCCCGGGCCTTCCCGGGGCCCCGAATCGCCCTCAACGGCCCCCCCCCCCCCCCGCACCGGAGCTCCTCACGGCGCCGTCCCCGCAAGGTCCCGGTCCCCCCCCGCCCTGAGAGCCTCCGGGACCCCCTCACCGAGCCGCGTGTCCCCCAGGCGCCCCCAGAGGCCGCGGCTGGCCCCGCCCGCCGCCGCCGCCGCCGCCGCCATCACCGGAGCGGCTCCGCTGCGGGAACCCGCGGGGGACGGAACCAAAGCGGCGGGGCCGCGGGGGCGGGTGGGGACACGGGCAGGGTGACACACGGGGTGGGCGGGGACACGGGCAGGGTGACACACGGGGTGGGCGGAACCATCGCGGTGCGCGGGGGGGGGAGGAGGGCGGAACCATCGCGGTGAGGGGGCGGAGCTGCGCATGCGCGGAGCGGCCCCGCCCCGTTCAAACAGAGCGCGCGGGAGAGCCCCGGGAGAACGGGAAAAATGGTAAAAAACGGGAAAAATGAGGAAAAACGAGCCTCAAAAACGGGCAGGGAGGGAGGGGAGGTGGTACCGGTAACGGGCAGGGCGGGATTAACGCGGTCCCAGCGGGGGTTCCCGAGTCACCCCCTCAGGCCTCTGTGCCCCCCTCAGACCCCAAATCCAAATTTTAATCCCAAAAAACCCTCGGGGCGCCCCTCAGACCCCAAATCCCGGATTTTAACCCCCCAAAAAAACTTTGGGGAGACCCTCAGACCCCAAATCCAAATTTTAATCCCAAAAAACCCTCGGGGAGCCCCTCAGCCCCCAAATCCAAATTTTAACCCCAAAAAAACTTTGGGGAGACCCTCAGACCCCAAATCCAAATTTTAACCCCAAAAAAACCTCGGGGAGCCCCTCAGACCCCAAATCCAAATTTTAACCCCAAAAAAACCTCGGGGAGCCCCTCAGTCCCGCCCTGGTGCTGTGGGACCCCCCCCGGTGCTCCCCTGTCCCTGTCACCCCTCAGCCATTGTCCCTCAATTCCATTTTCCATCTCCCTGTGGGAATGGAAATCCCGGGAAATCCCGGCCCGGTTTTATCCCATTGTCCCTCAATTCCATTTTCCATCTCCCTGTGGGAATGGAAATCCCGGGAAATCCCGGCCCGGATTTATCCCATTGTCCCTCAATTCCAGCTCCCATTTTCCATCTCCATCTCCGGGAATGTCCCGGGAAATCCCGGCCCGGTTTTACTGCAGGAGGCAGCGCTGGAAAACGCTGCCCTCATCCCCGTTATTTCTCCATTCCCATTCCTTTCCCCATTCCTTTCTCCATTCCCACTCCTTTCTCCATTCCCACTCCTTTCTCCATTCCCATTCCTTTCCCCATTCCCACTCCTTTCTCCATTCCCATTCCTTTCCCCATTCCCACTCCTTTCTCCATTCCTTTCCCCATTCCCACTCCTTTCCCCATTCCCATTCCTTTCCCCATTCCCATTCCTTTCTCCATTCCCATTCCTTTCCCCATTCCCACTCCTTTCTCCATTCCTTTCCCCATTCCCACTCCTTTCCCCATTCCCATTCCTTTCCCCATTCCCACTCCTTTCTCCATTCCCATTCCTTTCCCCATTCCCATTCCTTTCTCCATTCCCATTCCTTTCCCCATTCCCACTCCTTTCCCCATTCCCATTCCTTTCCCCATTCCCACTCCTTTCTCCATTCCCACTCCTTTCTCCATTCCCATTTCTTTATCCATTCCCACTCCTTTCTCCATTCCCATTTCTTTATCCATTCCCATTCCTTTCCCCATTCCCACTCCTTTCTCCATTCCTTTCCCCATTCCCATTCCTTTCCCCATTCCCATTCCTTTCCCCATTCCCATTCCTTTCTCCATTCCCACTCCTTTCTCCATTCCCACTCCTTTCCCCATTCCCATTCCTTTCCCCATTCCCATTCCTTTCTCCATTCCCATTCCTTTCCCCATTCCCATTCCTTTCCCCATTCCCACTCCTTTCTCCATTCCTTTCCCCATTCCCATTCCTTTCCCCATTCCCATTCCTTTCTCCATTCCCATTCCTTTCCCCATTCCCACTCCTTTCTCCATTCCCATTCCTTTCTCCATTCCCACTCCTTTCCCCATTCCCATTCCTTTCCCCATTCCCATTTCTTTATCCATCCCCTTTATTTCTCTCTTTAATTCTCTGTTATTTCCCTGTTCCCATTCCTTTCTCCATCCCCATTATTTCCCTGTCCCCATTCCTTTCTCCATTCTGTTATTTGCCTATTCCTACTCCTTCCATTCCCCGTGATTTCCCCATTCCCATTCCTTTCTCCATCCCTGTTATTTCCCTGTTTCTATTCCTTTTTCCATTCCCCTTTATTTCTCCATTCCCATTTCTTTTTGCATCCCCCATTATTTCCTCATCCCCATTATTTCCCTGTTCCTATTTCTTTCTCCAATCCCATGATTTCTCCATGATTTCCCCATGATTTCCCCGTTATTCCCCATTATTCCCCCGTGATTTTTCCATGATTTCCCCATGATTTTTCCATGATTTTTCCATGATTTTTCCATGATTTCCCCATGATTCCCCATTATTCCCCATGATTTCCTCATGATTTCCCCATGATTTCCCCATGATTTTTCCATTATTTCCCCGTGATTTTTCCATGATTTCCCCATGATTTCCCCATGATTTTCCATGATTTCCCCATGATTTTTCCATGATTTCCCCATGATTTTTCCATGATTTCCCCGTGATTTCCCCATGATTTCCCCATGATTTCCCCATGATTTCCCCGTGATTTCCCCATTATTCCCCCATGATTCCCCCGTGATTTCCCCATGATTTCCCCATGATTTCCCCATGATTCCCCATGATTTCCCCATGATTTCCCCATTATTCCCCGTGATTTCCCCGTGATTCCCCCATGATTTCCCCATGATTTCCCCATGATTCCCCCGTGATTCCCCCATGATTCCCCCATGATTCCCCCATGATTCCCCCATGATTCCCCCATGATTTCCCCATGATTTCCCCGTTATTTCCCCATGATTTCCCCATGATTTCCCCATGATTTCCCCATGATTTCCCCATGATTTCCCCATGATTTCCCCGTGATTCCCCCATGATTTCCCCATGATTTCCCCATGATTTCCCCATGATTCCCCCGTGATTTCCCCGTGTTTTCCCCCCCAGGAGTGCGTGGGTTTCCCCCCGGTGGAGGAGGTGGAGGAGCTGAGCCAGGAGCTGCTGCGGCAGCTGAACTCGGGCTGTGCTGAGGAGATGCTGCGCCGGGGCCTGGACTGCAGGGAGAGGCTGGACAGGCGGCTGCTGGACACACAGCGCAGGGCCTGTGCCCTGGCTGAGGGTGAGTGACCCAAAACAGCCCGAAATGCACCCCAAAATACCTGAAATGCACCCCAAAATACCTGAACTGCACCCCAAAATACCCGAAATGCACCCCAAAATACCCAAACTGTGCCCCGGGGCCTGGCCTGCAGGGAGAGCCTGGACACAGAGCGCAGGGCCTGTGCCCTGGCTGAGGGTGAGTGACCCCTAAATACCCGAAATGCACCCCAAAATACCCAAAATGCACCCCAAAACAGCCCCAAACCAGCCCAAACTGCACCCCAAACTGACCTCCCAAACAGCCCCAAACTGCGCCCCAAAATACCCAAACTGCACCCCAAAATACCCAAACTGCACCCCAAAATACCCAAACTGCGCCCCAAAATACCTGAACTGCACCCCAAAATACCCAAACTGCACCCCAAAATACCTGAACTGTGCCCCAAAATACCCAAACTGCGCCCCAAAATACCCAAACTGCGCCCCAAAATACCCAAACTGTGCCCCGGGGCCTGGACTGCAGGGAGAGCCTGGACACACAGCGCAGGGCCTGTGCCCTGGCTGAGGGTGAGTGACCCAAAACAGCCCGAAATGCACCCCAAAATACCCGAAATGCACCCCAAAACAGCCCCAAACCAGCCCAAACTGCACCCCAAACTGACCTCCCAAACAGCCCCAAACTGCACCCCAAAATACCCAAACTGACCCCCCAAAACAGCCCAAAATACCCAAACTGTGCCCCAAAATACCCAAACTGACCCCCCAAAACAGCCCAAACTGCACCCCAAACTGACCTAAACTGATCCCCAAAACTGACCCAAACTGACCCCCCAAAACAGCCCAAAATGCCCAAACTGCGCCCCAAAATACCCGAAATGCACCCCAAAATACCCAAACTGCACCCCAAAATACCCAAACTGTGCCCCAAAATACCCAAACTGCGCCCCAAAATACCCGAAATGCACCCCAAAATACCTGAACTGCACCCCAAAATACCCGAAATGCACCCCAAAATACCTGAACTGTGCCCCAAAATACCCAAACTGCGCCCCAAAATCCCCAAACTGTGCCCCGGGGCCTGGCCTGCCGGGAGCTGCTGGACACAGAGCGCAGGGCCTGTGCCCTGGCTGAGGGTGAGTGACCCCAAATGCACCCCAAAATACCTGAAATGCACCCCAAAACAGCCCCAAACCAGCCCAAACTGCACCCCAAACTGACCTCCCAAACAGCCCCAAACTGCACCCCAAAATACCCAAACTGCACCCCAAAATACCCAAACTGCACCCCAAAATACCCAAACTGCGCCCCAAAATACCTGAACTGCACCCCAAAATACCCGAACTGCACCCCAAAATACCCAAACTGCACCCCAAAATACCCAAACTGCACCCCAAAATACCCAAACTGCACCCCAAAATACCCAAACTGTGCCCCAAAATACCCAAACTGCACCCCAAAATATCCGAAATGCACCCCAAAATACCCAAACTGCACCCCAAAATACCCAAACTGACCCCAAAATACCCAAACTGTGCCCCAAAATACCCAAACTGTGCCCCAAAATACCCAAACTGTGCCCCAAAATACCTGAACTGCACCCAAAATACCTGAACTGCACCCAAAATACCCAAACTGCACCCAAAATACCCAAACTGTGCCCCAAAATGCCCAAACTGCGCCCCAAAATACCTGAACTGCACCCCAAAATACCTGAACTGCACCCAAAATACCTGAACTGCACCCCAAAATACCTGAACTGCACCCAAAATACCTGAACTGCACCCCAAAATCCCCAAACTGTGCCCCAAAATACCCAAACTGCACCCCAAAATACCTGAACTGCACCCCAAAATACCCAAACTGCACCCCAAAATACCCAAACTGCACCCCAAAATACCCAAACTGACCCCAGAATACCCAAACTGTGCCCCAAAATACCCGAAATGCACCCCAAAATACCCGAAATGCACCCCAAAATACCCGAAATGCACCCCCAAAATACCTGAACTGCACCCCAAAATACCTGAACTGTGCCCCAAAATACCCAAACTGCGCCCCAAAATCCCCAAACTGTGCCCCGGGGCCTGGACTGCCGGGAGCTGCTGGACACAGAGCGCAGGGCCTGTGCCCTGGCTGAGGGTGAGTGACCCCAAATGCACCCCAAAATACCTGAACTGTGCCCCAAAATACCTGAACTGCACCCAAAATACCCGAAATGCACCCCCAAAATACCTGAACTGCGCCCCAAAATACCCGAAATGCACCCCAAAATACCCAAACTGCACCCAAAATACCTGAACTGCACCCCAAAATACCCGAAATGCACCCCAAAATACCCAAACTGTGCCCCAAAATACCTGAACTGCACCCCAAAATACCCGAAATGCACCCCAAAATACCCAAACTGTGCCCCAAAATACCTGAACTGCACCCAAAATACCCAAACTGCACCCCAAACTGACTCAAACTGACCCCAAAATACCCGAACTATGCCCCAAAATACCCGAAATGCACCCCAAAATATCCGAAATGCACCCCAAACAGCCCAAACTGACTCCCAAAATGCCCAAACTGCACCCCAAAATGCCCAAACTGCACCCCAAAATGCCCAAACTGCACCCCAAAATACCCAAACTGCGCCCCAAAACAGCCCCAAAACGCCTGAACTGCATCCCAAAACAGCCCTGGGAGGCCCCAGCTGCGGCCCCAAACAGCCCAAACTGACCCCAAAACATCCCCACTACACCCAAAACAGCCCCCACTGATGCCCAAACACCCCAAAAACTTTGGGGCTGTACCCTAAAACAGCCCCAAAGACCCCCAAAACATCCGCACTGCACCCCCAGACCCCTCATATTGCCCCCATAACCCCTGTACTGCCCCCCAGACCCCCCAAATCACCCCCCAGACCCCCGGTGCTGCCCCAGCTGCCCCCCCAGCTGCCCCTGGTGTCCCCCCAGATCTGTCCCAGGCCGAGGCCGGGCTGTGCCAGCGCCTGGCCCGAGCTCAGGCCGACGTCCAGCGGCTGCAGGACCGAG
Organism: Acrocephalus arundinaceus; assembly: GCA_021534815.1. Lineage (NCBI taxonomy): Eukaryota > Metazoa > Chordata > Aves > Passeriformes > Sylviidae > Acrocephalus > Acrocephalus arundinaceus. The sequence continues at coordinate 14,031 of JAJEOU010000636.1, forward strand.
GGCAGGAACTGGACACGGAGCTGGAGCGAGCCCAGAGCGCCCTGAGCAGCTCCAGGGACAGATCCCAATATCCTGGGGGGCTCCTGTGGGGTTTGGGGAAAGGATTTGGGGTCTGGGGAGGATTTTTGGGTGCTTTGTTTGCCTTGACCCCCTCACGGAGCTGGAACAGGCCCAGAGCGCCCTGAGCAGCTCCAGGGACAGATCCCAAAATCCTGGGGGGCTCCTGTGGGGTTTGGGGGGCTCTGGGGAAAGGATTTGGGGTCTGGGGGGGTTTGGGGGGCTCTGGGGAAAGGATTTGGGCTCCTTTGGGGTCTGAGGGGGTTTGGGGGGCTCTGGGGAAAGGATTTGGGGTCTGAGGGGGTTTGGGGGGCTCTGGGGAAAGGATTGGGGTCTGAGGGGGTTTGGGGGGCTCTGGGGAAAGGATTTGGGGTCCTTTGGGGTCTGAGGGGGTTTGGGGGGCTCTGGGGAAAGGATTTGGGGTCCTTTGGGGTCTGAGGGGGATTTTTGGGTGCTTTGTTTGCCTTGACCCCCCCACGGAGCTGGAACAGGCCCAGAGCGCCCTGAGCATCTCCAGGGACAGATCCCAAAATCCTGAGGGGGTTTGGGGGGCTCTGGGGAAAGGATTTGGGGTCTGAGGGGGTTTGGGGGGCTCTGGGGAAAGGATTTGGGGTCTGAGGGGGTTTGGGGGGCTCTGGAGAAAGGATTTGGGGTCTGAGGGGGTTTGGGGGGCTCTGGGGAGAGGATTTGGGGTCCTTTGGGGATTTGGGTGCTTTGTTTGCCTTGACCCCCCCACGGAGCTGCGCCGGGCCAAGGAGGAGCTGCAGGAGCAGCTGAGGCAGCTGGAGAGGGAGCAGGAGGAGGAGGAGGAGGAGCAGAGCCTTCCTCCCGACGTGTGAGTGGGCACGGGGACCCCCCAGAGGCACCCCTGGGACCCCCCCAGGGTGTTTGGTGGGACCCCAAACTCTGCTGCCCCCTCCCCAGGTACTTGGCCCAGCTGTACTACGAGATCAGCAGGATTGACTGGGACTACAGCGCCGAGCCGGGGCGCATCCGCGGCAGTGAGTGACCAAAACGCCCCAAAACACCCCAAAATCACCCTAAAACACCCCAAAATCACCCCAAAACAACCCAAAACACCCCAAAATCACCCCAAAACACCCCAAAATACCCCAAAAACACCCCAAAACACCCCAAAACATCCCAAACACCCCAAAACACCCCAAAATCACCCTAAAACAGCCCAAAATACCCCAAAATCACCCCAAAACACCCCAAAATCACCCCAAAACATCCCAAAACACCCCAAAATCACCCTAAAATCACCCTAAAACACCCCAAAATCACCCTAAAACACCCTAAAACACCCCAAAATCACCCCAAAACACCCCAAAACACCCCAAAATCACCCCAAAATCACCCTAAAACACCCCAAAATCACCCCAAAACACCCCAAAACACCCCAAAATCACCCTAAAATACCCAGAATCACCCCAAAATCACCCCAAAACCACCCTAAAACACCCCAAAACCACCCCAAAATCACCCCAAAACACCCCAAAACACCCCAAAATCACCCTAAAATACCCAAAATCACCCCAAAATCACCCCAAAATCACCCCAAAACACCCCAAAATCACCCTAAAACACCCCAAAATCACCCCAAAACAACCCAAAACACCCCAAAACACCCCAAAATCACCCCAAATCACCCCAAAATCACCCGAAACCACCCCAAAATCACCCCAAAACAACCCAAAACACCCCAAAACACCCCAAAATCACCCCAAATCACCCCAAAATCACCCTAAAAACACCCCAAAATCACCCCAAACACCCCAAAATCACCCTAAAACACCCAAAAACACCCCAAAATCACCCTAAAACACCCCAAAATACCCCAAAATCACCCTAAAACACCCCAAAATCACCCTAAAACACCCCAAAATCACCCCAAAACATCCCAAAATCACCCCAAAATATCCCAAAATCACCCCAAAACACCCCAAATCACCCTAAAACACCCAAAATCACCCTAAAACACCCAAAATCACCCCAAAACACCCCAAAATCACCCTAAAACACCCCAAAATCACCCTAAAACACCCCAAAATCACCCTAAAACACCCAAAATCACCCCAAAACACCCCAAAATCACCCTAAAACACCCAGAATCACCCCAAAACACCCCAAAATCACCCCAAAACACCCCCAAATCACCCTAAAATACCCAGAATCACCCCCAAACACCCCAAAATCACCCTAAAACACCCCAAAACACCCCAAAACACCCCAAAATCACCCCAAAACATCCCCAAAATACCCCAAAATCACCCCAAAACCACCCAGAAACACCCCAAAATCACCCCAAAACACCCCAAAACACCCCAAAATCACCCCAAAACACCCCAAAATCACCCTAAAATACCCAGAATCACCCAAAACACCCCAAAATCACCCTAAAATACCCAGAATCACCCCAAAACACCCCAAAATCACCCTAAAACACCCTAAAAACACCCCAAAATCACCCCAAAACATCCCAAAACACCCCAAAATCACCCTAAAACACCCCAAAACACCCCAAAACACCCTAAAACACCCCAAAATCACCCTAAACCACCCTAAAACACCCCAAAATCACCCCAAAATCACCCCAAAATCACCCTAAAACACCCCAAAACCACCCAGAATCGCCCCAAAACACCCCAGAAACACCCAGAACCCCCCAAACCATCCCAGAATCATCTCAAGACTCCCCCAGAACACCCCCAAAACACCCCAAAATCACCCCAAAACACCCCAAAACCACCCTAAAACACCCCAGAACACCCCAAAATCACCCCAAATCCACCCCCAACCCCCCCAAACCAACCTAAAACTACCCCAAAACTCCCCAAAACCACTCAAAAGATCCCAACCCCCCCAACACCCCAAATCCCCCAAAAACCAACCTAAAACCACCCCAAAAATCCCCCAAAACACCCCAAAACTCCCTAAAATCACCCCAAACTTCCAAACTCCCCCAAATCCCCCAAACCCCCAAAAGCCAACCTAAAACCACCCCAAAACATCCCCAAAAAACACCCCCTAAACACCCCAAAGCTCCTCCAAATCACCCCAAAGCTCCCCAAAACACTCCCAAACCACCCCAAAACTCCCTAAAATCACCCCAAAACTCCCCAAAAACTCCCCAAACCCCTCTGGGCTCCCTCCCCAGCCCCTGACCCCCCCAAAAGCCAACCTAAAACCACCCCAAAACTTCCAAAACCCCAAAACTCCCCCAAACTCCCCAAATCACCCCAAAACTCCCAAAGAACACCCAAACCACCCTAAAACCACCCCAAAATACCCCCAAAACTCCCTAAAACCACCCCAAATCCCCCAAAACCCAACCTAAAACCACCCCAAAACTCCCTAAAACCACCCCAAACCACCCCAAAACCCAACCTAAAACCACCCCAAAACTCCCTAAAACCACCCCAAAACCCCCCAAAAGCCAACCTAAAACCACCCCGAAAATCCCCCAAAACACCCCAAAACTCCCTAAAATCACCCGAAACCCCCAAAACTCCCCCAGAATCCCCCAAACCCCCAAAAGCCAACCTAAAACCACCCCAAAACATCCCCAAAAAACACCCCCTTAAACACCCCAAAGCTCCTCCAAATCACCCCAAAGCTCCCCAAAACACTCCCAAACCACCCCAAAACTCCCTAAAATCACCCCAAAACTCCCCAAAAAATTCCCCCAACCCTCCCCAAACCCCTCTGGGCCCCTTCCCCAGCCCCTGACCCCCCCAAAAGCCAACCTAAAACCACCCCAAAACTTAAAAAAAAACCCCTGAAAAACACCCCTAAACTCCCCAAATCACCCCCAAAACTCCCAAAAAACCACCCTAAAATCACCCCCAAACCACCTCAATCCACACCTAAAACCACCCCAAAACACCCCCAAACCACCCCAAAACTCCCTAAAACCACCCCAAAACCCCCCAAAAGCCAACCTAAAACCACCCCAAAACTCCCCCAAACCACCCCAAACCTCCCCAAAACCCAACCTAAAACCACCACAAAACTTCCCAAAACCACCCCAAAACTCCCCCAAAACTCCCTAAAACCACCCCAAAACTCCCCAAAACCACCCCAAAACTCCCTAAAACCACCCCAAAACTCCCCAAAACCACCCCAAAACTCCCTAAAACCACCCCAAAACCCCCAAAAGCCAACCTAAAACCACCCCAAAACTTCCAAAAAAAACCTGAAAAACACCCTAAAATCACCCCCAAACCACCTCAATCCACACCTAAAACCACCCCAAAACTCCCAAAGAACACCCCAAACCACCCTAAAACTCCCTAAAACCACCCCAAATCCCCCCAAAAGCCAACCTAAAACCACCCCAAAACTCCCCAAAACCTCCCCAAAACTCCCTAAAACCACCCCAAATCCCCCCAAAAGCCAACCTAAAACCACCCCAAAACTCCCCAAAACCTCCCCAAAACTCCCTAAAACCACCCCAAAACCACCCCAAAACTCCCTAAAACCACCCCAAAATTCCCCCAAACCACCCCAAAACCACCCCAAACCTCCCCCAAACCACCCCAAAACCCCCAAACCACCCCAAACCTCCCCAAAAACTCCCCAACGCCCCCAAACCCCTCTGGGCCCCCTCCCCAGCCCTGACCCCCCCATTTTTTGCCCCCCCAGTTCACTACGGCCCCGAGATCGCCGTGCCCCTGGAGCTGGCCCGGGAGCAGCACTCGGGCACCTTCGTCAGTGATTTCCTGTGGGGCCTGGTGCCCACCCAGTGGGGACCCCGCAGGGCCCCCCCAGAGCCCCCCCGGGAGCCCCCGGCGCCCTGAGAGCCCCAAAACGGGACCCCCACCCCACTGAAGTAAAAAATGGGGTTTGTTGTGGCAGCCACGGCCTCGGGGAATGGTAAAAACCACAAAATTTCCTCAAAATCCTGGGGAAATCAAAATCCAATTCCTGGGATTTTGGGGAAATTCTGGGAAATCCAAAATCTGGGGAAATCAAAATCCAACCCTGGGATTTTGGGGAAATTCTGGGAAATCCAAAATCTGGGGAATCAAAATCCAATTCCTGGGATTTTGGGGAAATTCTGGGAAATCCAAAATCTGGGGAAATCAAAATCCAATTCCTGGGATTTTGGGGAAATTCTGGGAAATCCAAAATCTGGGGAAATCAAAATCCAATTCCTGGGATTTTGGGGAAATTCTGGGAAATCCAAAATCTGGGGAAATCAAAATCCAATTCCTGGATTTTGGGGAAATTCTGGGAAATCCAAAATCTGGGGAAATCAAAATCCAATTCCTGGATTTTGGGGAAATTCTGGGAAATCCAAAATCTGGGGAAATCAAAATCCAATTCCTGGATTTTGGGGAAATTCTGGGAAATCCAAAATCTGGGGAAATCAAAAATCCAATTCCAGGATTTTCCCCAAAATCTGGGGAAATTAAAATCCAATCCCAGGATTTTCCCTAAAATCCAATCCCAGGATTTCCCCTAAAATCCAATCCTGGGATTTCCCCCAAAATCTGGGGAAATTAAAATCCAATCCCAGGATTTTCCCTAAAATCCAATCCCAGGATTTTCCCCAAATTTGGGGAAATCAAAATCCAACCCCAGGATTTTGGGTAAATCCTGAGAAATCCAAAATCTAGGGAAATCAAAAATCCAATTCCAGGATTTCCCCAAAATCCGAGGAAATCAAAATCCAATCCCAGAATTTCCCCCAAATCCAGTTTTAGGATTCCCCCAAATCCAATTTTAGGATTTCCCCAAATCCAATCCCAGAATTTCCCCAAATCCAATCCCAGAATTTCCCCAAATCCAATCCCAGAATTTCCCCAAATCCAACCCCAGAATTCCCCCAAATCCAATTTTAGGATTTCCCCAAATCCAATCCCAGAATTTCCCCAAATCCAATCCCAGAATTTCCCCAAATCCAACCCCAGAATTCCCCCAAATCCAATTTTAGGATTTCCCCAAATCCAATTTTAGGATTCCCCCAAAATCCAATTTAGATTCCCCAATCCAATTTTAGGATTCCCCAAATCCAATTTAGGATTCCCCCAAAATCCAATTTTAGGATTCCCCAAATCCAATTTTAGGATTCCCCAAATCCAATTTTAGGATTTCCTCAAATCCAATTTTAGGATTTCCCCAAATCCAATTTTAGGATTCCCCCAAATCCAATTTTAGGATTTCCCCAAATCCAATTTTAGGATTTCCCCAAATCCAATTTTAGGATTTCCTCAAATCCAATTTTAGGATTTCCCCAAATCCAATTTTAGGATTCCCCAAATCCAATTTTAGGATTCCCCCAAAATCCAATTTTAGGATTCCCCCAAATCCAATTTTAGGATTCCCCCAAATCCAATTTTAGGATTTCCCCAAATCCAGTTTTAGGATTCCCCCAAAATCCAATTTTAGGATTTCCCCAAAATCCAAGGAAATCAAAATCCAACCCCAGAATTCCCCCAAAATCCAATTTTAGGATTCCCCCAAATCCAATTTTAGGATTTCCCCAAATCCAATATTAGGATTTCCCCAAATCCAACCCCAGAATTTCCCCAAATCCAACCCCAGAATTTCCCCAAAATCCAATCCCAGAATTTTCCCCAAATCCAATTTTAGGATTTCCCCAAACCCAACCCCAGAATTCCCCCAAATCCAATTTTAGGATTTCCCCAAATCCAATCCCAGAATTTCCCCAAATCCAATCCCAGAATTTCCCAAATCCAATTTTAGGATTTCCCCAAATCCAATTTTAGAATTTCCCCAAACCCAACCCCAGAATTTCCCCAAATCCAATTTTAGGATTTCCCCAAACCCAACCCCAGAATTTCCCCAGATCCAACCCCAGAATTCCCCCAAATCCAACCCCAGAATCCCCCAAACTCCAGGAATTGACACCCAAACTCCCGGGACATTTTTATTTTTGGGGAGGGGTCTCTGTGCCTCCCCCCCCCCGATTTTCAGAGCCCTGGATGCGCCGCCGGGCGGGGGATGGACGAATTTGGGGAGGGATTTTTGGGGATAAATCCGGAAATTTTGGGTCTCCTCCCCCTGATCCCCCCCCAGCGGCGCCGGGGTCAGCAGGGGGGGGGTTCCTCCTCTTCCTCCTCCTCCTCCTCCTCCTCGGGGTGGGGGCAGGGCTCCACGGTGACCGCCACCCCCAGGCCGCTGCGGCCGGAGGGCATCGGGGTCACCTCGGTCCAGGTGTCCAGCTCGGGGTCGTAGCATTCCACAGAGTCCAGGAAGGAGTGACCATCGTAACCCCCTGCCCGAGAATGGGGGGGAAAGGGTTAAAAAATCCCGGGATTTATCAAAAAATCCTGGGGGGGAAAGGGTTAAAAAATCCTGGGGGGGAAAGGGTTAAAAAATCCCGGGATTTATCAAAAAATCCTGGGGGGGAAAGGGTTAAAAAATCCCGGGATTTATCAAAAAATCCTGGGGGGAAAGGGTTAAAAAATCCTGGGGGGAAAGGGTTAAAAAATCCCGGGATTTATCAAAAAATCCTGGGGGGGAAAGGGTTAAAAAATCCCGGGATTTATCCCCAAAATCCTGGGGGGGAAAGGGTTAAAAAATCCTGGGGGGGAAAGGGTTAAAAAATCCTGGGATTTATCCCCAAAATTCTGGGGGGGAAAGGGTTAAAAAATCCCGGGATTTATCAAAAAATCCGGGGGGGGGAAAGGGTTAAAAAATCCTGGGATTTATCCCAAAATCCTGGGGGGGAAAGGGTTAAAAAATCCCGGGATTTATCAAAAAATCCTGGGGGGGAAAGGGTTAAAAAATCCCGGGATTTATCCCCAAATCCTGGGGGGGAAAGGGTTAAAAAATCCCGGGATTTATCCCAAAATCTGGGAAAATCAAAATCCAGTCCTGGGATTTCCTCAAAATTCAGGGAAATCAAAATCGTGGGGAAATCAAAATCCAATCCCAGGATTTTCCCAAAATCTTGGGAAATCGAAAACCAATCCCAGAATTTCCCCCAAAATCCAGTCCCGGGATTTTTCCCAAAATCTTGGGAAATCGAAAACCAATCCCAGAATTTCCCCCAAAATCCAGTCCCGGGATTTTTCCCAAAATCCTGGGGGGACCAGGTGAGGGTGCAGACACAGAGAGACCCCAAAACCCCAGAGAGACCCCAGAACCCCAAACAAACCCCAGAGAGACCCCAAAAACCCAGAGAGAGCCCAGAGAGACCCCAAAACCCCAAACAGACCCCAGAGAGACCCCAAAACCCTTCCTCGAGTCCCAAACAGACCCCAAAACCCCAGAGAGACCCCAAAACCCAGAGAGACCCCAAAAACCTTCCCAGAACCCCAAACAGACCCCAGAGAGACCCCAAAATCCTTCCTCGAGTCCCAAACAGACCCCAAAACCCCAGAGAGACCCCAAAACCCAGAGAGAGCCCAGAGAGACCCCAGAACCCCAAACAGACCCCAGAGAGACCCCAAAATCCTTCCCAGAGTCTCAAACCCTTCCCAGAGACACAGAGAGACCCCAAAACCCAGAGAGACCCCAGAGAGACCCCAAAAACCTTCCCAAAGTCCCAAACAGACCCCAGAGCCCCTCACAGAGTCCCAAATACACCCCAAAACCCTTCCTAGAGTCTCAGACTGATCCCAAAACCCCAAACAGACCCCAGAGAGACCCCAGAGAGATCCCAAAACCCCAGAGAGACCCCAGAACCCTTCCCGGAGCCCCAGAGAGACCCCAGAGACACAGAGAGACCCCAAAACCCTTCCCAGAGTCCCAAATTCACCCCAAAACCCTTCCTGGAGCCCCAGACCAACCCCAGAGCCCCAAACAGACCCCAGAAATCCCCCCAAAAAACCCTGGGGACCCCCTCAGTGACCCCAGACCCCTCAGTGCAGCCCCTGAGCCCCCCAGACCCCTCAGTGACCCCTCAATGACCCCCCAGACCCCCCAGTGACCCCCCAGGACCCCTTATGACCCTCCCAGGACCCCTCAGTGCCCCCCCAGGACCCCTCGGTGCCCCCCCAGACCCCTCAATGACCCCCCAGACCCCTCAATGACCCCTCAGTGCCCCCCCAGACCCCTCAGTGCCCCCCCAGACCCCTCAGTGCCCCCCCCAGACCCCCAATGACCCCCCAGACCCCTCAGTGCTCCCCCAGACTCTTCAATGACCCCCCCAGACCCCTCAATTCCCCCCCAGACCCCCCAGTGCTCCTCAATTCCCCCCCAGGACCCCTCAGTGACCCCCAGACCCCTCAATGACCCCCCAGGACCCCTCAATAACTCCCCCAGACTCTTCAATGACCCCCCCAGACCCCTCAGTGACCCCCCAGACTCTTCAATGACCCCCCCAGACCCCTCAGTGCCCCCAGGATCCCTCAATTCCCCCCCAGAGCCCTCAATGACCCCCAGTGCCCCCTGGAGTCCCCCAGACCCCCAGTGCCCCCCAATGACCCCCCAGACCCCTCAGTGCTCCCCCAGACTCTTCAATGACCCCCCCCAGACCCTTCAATGCCCCCCCAGACCCCTCAATGCCCCCCCCCGACCCCTCAATTCCCCCCCAGGACCCCTCAGTGACCCCCCCAGACCCCCCAATGACCCCCCCAGACCCCTCAATGCCCCTCCCAGGACCCCTCAGTGCCCCCAGTGACCCCCCCCAGACCCCTCAATGTTCCCCCCAGACCCCCCAGTGACCCCCAGGACCCCTCAATAACTCCCCAGACCCCTCAATTCCCCCCAGGACCCCCCAATGACCCCCCAGTGCCCCCCAATGACCCCCCCAGACTCCTCAATTCCCCCCCAGACCCCTCCATGGTCCTCCAGGACCCCTCAATGATCCCCCCAGACCCCTCAGTGACCCCTCAATGACCCCTCAGTGACCCCTCAATGACCCCTCAGACCCCTCAGTGCCCCCCCAGACCCCTCCATGGTCCTCCAGGACCCCTCAATGTTCCCCCCAGACCCCCAGTGCCCCCCCCAGACCCCCAGTGCCCCCCCAGCCCCCCGGCCGTACCCAGCACGTAGATCCTGCCCCTGAACGCCGTCACCCCCAGGGCGCTGCGCCGGTGTCCCATGGGTGCCACGAGCTCCAGGTGCCGCTGTCGGCCTGGAAGCGCTCGGCGCTGCTGAGCTGCTGCGAGCCGTCGTAGCCCCCCAGGGCGTACAGGCAGTTCCCGAGGGCGCAGACCCCTGGGGGGCGCAGAAAGGGGGTCAGGGACCCCAGAAACGGGGTCAGGGACCCCGAAAACCCCCAGAAACGGGGTCAGGGACCCCGAAAACCCCCAGAAACGGGATCAGGGACCCCAAAAACTGGACCAGGGACCCCAAAAACCCCCCAAAAACGGGGTCATGGACCCCAAAAAACCCCTGGGGGGCGCAGAAACGGGGTCAGGGACCCCAGAAATGGGGTAAGGGACCCCAAAAACCACCAGAAACGGGGTCAGGGACCCCAAAAACCCCCAGAAACGGGGTCAGGGACCCCAGAAACCCCCAAAAAACGGGGTCAGGGACCCCAGAAACCCCCCAAAAAAACCCTGGGGGGCGCACAAACGGGGTCAGGGACCCGAAAACCCCCAGAAACGGGGTCAGGGACCCCAAAAACGGGATCAGGGACCCCAGAAATGGGGTCAGGGACCCCGAAAACCCCCAAAAACGGGGTCAGGGACCCCAGAAACGGGGTCAGGGACGCCGAAAACGGGGTCAGGGACCCCGAAAACCTCCAAAAACGGGGTCAGGGACCTCAAAAATGGGATCAAGGACCCCAAAACCCCCAAAAACGGGATCAGGGACCCCAAAAATCCCCAGGAAACCCATCCTGAGGGCACAGACCCCTGGGGGACCCCCTAAATCCCACTGGGAACCCCCCAAAACCCCTCTGAGTCTCCCCCAGACCCCATTGGGAACCCCCCAAACCGCTCTGTGACCCCCCAAACCCTTCTGAGACCCCCCCAAACCCCACTAGGACCCCCCAAACCCCTCTGAAACCCCCCCAAAACTCCTCTGGGATCCTCCCCAAACCCCTCTGAGACTCCCCCAGACCCCATTGGGACCCTCCCAAATCGCTCTGTGACAACCTCAAACCCCTCTGAGACCCCCCAAACCCTCCGGGACCCCCCCAAACCCCTCTGGGACCCCCCCAAACCGCTCTGTGCCCTCCCCAAACCCCTCTAAGACACCCAAAACTCCTCTCAAAGTCCCCCAAACCCCTCTGGGACCCCCCAAACCCCTCTGAGACACCCCCAGACCCCTCTGGGACACCCCCAAACCCCTCTGGGACCCCCTCCAGGACCCCATCCCCACCTGCCCCGCTGCGCACGGTGGCCATGGGGGCGATGGCTGCCAGCTGTCCCACTCGGGGTGGCTCTGAGACCCCCCAAACCCCTCTGAGACCCCCCCAAACCCCTCTGAGACCCCCCCAAACCCCTCTGGGACCCCCCCAAACCCCTCTGAGACTCCCCCAAACCCTTTTGGAACCCCACCAAACCCCTTTGAGACCCCATCCAGGACCCCTCTATAGGATCAGCCCCCCCCCAAACACCACTGGAACCCCCCCAACCCTTCTGAGACCCCACAAAACCCCTCTCAAAGTCCCCCAAACCCCCTCTGGGACCCCCCCAAACCCCACTGGGACCCCCCCAAACCCCTCTGAGACCCCCCCAAAACTCCTCTCAAACCCCCCAAACCCCTCTGAGTCTCCACCAAACCCCACTGGGACCCTCCCAATCCCCTCTGGGACCCCCCCAAACCCTTTTGGAACCCCACCAAACCCCTTTGAGACCCCATCCAGGACCCCCTCTATAGGATCAGCCCCCCCAAACACCACTGGAACCCCCCCAAACCCCAATGGGACCCCCCCAAACCCTTTAGAAAGCCCCCAAACCCCTCTGGGACCCCCTCCAGGACCCCATCCCCACCTGCCCCGCTGCGCACGGTGGCCATGGGGGCGATGGGCTGCCAGCTGTCCCGCTCGGGTGGGTCTGAGACCCCCCCTAACCCCACTGGGACCCCCCCAAACCCCTCTGGGACCCCCCCAAAACCCCTCTGAGACCCCCCCAAACTCCACTGAGACTCCACCAAACCCTTTTGGAACCCCCCCAAACCCCTTTGAGACCCCATCCAGGACCCCTCTATAGGATCAGCCCCCCCCAAACACCACTGGAACCCCCCCAAACCCCATTGGGACCTCCCCAAACCCTTTAGAAAGCCCCCCAAACCCCTCTGGGACCCCCCAAACCCTCTAAGTCTCCACCAAACCCCACTGAGAATCCCCCTAAACTTCTCTGTGACCCCATCCAGGACCCCCTCTGTAGGATCAGCTTCCCCAAACCCCACTGGGACCCCCAAACCCCTCTGGGACCCCCCCAAACCCCTCTGAGACCCCCCAAACCCCTCTGAGACCCCCCTAACCCTCTGGGACCCCCCCAAACCCTCTGGGACCCCCCAAACCCCTCTGAGACACCCCAAAACCCCATTGGGACTCCCCCAAACCACTCTGTGACAACCTCAAACCCCTCTGAGACCCCCAAAACTCCTCTCAAACCCCTCTAAGTCTCCACCAAACCCCACTGGGACCCCCCCAAAATTCCTCTGGGATCCTCCCAAACCCCTCTGAGCCTCCCAAACACCTTCTGAGACCCCCCAGAACCC
>JAJEOU010002752.1:0-13696 GCA_021534815.1 Acrocephalus arundinaceus
CGACACAGGAATGCTCCAGCTATGCCACCACAAGGTCCACATCCCTCCCACTAGTCCTAGACCTGGAGGAGAGTTTGGCTGTCAGGATGGCAAAGTGCAGCCACGGGGCAGCCTGGGAGGGAAGAGACAAGGGGGCTTTTGTCTCTGCAATCCTGTGAGGTGATCACTTGTCCCCATGGTCTCCCCTGGGATGACTGCTGGTCACTTCATGCTGAGCAGCTGGGAGGCCATTGGCAGCCCTCTGTCCTGTGAAGGTGCATGTGACACAACTCAACATGCAGTCCCCTCTAGGTCAAGATGAGGTCCAGTGTGCACAATCCACTTATATCTACTCATACTTAATTTCTCCTTACTGGTGGAAATAATCACTGAATACAGAATTGCTAAATCCCACAAACTCCACAGGAACAAAGACAAACCCAGTGTGGAGGGGTACTCCCCCCTTTCAAGTTGGCATCTGCCATGGGCAACCATGTTTAGGGAGACAAAGGGAAAATAGAGTCCTCCCTACTTATCTCTCCATCAGCAAAGGCAGCTGGCACATTCTAGCAGGTGATACTCAGCAAACAGCGAGAACTCATGGAGAGTTTTGCCTTCGTTGTGGCAGAGAACAGCAAGGCAAGGCAAGGCAAGGCAGAGCTGCTGGGCTGGGGAGACTTGGTGCCTTCTTGCCTCAGCTGGGCACTGCTGGCAAGCTATGGGCAACTCAGGCTTGAGAGCAAGGGCACTCTTCTTTCTGGCACAGTGCTGCTAACAGGCACTCCTGGAATTTGCATTGAGCAGTGCAAGATGCAAAGAGGAACAAAAGGGAGGGGGGAAAAAGAAAAACCAACAGAAAAACACAAAGCAGAGATTCTGCCTTGAGCAAAGACCACAAGGCAAGAGGGGTCTGCCTCAGAGACCCCTGACTTTGAAAAGGAACCCCAGCAACCCCTGTCCCTAGAGCATCAACTTCCAGCCATGACGCTGCGTCTCAAAGAGACAGTAACAATTTTGGGCACAGATAGCTATGGACTACAATGACATCTTGGGCTACCCAGGACACATGCTCATTTGAAGCAGACCAGTTTGGCTTCCTTCCTGCCCTTTCCCAGGTTCAGCTTCCCCTCAGACTTCTCCTGCTCATTACAGCTGCAAGTCACACTCGATGCCACTAGCCAAGCGCAGGGTACAGGGTCTGTGCAGTGTGGTCTCTTGCTTTGCCTGTGCTCCCACCCGGCTTCTCTGCAGACTGCAGCCCCTTCAGGGGTGGGAGGGGGTGGCTGGCAGGTGACCCCCCATCCTGCTGCCCACTCCCACTCCCTCAGGCAGACAGGGGAGAAAGTCACAAAGGCAAATGTGAAAAAACACTCATGGGTCAAGATACAGACGGTTTAACAAGGGAAAGAAACTCTCTCAGGAAACATTTCATTACATCACACTGTGGCCAAGGCTGGCAGGGAACTCTGAAGGCCATTGGGCCCAAGCCTGTGCCCAAGCAGAATCACCTACAGCCAGTTGCCCAGCTCAGAGAGTGGTTCAAGAATGATAGATCATTTAAAAAGGATAAGCATGGCAGCAAAAAGCTGCCTGAGTGTGGCTTTGGCATGTCTGAATCTTCAATTCCAACCTCATCCCATTACATATTGAATGCATAAATAATTACCCAAGTTGTAGTGTAGTGGTAATATCTAATGGAAAATATTTATCCATAATTTTTCCAGCAAAACACACATAGCATTTACCTACTCCTCTTTCTCTGAGTAGTGACCCAAAGCAGTTACAAGGGAACTGCAGTTAAGCCCCAATAAACTCGTCCTCTACAAATACAAAACTTTTTCTAGTAATACCTTTCAATATTTTCAAATGTGAAAAAAAATTTGTAATTTTTCATGTCAACTAAAATCAGCACATTTTCTTCAGTAAGGTTTTTAATGCTATTAATGTACTTTGAAGATTTTTAGAAATTAAGTAATAGGAAGGAGTAGGCAGTTTATTTGTCTCAATTTCTTAGTAATGGCAGGGGCCTTCTTCTGTCTCAGGAAGATCACAACAACACATCTCATCAATTGTGACCATCAGTTTGTGCTTGGACACAAAGCAACGTCATCATTAAAAGAACACCCATTGGTTCCACAGTTGCAAGGAAAGCATGCGCAATTTAGCATTAGATTGCCCTCCATCAAGACAGCTCACCAGTACTGCCACAGCTCCTGAAAAACCAAGAGGATTAACAGCTAGTCAAGCCTGACAACTTGAAAGCAGTGGTCAGTTTCGAGGTTAAGACTGAAATCCTGGGAAAGAGCTCCTGCAAGAATGACTGTGAAGAGGAATCAGGCAGGAACTGGGGGTGACTGCCTCAACAAACAGTTTCCATTTGTCCAATTTTAACAGTCAGTAGCTTCTTTGGAATATTTCAAACAAAAGCATGACCCTTCTACACTAAATTTTGCCTGTTGAAGAACATTTTTCATTTATGTAATTTTTTTTTCAAGCTCAGACTCTCCAGGGAAGTTCCCCATTACTCACACTTGAAATGCTGCATTTGACAAAATGTTTTTAATCCCATAACTAGCATATGATTTGTTCAGCTGAACACCCATCAGAGGTCCTATGGACCTGCCTCAGCTCCTACCTCTGATTCCTTGGCAGCACTTTCAGTGAGACTGAGATTGGGAGAGCTGTGAAACAGAGGGAATTGCTGAGGCGGTTGAAGGGAGGCCAGAAGACAATTTCCCTGGGAAACCTGAGGCCGCTTGGGACCATAGTCAGGGCTCTCCAGAGGTAGCAGTGAGGGGTCCACACTCAGGACTCACTGCGTCCTCCTTCCTTGTCCTCCCTTGTCCTTATACTTGTCCTTGTCCATTGTCCTTGGCCATCCTTGTCCTCCCTTTGCACGGGGCAAGGGGCTATGAGGGAGCCCTGGGCAGCAGGTGATGCAGAGCAGAGATTGGGCAATGGCTCCCTGTTCTTGCTTGGCCCCAGCTGTGGGGCCTAATAACATCTCTGATTTTGTACTCATGGTTCTTAGACAGATTTTTTGTGTCTCTAGGTCATGTTGTTTGGGTTTTCTGTGTGCAGCATGTTTCTGCATGTGTTTGTGTCTGTCTTGGAACTGTTCTGCCTGCTGCAGCAGTGAGAGGCAGCAGAAGGATAACCATAGGATTATTTACCTTTTTATTTCACTCATCAGATCTTCACGCTTGACTCTCAGCTGTATTGACCAAGCGGGTGAGCCGTGCAGCAGTGGCGGGAGGTCTCAAGCGGTTGGAGTGGGTCTGTGAGTGCCGACTGCGATCACAGTATGGCCGTGTCCTCCAGCATCACAGTGGCCTCCTGCAGCCTCATGGTGATCTCTCTTTTTGTAGTTTGTTTTTGGTTTTTTTTTCTCCTCATTCATGTTCCTTTTTTATTCTTTATGGCTCTGTGTTCCCCATGCAATTGTTTTGCATGGGATCTGTGGGATGAGTATAATTCCAGAGGAAAAATTGTAAGTGAAGGCTAATGATTGCTGGGGAATTTGCTTGGGAATTATGAACCTCACACATATGGAATTTTGGAGGTGGAATCCCAATTTCAGCCTTGGGCACCTGCAGGAGAAGAGGGATCCTTATCCATAGCAAGGCAAGCCCGGTGCCCCAGTGTGTCAGGTGCAGACAATGAGGTGTCCAGGGAATGAGCAGCAAGTCCCCTCTGCCCCTGTCCTCACACTCGCAGTGGCAGCTGCCCCAGATGAGAGCTGTAAAGGATAATGAGGGGGCAGCTCCTACTGGGGGCTGCTTTAAGAGGGTTTCTCTCAGCTCACTTTGGTATGGAGCTGCTGGAGGAGAGGGTTTTATGCTGGGCTCCTAGGAGTGTCTCATGGAATGATGGTGAGAGCATCTCATTGGGTCTGGGGGAGCACCTGGATGCAGTTGGATGTGGAGCATTGCTTAGAGGAGGTGACAAGGGACAAACCTTTGTGCCGGGCAGCAGCAGGTGAGCCAGTGTGGATTTCTAGGGGGGACTTTTCTCCTTTTCAAGTTCATGTTGCCAATCCCCCTCCAGCGTCCCCAGAAAAAAAATGGGGGTTATGAGGACAAAAGGATTTTAGATTGAGGGAAGAAACTCCTCTTCCATTATTGTCCGTGTTTAAACTGGAGGGAATCCCCCTTCACCTGTGATTTTAAGGGCATTGATTGAAGGAAAACTTGCATTTTCCAGGGTTATGGGGGTATCAGTTGACAGAGAATCCCCGTGTTCTATTTTAAATGGAAAGGGAAAAATATTGTTGTTGTATTAGGGGTTTGAATTGAGGGTAAGCTCCCCATTTTCATCAACCTAAGGTTTAAAGTTGGGGGGGGGGGGGAAAGCCCTGTTGTTGCTCCTTTTAAAGGGTTTGAATTGAGGTAAAAAAAAATCTCCTGTTTCCCATCATTTGTGAGATTTAATTTGAGGAAAACCCCTCCTTTTCTGTTCTTCTCGGGGATTAAATTGAAGGGGAGAATACATTTATTTGCCATTATATTGATTTCAGGTGAGGTGGACACCTGCTCTTGCCTCAGTTTCAGGGGTTAAGTTGAAGGAAACCCCGGCTTTTCCAGCATCTGAAGGGTTTAAATCGGGCTGTGCCGCTGCACTTGAAGGCGCTTCTGGCTGTGCCCCGGCCCCGAATGCCTTGCGCGGGGTCACTCCTGGCAGTTCATTTCCCGGGGAACTGCTGAGGTGGAACGGGAATGTGGCGGCTGACCTCCCCCCGGGGCCCGGCAGAGCCGCGCCGGTGCGAGCCGTGCGGAGCCAGGGCCGTGCCGGGCCGGCAGGCGGGAGGCGCGGCACGGAGCTCTCTGCCCGTCCCGGCCGCTCTGTCCGCTCCGGGCGCGGGCTCGGGCGCTGCCGGGGCCTCCCCAGCCCGGGGCCGGTACCGCGGGGCGGGCGGGTCTCGTGTACGGGGCCGCCCAGCCTGCCGGAGGGGCGGCGTTGGTGCCGGGCGCGGGAAAGAAGAAGAAGAAACAGCTTCGGTGAAGTTTTTCATTTTGGCTAACAAGTGAGAAGCTGGTTTTAAAAAGTAAAAAACGAATTTTTGTGTGTGTTAGGTAATATATTTGAGAGAGAATTGGGGGGAAACGATAGAGGATATCGTATAATAATATCATTTTAGGACATTTCATATTTTATTTTGTATTGTTAGCTTAATGCTCAAATTAATATATTTTAATTATAGATATGTATTTATATAGAGATACAGTTAAATATAGATATAGGCAGTGCTATTTAATAAACAGTGATATTTATATGTGGTTTTTATTCAATCTTACATTCTTTAGTGATATTTAGTGTTTCCTGGGGGTTTTTGCTATTATTTATTATGTGTAATTTGGTTTTTGAGTGAAGATAATGTTATGGATGGGTTTGTTTGTATTTGAGGTAGAATTATTTTAAGTAGCTTTTAAAAATAGACTTCTGATATGTATTACTGGAGTTTTGTTTTTGTGTGTTATATGTAGGGGTTCAGATTGTGTAGGGCCAGCCTGGCTGGTGGAGGTTTGGGTGTTTTGTTAGATGCAGTTTTGAAATTTTGGAAGTTTTTTCTATTTAATGGCTTTAAGGTGGTTTTTAATAATTTGTTGTGTCGTTTTATTTTGTTTGTAGTTGTATGTTGTATGATAAGGGATGTGGTCTACTTATTTAATGTTATGTTTCTTAGTGTAGGTGTTGATCAGGTTATTTTTGAATTGAGTTTTGTTGTTGATTTTTTTTTGGTGGGATGTTATATTTTTAAAGGATATGTTTTCCAAGGCTTACAATGGTGTAATGGGCTGTACTGTGAGGTCTAGGGCAGATTTTTAATTATTTAGTGGTGGTTTTTATTTTTCTGAGAATGCAGTGTTTGTTTTGGTGGGTTTGAAGTAGTGTGATGTAGTTAATTTGTTAGGGTTTTTGATATTGATATTTGGAATATTGTTTACTCTTGGGGTTTTATTGACTTGGAGCCCTTGGGATGCCCCCAGACCCATTTGGGAACCTTTAGGACCGCCTTGAGACCCCCCCCCCACGCTGGAATCCCCTGGGACACCTACAGAACTATTTGGGGCACCTGGGACCTCCCAAAATCCCCCAGGACACCCCCAGACCCATTAAGGGAACCCCCTGGGGACCCCAGACCCGTTTGGGGACACTTTGGCCCCCCCAAGACTCATTTGGGAACCCCCCTGGGATGCCCCTAGACCCATTTGGGACCTCCCTGAGACCCCAGACCCATTGGGAACACCTGGGACTCCCTGACACCCATTTGGGGAGCCCCTTGGGACCCCCCCAAACTCCTCTGGGAATCCCTTGGAACATCCCCAGATCCACTTGCACACCCCCACCCCCAAGACCCCAGACCCATTTGGGGACACTTGTGCCCACCCCAGGACCTGCCCAGACCCGTTTGGGGACTCCCAAAAACCCTTTGGAACCCCTTGGGATCCCCCAGACCCATTTAGGGACACCTGGGACCCCCCGGACCTGTTTGGGGACTCCCAAACTCCCTTGGGACCCCCCCTAGGCCCATTTGGGAACCGCCAGAGACCCCAGACCCATTTGAAGACACCTGGGACATGCCTGGAACCTCCCCTCCCCAGACCCATTTCTGCCTCTCCCTTTCTCCCCCCTCCCAAGCCCCCCTGGGTATTTTAGGGGATATTTTGGAGATATTTTGGTGTAAAACTGGGGAATATTTTGAGCTAATTTCAGTGTGATTTTGGTGATATTTTGGGCTAATTTTGGGGTTGTTTGGGGGGATATTTTGGGGTAGTTTTGGGGGATATTGGGCTTTTCCCCACATCACACTGAGGTATCCCTGAGAGGGTCAGGCCTGGGGTTAGTGGTGGCCCCTCCTTAGGGAAGGGGGGCGCTGCAGGTAAGGGAGGGCCCCCTCCTGAGGGTGTAATCCACCTGCCAGCACACAGAGCCCAGCTGGCTCACTATGGTGGGGAATGGGATGGTGTCAGCACCCCGGCTCACTCCAGTATGGTGACTGACACTGACCCCCACAGCCCTATTAACCCAACACCCCACTCACATCGCAGGCTGCAGGCACTGAGCCAGTACTGGAGGGGGCTCTGCTTCTCATTGGAATAGCACAAGGCACTGGCATGCTCTGCTCTTGAGGGGAGACAAGAGAAGAACCCCTGTGCTCACACCAGACCTGTGGCTGCCAAACTCCACCAAAGCACCTGAGGAGTCCTCAGGGACTGATGGCACAGAAGGGAGGTGATAGAGGATAGCACAGCAGCCAGCCTGCTCTCCATTTGAGTGTGAAGACACGGCTGGGAACTGTCAGCAACATCCCACCACGCCTGGCTCATAGTGGCCCCCTGAGGAACCTTTGGGCAGTCCCAGCTGCTGCAGCTCACTTGACAGACACTCACCGTCTACTCTGTGCTTGGCTGCACTGGAGAGGATGAAGCCGAGGACAGCGATGGTCGCCTTCACATCCCTCGACTGCAGAAGGGAGGGAGGGGGGGCTTTGTCACCTTGGGAAGGCATGCCCAGACACATTGCTGCCCATCCCTCGAGCATGGCTCCATCAAGGAATCGTGGTAAGGACAGCAGTGCTCATCTAACTTTGCATCTAAGGTCAGGTTCAGAATCTTGTCAAACTGTGGGAGAGCAGAGTGTCACGGTAAACACCAGCTAACACACTCACTGCCAGTGTTAACACTAACAATTCTTACCTAAATATTGACTAAAAACCCTAATAACATGCATATTACTACTACTAGTAGAGGCCGGTAGTGTTCTTAATGCTGAGGCTTGCATGAAGAACAGGAGATTAATTAATGTTGCTGATTATGCCACTGCAGTGTGGAAACTACACCATGAGGCACTGTGAGGTTATTGCAGCCGTAGCCCCATACTTATCTGGCATCCCCCAGCAGGTCCCACAGCACCCGGGCGCAGATCAGCTTCAGCTTCACTGAGAACTGCGGGGGAGAAGGAGGGTGAGCAGCAAGGGGCGGACACTTGAGTATTTTGGCCAGGGTGCTGATCTCGGCCAGCGCCCAGTTGGGGCAGCCCAAGTCCTTGCAGAAGCGGAACCCCTGCGGGGAAAGAGGCGCCCAGAGCCGCCAGCGGGCTCTGCACGCCCTCCCCGTTCCCCGCCGCCGCGCCCCCTCCCCACGATGTCGCCGCCGCTCCCTGGTCCGCTCTGCCGCCGCAGAGTCCGCCTTTGCGACCCGGAACCGCCCCCAGGCAGGCTGCCGGCTACACCCCTCCCCGCCCCCTGCCCCGAGAGCCAGCGGGGCCCTCCGGTAGGGGCTCTGCGGGGAGCTTTTAGCCGGGACCTGGGCACGAGAGAGGGTCGGAGAATGGGACGGGGGTCTCGGGAGCGGGACCCAGGGCGCCTGCGGACTCTTGGAGCGCCCCTGGCTCCGCCCGACTGAGCGCTCGCGCTCCCACGGGCTGCAGCCTCACAGCTTCCAAGCCGCGTCAATCCCAGCCCGCCTTTCTCCGCCCTGGCCCCTCAGCCCGGCCCCGCTCCTCCATTCTCCTGAGGCGTCTCTCCCGCCGCCGCCGCTGCTTTGGGAACCGGCGGAGCCGTGCTCCTGCTGCCGCAGCCTCGGCAGGTGCTGTTGGGGCCCGGGAAGGGCAGCGGGAGCTCCCCGTTGAGGTCCCGGCCGGGAGTTCTCCCAGGGAAACGGGGAGACAGCGGGGAGCGGGGCGGAATGGCGCGAGCGGGGCCTGAGGGGACAGCGGGGGGTCGCGGAGCTGAAGGCAGCGGGAACGGACGGGCTGGGATTGGCTGGGCCGGCGCTGCCTCAGGTTGTGATTGGCTGGGCTGGCCCGCCCTGGGGCATAAGTAGCGGGCCGTGAGGGGGTGGGGGCTTCAGTTCAGCGGCGGAGTTGAGGGCGGCGCTTGTGCCTGCGCGGGCTGAGGAGCGCCGCTGCGCCAAGGCGGGGTCCCCGCAGCTGCCGATCCAAGGGGCGCCAGTGAGCACGGACGCGACTCCTGCGTCTGCCTGCGCCAGTGTCTGGGGGCTGGCGGTGCCCAGTTCTTTATGCCGCGCCCTGCGCGGCTCGGGTTGCTGGGGCCGGGTGCGGGGCCTGGTGCGGCGTAGGGGGGCTGCTACCGGGGAACGGGGAGAAGCGCTTCCGTGGTTTGTGCACTTAAAGTAATGTTTAAGATATCGGGAATAAAGCTGTAGTTTTTGCTTTTTTATTATTTTGTTTTTTTAGAAATAGCTGAATTGCTTTTTTATTGTATAATTTCATTATTTCACTTCTTTTATTACATTATTTTGGTTTTGTTTTGGTTTTTTTTGCTAGATATCTGATGTTAATTCAGTAAAGGTTGTAGGGCTGGGGCTGAAACACCAGTTGGGAGGCCAGTGGAGACATAATGCCCCAGGGTGTAGAATAAGGACCCTGGCACAAGAGTAAGGCCCAAACCAATGTGGAGCAATGGAAGCACTGCGGCTGGAGCTGGATAAATGTCATGGGAGAAGGGGATGGAGCTGCAGCTCCGGGCCTGCAGGCAATGCCTGGGGAGTTACCAGCCCGTGCCCTGTGGCACCAAACAGAGGCTGAGGGTGTGGGGGCTTGGAGGGCTCCAGGGCCTGAGAAGCAACCCCGAGGGCACCTTTTGGGATGGGGGAGCAGGGGCCCAGTGGCTCTTGCCAGCACCTGGTGCTGCATGGGGGAGGAGAGGGGGCCCTTGGACAAGTGCTGAGCTGAGACCCAGGGGTAGGGGGAAGAAAGATGTTGGGCTTCAGGCTTCAAGTGTTGTCCCCAAGGTTGGGAACCCAGCAGGGTGGGGGGTACAGCTCCTAAGGATATTGAAGTGATGACTGGAACTGACTTGTGGCCTTATCAACAGCCCCGGGCAGCAGTGAGAAGCAGTAGCAGCTTTTACCTGCAGGCAGTGGGAAGCTGAGGAGATGGAGCTGAGACAGCAGAGCTGGAGAAGACACAGAGATGGTAGGGTTTGGGGTGAAATGCTGTGGGGCTGGGATAGGGACTATGGAGCCGGGATGGGAACTGTGTGTCTGGTGCTGAATCACTGTAAGGGCTGGGGTAATAGGGACTGTTGCTGCAGTAAGGATTATCACGTTGGGGCTGGAATAAGGGTTCAGGAGCTGAGCTGAAACAACACAGAGGTACAGCTAAAACAAAAATCGTACCCTGAGAACCAAGAGCAGCGTTATGTGCCACGGCTGGGAAGATGTGGAGACAGAAGAGAAAGAGAAGAGCTGGCAGTGAAATAAAGCTTGTGGGTCAAGACCTGAATTCACTGGGGTCAGAATGGGGACTGCAGTGCTGCAACTGCAGTCGCTGTTCAAAGGGGATAGTGACTGTACACTGTCTTGTTGAGACACGAAATGAGCACGCAGCACACGCTCAGTCGTCCCAGGCAAAAAGGAGAACTCTATTTACAGATTTTAGAATTTATAGATTCTCTAAAGTGAGAGTGGATTGGAGGATAATATACCTCCTCTGAATCACACTGGCCAGGTGAACAGTCTGTCAATTTTCTCCTCCTCCAAGAAGGAATGTGAAAAACACATAATGTTTTGGTAGAAAGTGTGGGAATTCTGACTCCAAGAATGTAAACATCAGAAGGCTTTGAAAATCAGGGCGACATCTCACCCTTTTTCCGTTAAAAAAGAAAATGAACAATGTTTTAGGGTTCAGTCATGGAGGAACCATCAGAGTGATCACTTGCATCATCTGCATCAGAGTCATCACTTGACGGTTCATCTGCTTGATGGCTTTCAGTTTGGTCACGGTTTCCATCTTGCCTGTTGGCCGGGTTCTGTCTCTGTGGTTGCAGGTCAGGACGGACACAGTTCGAAGGTACCCAGCGTGTCCCAGTATCTGTGGACATGCACGCATACCCACGCCCCGAAATGACAAGGTCGTAGGGACCTTCCCACTGTTTGGTGACTAGATTTTTCATTCACACCTTTACTCGAGGCTGATGTGTCTCGTCCGAACCCTGTAACGAAAGATGGTGATTCAAGATGACAGTGTTATTTGAGTTCTGTGGTACTGTAAGATGATTGATGGTGTACAAGGCCTTTGCCAAACAACTGTGCGGGGTTTCACCCTGCATTCCCCGTTTTTGTTTTTGTAGAACCCGCTTCAGAGTACCATGAGCGCGTTCTACAATAGCTTGACCAGTCGGAGAATGTGGGATACCAAACTTGTGTGAAACACCCCACAATTGCAGGAACTGCTGCACCTTCCCTGATGCATAAGCAGGACCATTGTCAGTTTTCACAGCAGAAGGTATACCAAGAATGGAAAAGGCCTGCCTCCAATGGGCAATGACATCACGGATCTTTTCTCCAGTGTGAGCAGAAGCCCACATTGCAGAGGAGAACGTGTCCACCGTGACATGCACGTACTTGAGCCGGCCAAACTCGACAGCCTGGGTGACATCGGTCTGCCAAAGCTCCAAGGCCCTAAGGCTTCTGGGGTTCATCCCTGCCGGCAAAGGCGCACCAAGGGCATGACAGTCGTCACATGACTCAACAATGTTGTGAGCCTCAGTCGCTGTCAACTGAAACTGCTTTTGCAACGTATGTGTGTTCTGGTGGAAGAACTCGTGATGCCTTGGCCTGCGCGAGTACATCTGGCTGAGGTGCTACCCACGCTGGGTTAGCCAACTTGTCAGCCCTCGCGTTACCTTCCGCTACAAACCCTGGCAAATTAGTGTGGCTCCTAGTATGCAGAACATAATATGGGTGAACCCGGGCCTGGATGGCACACCACAGGGTCTTCAGTAACTGAAACAAGGCAGGATCACTGACCTCCTTCAAAACCAAATAACCCAGTCTCTGTGTGATACTGGCCACATAGGCGGAATCCGTGACCAAGTTGAAAGATTCCTGGGAAAACTTCTCGAATGCCATGACCGCAGCCTTTAGCTCAACCAATTGGGCTGAACCATCCTCATGACCTTCCACAACCTGCCACTCTGCTCCATCCTTCCAGGTAACAATGGCCTTTCCTGTCTTTCCCGAACCGTCTGTGAAGACAGTGGGTCCTTGCACCGGTTCCTGGCTACATTTGGGCCGCAAAGAAATCTGTGTATTTTTCGCCACGTGCAATAGGTTGTGGCTGGGCAGATGATAAACAATCTGCCCTGTGAAATTTTCCAGAGCACACTGCATAGTAACACTGTTTGCAAGGCTCCAGTCAAAATTTTCCCGATCAATTGGGATCACGATCTTTGCGGGGTCTGCTCCCATCAATTGCAAACACCGGTGCCGGCATTTGATCATCAATCAAGCAACCAGCTCAGCTAACAGAGTTACCGTCTTCTGTGGCTGGTGGGGCAGGAAGACCCATTCCAAGATGTGCAAGGAATCAGACCATTTGTCATTCCATTGGCCGATGATACCTGTAGGGTGTAAATCCGGAGCAGTGATGAACACAGTGATATCAACGGAGGGGTCAATGCGGTACACTTGGCAAGCGGAAACAGCTTGCTGAACCTCCTCCAGGGCCTTACGTGCCTCAGGGGTCAATTCACGAGGTGACTTTAAATCGGTGTCTCCCTTTAACAAATCATATAAAGGAGACAGTTGTGCATTGCTTAGTCCCAAATACGGACGCAACCACGTGATGACGCCTACCAATTTCTGGGCGTCGTTCAGTGTTTTCACGGAACGCACAAATGGCACCTCCTGGTGACGGATTGTCCGTTCCAGAATCTTGACCCCCAAATACTTCCAAGGAGGCTGTTGTTGAACCTTTTCTGGAGACACTTGCAGCCCATGAGCGTACAAAGCATCAATCAACTGAGGCTGTATCCTCAGCAGTTCATTCTGGGTGGGTGCAGCCACCAGAATGTCGTCCACGTAGTGATATACATGGGCGTTGGGAAACTGCCTGCAAACTCCAGACAAGGCACGGGCCACATACCATTGGCATATGGCAGGAGAATTCTGCATCCCTTGGGGCAAAACCTTCCATTGATACCTCTGTGCGGGCTCAGCATTGTTAATTGCTGGCACCATGAAGGCAAATTTTTGTATGTCATCAGGATCTAAAGGGATCGTAAAGAAACAATCCTTCAGATCCCCGAAGAGGATCGGCCAATCCACTGGAAGCATAGTAGACGACGGCATGCCTGCCTGCAACGTTCCCATGCTTTCCATCACGGCATTCACTTTCCGGAGGTCTTGTAACAACCTCCATTTCCCAGACTTTTTTCTAATGCAGAAGACAGGAGTGTTCCAGGGACTGGTAGAAGGCTCCAGATGACCCTGGTCCAACTGCTCTTGCACTAGATAGATTTCGAAGGGCACCGAGCTTTTCTTTAGGGAGGGGCCACTGATTCTCCCAGACCGGTTTGTCCACCAGCCACCGTAAAGGAGGCGTAGGACAGTCTGCGCCCTTCGTCACAGTGGCCCCCATTAAAAATCCGTCCCGATGTGCACCCCCCACGCGGCCAGAACATCCCTTCCCCAGAGGTTAGCCTCAGTCGAAGTAACATGAGGCCGGACCACAGCTGACTGTCCCTCTGAGTTTGTGATGACCACGGGCTGCTGGCTCACGTAGCATTGCTTCGTTCCTCCCAGTCCCGCAACAGGCGTCTGCACTGGACTCAAGGGCCACTCTGGGGGCCAGGCAGCGAGCGAGAGGATCGTGATGTCAGCGCCGGTATCCATCAGTCCGCAGAGGCAAATTTCCGGAGGTGTCGCACCAGGGATGGACAGGGTACACGGCTTTATGGGACGGTCGTAGG